>JAFEMH010004737.1:0-194535 GCA_022495995.1 Adenophora triphylla var. japonica
AAAAATGCGAGGTAGCTTCGCCGGATATCATTGTCTTTCGGCCCTCAATCGACGTCCTATTCTTCCTTTCCCTGACCCGTTTTTGTTGTGGAACACCCGAGCTAATGGAAAAATTGTGATCAATCCCATGGTCATCCCAATGTCTCACGAAGCGGCTTTCTGCAGTTGTTCTTGAATTGCTGTTCCATTATACGATCGAACACTAACAGTGTCATCTTCTTTTTGAGTTTGGAGCGGAAAACCCGAATAGTGCGGTGAGAATCTCGCCATGATCATCTTTGGAAATGCATCCATCTCAACCCATTATATCTTGAGTAATCATCCACTTGCCACTAAAGGTATATCTATTTTCACTTAATCTCTTGCTTCAGTGGTTACGAGTCCAAACAAATCTATGTGAAACGGTGCTTAAGCATCTTGAAGTTGATGGAGCGGTCTTCCAGCGGTGAAGACGGCGCGGAGCGCTGCAGTGGCATCTGTTTGCATTTCTCTGGATGGTGAGAATTGACCACTTTGGGTAAACCACGAACGCGGTTTTCCCTACCAATCTTTGCAAGATACTTGAAGTTCAAGTGGCTCAACCTTTTGTGCCACTGTGACTATTTTCGCTCGCATTGCGCGCTCTGAAACGAGTCAATAGTCACTACTACATGCGGAATTTAGATCAATAATGTAAATATTACTCTTACGAATCCTGTGAGTAGGGTGCAGCGCGGAAATGCTATGCTTTGATAGGAATGCAATTTGATGACCCGTGAAGTTGCAAAGCATTCCTTTGTCGCATAAAATTGAGAAATTGAAAGGAGAGGTTGTGCTTGAGTCCATCGACAAGAGAAGCCTTCTCAATAGTTAGAGTTTCCTCTCCTTATCAACACCATATCGATGGTCTTGCCTTTGTTATTGTCTACCAAAGGTTACGAGATGGACCACTTGGCTTCAACGACATCACTTCCAAGTAATGATCTATCTCCCGGTCATATGTCTTGAGCGGACCCTTTGTCCAAAGATACCATTACATTATCCTTGGAGTGACCGGCCATGAAACGAGAGGACCTGAAATGTAAACATTAAGAACGAGGTCCCCCTTTATTCCTTGAGTCTGAAGTTAGCAACCCTTTACGACCCACACTGTTTGACGAAGGAGGTTTGCTCTTCCTGGCATTGGATGTGAACCGCAAAAGGCATTCTGCGGCCTTGTGACCTAAACCATCACACCTGAACATTTGTAATAGCTACAAGCTTCATGAGGTTTTACTAACTCCTTACTCTTCTTAGGAGTTGCATGCGGTTTTGGACAAGGAAGCGGTTTGGGAGGTGCGGTTCAAGCTAACATTCCAGCGATACAAAGGGAACGGGCTTTGGTTTGACCACGTATTTTGCAGGAACGCTATTCACCTTTTGAAGGCGGGAGGAGCGGTCGAAGAAGAAGCGCGATCGAACACAGGTTAGCCAGAACCGCCTTTTCCACTAGAAGCGGTTGGAGCGGGGATTCTACCAATTCCATAAGCCATTTCCTCTTCGAGTGCTTCCACGAATTCTTAGGTTTTAACACGAATTCTTCCCATATTGCTTTCCTTTAGGGTAGACATAATTTACTTGTCTTCCTTTACCCTTTCCTTTGGCATGCTTCCCTTTGGGAATTTCTTTAGTTAGTTCCAAAATTTCCTCATCCTTTTCACTCGAGGATGCACACTTTTCCTCTTCCTCAGATCCAAACCCTAGACCATCCTTAGTTCGGGGAGGAACTTGGAAGTCCAAGATTTTATCCTTGGTGGATTGAGACTTGAGCCACGAATCAATAATCTTTTGGCGATCGTCGATTTGGGTTACCAAGTCATCATTCTGAGTTGAAGTGCGGCAACCTTAGTTTCAAGGATGCGGTTTTGATCGGCAAGAGGAGTCATCTGTTTGATTTGGTCCTTAAGATTAGAAATTTCAGACCTCATCACGGTTTTCTCCGTCTTGTACGGTTAAGTTCATCATGAGCTAAGCTTAAGGCTTTCTTAAGATTTGAGAATTGATGGATCACCATTTCGGCTTCCTTGAACATCTTTTCATGTTCCATGGGAGAAACCTCTTCCACCACCTTTTTCAAAATTTTCTTTGGAATAGCTTTTGAAGGTGGAGCGAGTTTTAGATGAGAAAATGGGACGTGAATACGAACAATTTCCTATCTTAACGCTAGGAGTAAGTTTAATATCATCATCCAATTTATAATTTGGAAGTTTTGCAAAAACCTCCTTTTCCTCCATATCATTAACTCAAATGATTCGAATGAGTCATCGAAGCGTCTACAACTAAGCGAGAGGTTAACCTCTTCGGTTTCATCATCACTTCCATCCTCGAATCTGTTTCAATCCAAGTTGCTAATTCCTTGGAATTCTCTTCCTCCTCGGCAACCATTCCCTTACGATGAGAAAATTTCGAAGGAAAAGTTTTCTTTTTCATATATTCATATTTAGGTTGTGGACACTCGGATCTGCAAAGTGGCCGGGTTTCCCTACGATTGTAGCATACCAAGTCACTCTTCTTCTTTGTATACGGCCCTAGAAAATGTTGCGGGAGGTTTGCCTTTTGAAAATGATTTTGTGAAAGGTTTTGAGGATTTTCTAAATTTTTGAAATCTTTTCACAAACATGGCAAAATCATCATCATCCATCTCGATGAGTGATGAGGTTGATATGGAAGGATCGGTGGTTTGATTGGATGTGGATGGTTTCTCTTCCATGTTCCACTCTGAGACATAGAAAGCGATTTGGTTTTCCTTCTATCTCTTCAATATGATTTAATTTAAGTTCATAGACTCTAAGATTGGCATACAAGTTACTTAATGACCAAGTACCCAATACTTTGGAGTCTTCTAGAGAGGTAGCCTTATTTACCCATCTAGAACCTAAAGCGAGATAGGAAAGTCATATTGATTTCCTTATCGGTTAAAGTTTTACCAAGAGATCTACAAGCATTAACTACCTCGACATAGCGATCGTAGGTTTGACGCAAGGTTTCGTTGGGTTTTACATTGAGATTGTTGTAGGATCTTTCAACAGTGTATAATTTGTTTTCCTTGCACTCTTCATCACCTTCGAGGTAGCTCTCTATGGCATCCCACATACGCTGCGGTTTTGAGGTACATCACTTTACGTAGAGTTGATACGGGGGAGGGTTCCGAAATGATGAACCTCGCCTTCTTGTCAGGCAACTATTCTCTTCTCTTCATCCAGACCACTCATCTTTTGGCTTTTTGACCTGCTAGAGTTTCGGCATTGGTGGTTGCATCGGTATTAGCCTTCATTGGAATTAGAGGGCCATTGATCACGCATTCCACCCGGCATCTCATCTATGGTTTCCAAATGAATAAGCATTCGGCACTTCCCGAGATATCAAAGTGGTCTTCGTCCAACATTGGAATGTGTGAATAGTTAACGGTAGTCATTGTCTTTGAGGTTGCCATATCGAATCGGCACACAAGGCTGTTAAGCTTGAAAAACGATGGTTTTAAAATGTGTTAAGCTCGATACCACTTGTTGGTCCCAGGTGGCAACGGGGTGAAAATACGGCTAGAGGGGTGAATAGGCTGTTTAAAATTTTCGCCCTCTTTTAAGGCGAACCTCTTGCTTACAAAATCCTCTTGCAGGTTGATAATAGGCTTGCAAGTGATAGTGTAAAATGCACGGCGGAATAATAGAGTGTAAAAGCGGTTTTGAGGCGGTTTGTAAAATGCGGTTTTGGTGGTGCGGTTTTGGGAGGGTGCGGTTTTACAAACACGTGTGGTTTTGACTTTGTTAACTCAAACACTATTTCACAATAATGGATAGCTAAATAAAGATCAAAACGAGACAAAGATAAATAATTAGCAAGCACAAGAAATATAAATACGCGAGAAAGTAAGAACACGCTATTTGGAGTGGTTCAATCGATAAACGATCTCGTCCCGCTACAGATGGTTAGTCTTGGATTTCTAAGAGAGATTTTATATTAAGTATTGTGAGATTACAAAGTACAATAAAATCTTTTCTATGAAGAACAAATCCAAAACTATAACCGGTGTATCTCAAGTGTTTAATCTATGTGATTAGAAACAAGTGAGGTGAGTGTGTGAGAACAAGATCAAGGCTCTTTAGATGCGTGAGATGTAGAGCACAATGATTCTTGATTGTGTTAAGGCTTGATTTATGGGCTAGGAATATTTCTTGAAGTATGAAGATGAAGATTCAAAGGGTTGAATAATTTACGGGCGAGCTTCGGCTTCTATGAACACGGCAATTTCTCAATTTTTCAAGCAATCTTCAAATGGTGAAGATTGGGGGTATTTATACCCAAGCATCAAGAAACTAGCCGTTGGATACGTTTGTTGAAGGACGGTACTTGATGCAATCCTATTGGTCCACAGAAACCACTTTTGTCCTTTGAAGTGCAGTGCTTTGCGAGATAAAGGCTGATCGGGCTCAGTGCAAGCAATGAGGTTAGGACACTGTCACCTTTTCAAGATCCTTGCGAGATCTTTTCGACATTTAATCACGTGACAAGATATGGTGGTTGACTTTTGATATTATGCCGGCGTGGATTCCAACGGATAAAGTTGTTCACTTCAAGTAGCCAATCATTGGATGCGGTTGGTGAGGCAGCGGTTAGGAATGAGCGGTTTTGCTACACCGGGGGTTGCATGGATGCGGTTGCACATAGGCTTGCACGGAGGTGCGGTTCAAGGCGGTTGCATGCGGTTGGTTCAATAAGCGAGATTCAAGGTAGAACTATACTTGCGGTTTACAAGTGCGGTTCATAGAGCGGTTTTGAATGCTTTGCGGGATGCGCAACCTTGCTTCGATGAGTCTTGAGCCGGTCTTCAAGCCTAAGATTAACCTATTCTATAAAATGGACTTAGCTAAAAAAATTGAAGTCTAAGCTTCATTACATAGGGTCACTAAAGTCCTTAAAATAGACGAGGAGGTTATGGTATCGATCAAATCTAATAAAAAATAGGAGGGTTAAAACATGTCATGCCCAATAAGCCCGGGTGCCGGACTGATTGATCTCGGCTCGGTCAAAGAGATGATAGCGGCAATTGAGAAAGGAAAACAAAAACGGCCACCCGGTTCCGAGTCATGAGGCCACCAAGCCCGGCGATGCGCTAAGGAATTGGGAAACTCTCTCGGGCCGTCCGCGACCAAGGAGGAAATGATCACCAAGCTTGGATTGGTCCCCCGATCCCTTTGTGTCAATCTAGGACAAGTCCTCCCGAGTCTCTCTCTGTTAAGATCGGAGGTCTCTAGGGTCGTCCAGGTGGCCTTACGCACGAAGACTACGAGTACGCAGCAAGCCTTTGTATCCCCTTTCGTTTTCAATGAAATGACGAACCTTTACGAGTATCCCTTGATTGCCACTTTAACTAATGATGAATTAATTAATAAAAAAAAAAAATTTAATAATAATTCATTAGATAAAGAAATGAGACACATCAAACAAAAAAAAAACAAACAACAAAAAAAAATCTTTAAGCGAGGTTGTCAGGAAAGAGGAAGATCGAGCCCAAGGCTGCCGAAGAGATTTTGACGAGTGTGAATTTGGGAGCTGCGGAAGAGCCTAAAGAGAGCCTTGATTAGCGATTTCTTCTAAGGAATCGGAAAGGATGCTCTGCAAAGTCCTACAAAATCCTCAATTCAAAGAAAGTTGCCCTCTTCATCAAAGAAAACATCATGTGCGGATACGGGTTGCCAGTAGAAATCATCTCGAGATAATGGATCCCACTTCGAAGGGGAATGTGAAAAGCTGGCTGGCGGAATTCCGAATAACCCGTCGCGAAGTCATCTCCCCTACAGGCCCCAAACCAACGGAGCCGTCGAAAGCGGCAAACAAGACTACGGAAAATATCATCCGGAAAATGGGTGTCCAAGGCGAGAGATTGGCCAGAAGTTACACTGGCACTCTGGGGCTACGGAGAACATCGGTCGGAACGGCAAGCAGGGAAACACCGTTTGCCCTCACATACGGAATGGAGGCCGTACTCCCAATCGAGGCTGGAAATACCCTCGCTCAGGTATCTTGTTGGAAAGCCGGATCAACGAGGTCGAATGGCTCCCGAGTCGCCATGATGAATTGGCCCTACTAGACGAAGCCGATTGAAGGCCATGGAACACATCCGGGCCTACCAAGGAAGAATGGCTAGAGCCTTCGACAAGAAAGTAAAGCATCGGGAAATCCGAGAAGGGGATCTCGTTTTAAAAGAAAAGCCCCGATCCGTATCAACCCCCTCGGCAAATGGGAGCTGTATGGATCGGGCCATATGTCGTCCAGAAGATCTTCTCAGGAGGAGCTCATGCAACTTGCGGACCTCGGACGGGAATCCCTTTGTACACCCGGTGAATGGTGACAAGGCTGCGCGAGATACTACGCGTAAAAAAAAAACAACAAAAAAAAAACAAAAAAAAACAACAAAAAAAAGAGTGCTAAAAGAGTAATACCCAACTAGGTTGAAAACCCAGAAGGGCGGCCTAGGTAAAAAACGAGGGTTGCACCAAAAAAAAAACAAAAACAAAAAAAAAAAAAACAAAAAAAAAAAACAAAAAAGAGTTCATCGGGTTGAACTACGAAGACTGAGCTCCTCAAAATGAGGGGAACGTAGGCGGCGGAAACGGTTCGGTCTAAAGCACAAATAAAAGCCATACTTTGGCATCAATACAATTGATCGGACCATGAAAGCGTCTCGAAAAACTCTAAAGCAATTCAAATATTCATTACAAGTTAAAAGCTCTTTGATGAGTCTAAGCCCGATTCATTCCTACAAGCGGCACTGCTAAAAAGAAACTAAGATACATAATCAAACTAATGTATGCGCCATGACAAGAAAGGGATACTCGGAAACCTCGGAGTCACTCCAAGCCACTCGTGCGGCCTCTCCCCTCTTCTTCC
This sequence comes from Adenophora triphylla var. japonica, assembly GCA_022495995.1. NCBI lineage: Eukaryota > Viridiplantae > Streptophyta > Magnoliopsida > Asterales > Campanulaceae > Adenophora > Adenophora triphylla. Next base: position 6,907 of record JAFEMH010004737.1, read on the forward strand.
CCCTTCGAGTCTTCTTTTACGAGCAGGAAAGATGTCGGTGTTTCTCCTACCAAGCTGCTGGTATAGGGACGGGGTCTATCAAACCGGCCTCTGTCGGGGCCTTAGTAGCCACCCCAGCGTCATCCCTCATCTCCTGTAACCTAGGCCAGGTAGCATAGGAGCCCTCCTCTCCCGTGTCTCTTGACGTAAGCCTCATAATCGGTCACGGCGTCTCCCTCACTGTCATGAGGGTTGGCCCTCGCCTCGGCCCTCCTCCTCTCGAAGCAGTCGGGTCCTCCGCACCCCTGATGGCCTCGCGCCGTCTCAAAATAGCCACAGTCTCTCCCGGATGCCTCTCATGCAATCCGGGTACAAGTGGTCGGGAACACCGGTCTCGGACGCGAGGATAACCCAGGAGGAAAGGCATCCTACCTCCACGCTCGGGAAAGAAATGGAAACACGAGGATCATCCATAGAAACGGGAGCCACCACCTGGTGGCTATATCATCAAATCCCTCCAAAGGAACTGCTCCCAGCCAAGCATCTCGGGACTAAAGCGGAATATAGAAGCTAGTGAAAGCCCGGAAGCATGACCACGGGAGACCCGTCTGAAGCACTCTGCGAGTCTCCACCCGCCGATGAGGCACCGACCATCGATATCTTGATCGCGACCCGCCATCCAGCGCTCCCACGAGCCACGATCATCAAAATCTACATCAACACCTCTCTGGCAAAAGTCGAGGCACGATCATATCGAGAGGTTTCCCGAAGAACCCCAAACGCTCCATCGGCCGCGGGGTCGAGAAACGGGCTGCCCCGTGCATATACCGCCTTAGGTAGCTAATCTATCGAGAGCATGAAAAGTCTCCCCCGAGAATCAAAGGAACGACATCTCGCCGGGCGACGAGTGAGCGACGACATCCGGCCGAGACCGATGGCAAATCCCGAAGGAATAGACCATGAACGGGGTGCCAAACATACAAAGTGCAAAGGCATCCCAATAGGCATCATCCACCAAACCTAGGCCCCTAAATGCAGCCGGGAAGACCGGAAATATCGAAATGATCGGGACCGCGGATCATACCTTGCGCTTCCTCAGGGAAAGATGAAGGAGGACGCACAATCTGTCAGCAAAAGAAGCCCCTCGGGCAAGGAACCGCTATCTCTTCCACCTCAGGACCTCCAAGCAAGGCCCGAAATTCTTCGACGGTCGGAACAATCTCGTTGAAAAGAAAGGCAAAAGACATGCCTTCTAGTGTCCCAAAATGATGAAGAAGCTCTCAAGAGGTCGTAGTCCGGAACCAATTCCTTGAGAGACCATAAGCACTTCACCTTGTATCTTTCTTCAAAGAAGGACCTCCTCTCATGCATAATCTCCCGGGACCAATCTTTGAACTTGTTGAAGAATGACATTTGGGATTCTTGGGGCAATTTTGATGGAGCTTTTCTAAAGTTTTCCATGGTTTTTCTCTTTCTCCCCGAAAATGGTGTTTGGGAATTTGGAGGTTGAAGAGGATATTTGAATTTGAAATAAAGCAAGACCAGTGTCGAACCAAAATTAAAGGACAATGTCGAGATGCGAGTCCCCATCCGCGCGGATAGGATTGCTTTTCAAAAAAAATCTGCAGCGGTCAAAATTGCTACACCAAAGAGAATATTCCGTCCCGGTTGCTCGAAACAGTGCAAAAAGCCTCCCCAAACCGGTCCATATACCAAACACCCTTGCAAAAAAAAAAAAATCAAGGCTCATGCAACACTTTGCATTCATACGCATTGCATTCATAAAATAAAATCCTAAATTATTACATTCCAAAAAAAAAAAAAGAGAGTGTGCATAAAAAAAAAACAAACAAACATAAATAAAATCCTAAATTATTACATCCAAAAAAAAAAAAAAAAAAAAAAAATGTGCATAAAATTTGTACAAATCTAAATCTCGATCTCAAATCTCAAAAAAAAAAAAATCAATCGGAGTCTCCGGCGCCGATGTCTCCCCGGCCCCTCTTGCGACTCGGGCCCGCCTCCTCGGGAGCCACTGAAAATCTCGGGCTCGGAATCGTCCTCGTCTCCCGAGAAGAGGCTCATCGGGACCAACCGGCACGCTACGATAGGGCAAGCGAGATCTGCGAAAAAATCGTATCCGAAGGTGAAGGCGTCGGACTCTGGACGTACGAAGACGACCCGCCATGTTGCCATACGTGTCCACTGCCCGTGTGGATCCCGAGAATGACGTGATCCGAAGCGGCAGCAGCGCGATGATCAAGGAGAGGAGACGAGAGGAGTCTCTGAAGAAGTCTACGGCGAATAGGGGAAGCCTCCCGTCGACGGGCGCCGGCCGTGGTCGCCTCGCTCTAGCACGAGGAGCCCCGCATGGCGACCATCCTCTGATGAATCTCTTGGCCCCGATCACTTGCTTCGTCGGCTTCTCGACGACCACCTCCAGCGCACAAAAGCAAGCGTCAAAAAAAAAAAAGAAGTGATGCTAAAGATGATGAAACAAAAGAAAGAAAAGGAAGAGGCGAAGCGTGAAGCCATACCTTCATACCGGACGAGGCGGAAAGCTCGTGGAAGTCGCTCGGGTGAGGATGCGCACCCTCAATCGGACCCCATCCTGGATATAGGAAAAATCCGTCCAGAGGGTGCAGCGGGATCCCAAGCCCCTCCCTATCTAGGACACGAGGCATCCTCGGCCTCCTCAGACGAATGTCGCATATGGCTCAATCGCCACGAAATCCGAGAAGTGCTTGGCGGCTCGGTAATCATCCCAGTCACGGACCGATCGCTCGGAGTGCATCATATCGGCGGGAGGCTCCACCGGTGTCCTCAAAGGCGAGTTCACGCCATGCGGCGCGTCACCCTCTCTCCCGGATAATATGCATCGCGAGTCGGACCTCTCAAAATCCTCCATTTGCACGGTCCGGATCTCGGCGCCCTTCAGTGCGCCACCTCAAGCGATCCCGGGGAAGAATATCATCCCTCATCTGTCTCGGCCTCCGTCAAAGGAAGGCAATCCGCGTACACGAGAGTCGTACGCCCCCTGGAGCTTATCTTCTCCGGGCATGCTTGGACCAAGGCTGCATGGCCGGATACGCCCCGGCGTACTCCGCCGGCTGCCGCCACATCGTGACGTGGAAAAACTCCAACGCCCATACTGCGAAGGTAAAAATCCAATCAATCCGGTGCAAAAGAAAAGTGCGTGCTCAAAAAAAAAAAAAAAGAGAGGAAAGCAAAAGAGAGCTTATACCTCCAGGGCAAACTCAAAGCGGTACAAAGAGCTCACGGCCTTCCGGTGTACCTATCGAGAGCAAAGTAAAGCTCTGCCCGGCCCGGCCTCTCCCCACGAGACATCTCCGGCCGTCTCCATGTCCTCCAAGGACCTCGGCAAGGCAAAGGCTGCCGTCCCCTCGGCATGCCCAAGGGGTGCTCGAAAAAGCAAACCACAAGAAGGCCACGGCAATCGATCGGCGCCTATCCTCTCCTCCCCGGCCTCATAGCTCGCTATGGTCTCCACAATCTTGCCGTAGACCACGGCATACTCCATCCCCATCCCCTTTTTGGGAATAGGGAAAATCCCGAGAAGAGCACAGACGAGATCGGCATCGCGTAGCCATCCCGCCACTCAATGCTTTGCGTCCATTAAAGGGCAGGCCCGTAATCGCGGCATAGTCGGAGAGGGGCGTAACCGTAGCCTCGCCCCGGAAGAAGTGGAAGGTGTGGGTCGCGTCCCACCAATCTTTGCGCCGAGCAAACATCAAGCCCTTGCTCTTAGGGAACTTGACCGGTCCCCTCAATTGCACTCAACGAACTCCCGAGTCCGTCTCGACAACAATCTGTCTCGGACTCGGCAAAGCTCCTCGGCCCGCATCCGGAAGCCGGTCCCACAAGTCAATCACGGACTCCACTGATCCTCGAGTCTTCATTTTGTTCAGCTGCTCCGTCACAAAACGGTTTCCGCCCTGTAAAAAAAAAAACAAAAAAGAGAAAATGTCAAAAAGATTGCATTTGCATTTGCACAAAAAAAAAGAAAGCATACACATGCATTTAAAAAAAAAAATTCGACAGCATAACAGCATACAATAAGCATAGCCCCATTTTTCTCGCATGAAAGACAGGTTTTGACAAATCCCAATGCATTCATCAAAAAAAAAAAGATGCATTCCTACGGAAGTAAAAACTCCGTCCCATTTTCATAAAATAACATGCATACCATCCATCATCTCAAAAAAAAAATTTTGCATACATGCATATCATCCATCTTACATGCAAAGGGAGGAAAAATCAAGTCCCACTTTTCAAAAAAAAAAAAAATCCTAAACATACATCTCATATTGGCAAAATGCCCATTCTTTCCAAACAAAATGCATGCATTGCATCATTTATCAAATATCAATATTCAATTTCAAAAAAAAAAAAATCATCATCACAATTTTCGAATTTTCACATGCAATTTTCGGATACAAAAAAAAAAATGGCGAAAAGGCCAATTCTTTCTCCAAGCAAAATGCATATTTTGGGTTACTCACATAATCATCAAGATTCAAAGACAATGAACATCAATATTCAATTTCAAAAAAAAAAAATTCAAAAATCACCCAAAATTCAAATTTCAAACAAGAAATCAACAAAGGGATCAAAGGGTTTCAAAGTATACCGTTCGGAGATTCGAATCCGAAGCCCAATGTTGCCAAGCATCGGGGTAATGCTCCTCCGCAACCGATTGCGAAAGATTGTAATGCCTCCTCATTCGGACGAGCTCCAATCGCCTCTCCGCTACCGGGCCACGTCCTTGGCCTTGAAAAGCTCCTTCCCCGTGTTCCATTGCTCAAAAAATCGAAGAAATCGGAAGAATTTTGAAGCTTAAATGGCCAAAAATGGCGGATTCGCGAGCCTCTCTCTCTTTCTCTGCGTTCGAAAATGAAAAAAGCGAGGGGAAGAAGAAAAGGGTGTTGGCCCTCTTTAATACCCCTGATTTTCAGGTCCTCTCCGCGCGGACAGGATTGCAAGGGTCAAAATGACCCTTTTGCCCCTTAAAATTCCAGGACTCTGCAATTCAGTCCCCAACTTGACAGAGTTAACAAAGTTAACCAAAGTCAGCCCCTTGTCAAGAAAATCCTTCCCGGCAGTCAAACGTAAGACCAATCTCCTCGAGAAAGATAACGAGATCCCGTATCTTTCATCAAAATCTTCCCCGGCAGTCAAACGTAAGACCGAGTGCCCCGAGAAAGATAACGGATCCCGTATCTTTCATCAAAATCATTCCCCGGCAGTCAAACGTAAGACCGAGTGCCACGAGAAAGATAACGAGATCCCGTATCTTTCATCAAAATCATCCCCGGCGATCGAAACGTAAGGCCGAGTGCCCCGAGAAAGATAACGGATCCCGTATCTTTCATCAAAATCATTCCCGGCGATCAAACGTAAGACCGAGTGCCAGAGAAAGATAACGAGATCCCGTATCTTTCATCAAAATCATCCAACGAGTCAAACGTAAGACCGAGTGCCCCGAGAAAGATAACGAGATCCCGTATCTTTCATCAAAATCATCCCGGCGATCAAACGTAAGACCGAGTGCCCGAGAAAGATAACGAGATCCCGTATCTTTCATCAAAATCTTCCGGCGATCAAACGTAAGACCGAGTGCCCGAGAAAGATAACGAGATCCCGTATCTTTCATCAAAATTACCCCGGCGATCGGGCGTAAGACCGAGTGCCCGAGAAAGATAACGAGATCCCGTATCTTTCATCAAAATCTTCCCGGTAGCAAAAACGTAAGACCGATCTCCCGAGAAAGATAACGAGATCCCGTATCTTTCATCAAAATCATCCCGGCGGTAAACGTAAGACCGATCTCCTGAGAAAGATAACGAGATCCCGTATCTTTCATCAAAATCATCCAACGGCGGTCAAACGTAAGACCGATTTCCCCCGGACGAATACGTCTAATTTTCCCAAAGGCTAACGAAATCCCCAAAAGTTAACGGAATCCCAAAAGCCAACGGAATCTCGAGTAGTACTCGAACTACGAAAGGGCTTGATTCCCACTAGGGATACGTAGGTAGCCTATCATTAGGTCCAGCCCTCGACCAAAACGGTCACCCTCTCCTTCGGCGGCGAGACAAAGTCCACCGAAAGGCCATTTCAAATTAAGGTCGAGGCGCCTAAAAGCCATCATCATCAAGGTTCGAGGCACCTAAAACGCCATCATCAAGGTTCGAGGCACCTAAAACGCCATCTCAAGGTTCGAGGCACCTAAAAACGCCATCTTCAAGGTTTGAGGCACCTAAGACGCTATCACTAGGAAAGCGATAAATCGCAATCATCCCAGCGAGAGACCGAAAATGGTCATTCCTATCCCCGGCGGGCGGATAGCCATCGGACCGAAAATGGTCATCTCTTATCCCCAACAGAGTTTCTTTCCGGCTAAACGGCGTAGAACTCGCTCATCAGGTTCGAGGCACCTAAAACGCCATCATCTCCAGGGTCAAAGACCCGAACTACGACTGGCTTGATTCCCATTCGGGATACGTAGGTAGCCTATCGCTAGGTTCATCCACCCGATCACTCGATCATCCCGCCAAATATGGAGCCTTACTCTTATCGACGACCCCGCTTCCTTCGAAAGCGCCGTCGCCGAGGGGCTACTGTAAGTGCTCCAATTTGAGCTTGTTAGAATTTTCGTTAGAAAATTAACGAAAGTTATAACATTTCTAACAATTCCTAACAATCCTAACTTTTCTAACAAAGTGAGGGTAAAATGGGCATTGTTATTTAAGGTTAAACCTTAAAAAGGAATCTCAAAAAAGAAAAACAAAAGAAGAAAACCATAAATAGAAATGCTGGAAACATAATCTGGCTGGTCAATTTGAATTTTGAAAAGAAATATTCCCCTTGTCCAAAGTTTGGGTGCATTTAATGAACAGTGCACGCTGAGGGGACTTGTCCGCGCGGATGAGTTTGCATTTTCAGGAGGGCTATAAATTGAGCCCTCCAGTCACAAAAATAAAGAGGAACAACACATTTTGCACCGAACCTCTGGCGAAATATAGAGAGAAAACAGTGAGAATTCTTCAAGAATTGTCACCTTTTTCTCTCCAATCTTTCCCAACTCATACTCATCCACTCACTCTCATATTAAAGCCCTAAACACTCATACACTCAAGCCAAACACTCAAGAACACAAGGAAGATTGGTAAACCCTCCTTCTCCTAACCCTAAATCTCATCCATGCATGCATCTTCAAACTACAAAATGTAGTTCTTTCATCTTCTTGCTCTAGATCTAAGAAGATCACCATGGAAGACCATCTCCATGGATGATCTTCTACAAAGATCAAAATTATTTTCAAGTTCTCTTACTTTCTTGCAAAGAAAACTCATTTTCAAAACCCTAAAAACCATTTTCAAGCATAAAATCTCATTTTCAAAGGATAAAAATCCCCTTCCCAAGCAAATGAAATGCTTAGTCCTAATGTACCCCAAGGATGGTTTGGTATAGTTGATTCACCACTAAAATGTCTAGTGATCACTAACCAAAACCTAGGGAAATGGGGACAAGCATGGATGCAAAACCCCCCTTAAAATCATATTTTCTTTCTTGAGAAGTTGCTGTCCAGTAGCAATTTTCCCAGACCTCAGTCCATTGTCTTAATTTTTGGACACAGATGAACTTGGAATTTGGTGTTGACTACAAAATACTTTTTGTAGCCAACATCCAGAGATTTCCAGACATATTTTTACTTTATTTTTTGGGTGAGTAAAACTCCTCTTTTAAAATTTTCTTTTAGAGGCTAGTTCATCAGCTTCTGGGAATCCAGATCTCATATCTGAGGTTTCCAGAAGGTTTTGACCCCTCAAATCTTCTCCAAAATGGAAAATTCCTTCGCACAAGTCTTATTTAAGGTGTCTAGAACAACTTTCATTCTCTGAGTTTATCCAGATTATGAAGTTTTAAGACCCTTGAATCCATTTCAAAATCAAAGGTCCACTGCCTTTTTCATTCTGGCAGAAATGGCTCTCAACTTCAATAGGTCTTTTGAGTACCAAATATCAATCCAAAAATCTTCCAAAAAATCATGGGATCAGTTTAAAGTCTTAAAAAGATATCCCAATTTTTACTTTTCTGAGTTTCAACTTATTTTGGCCAAAAAACACGCACACACACACACACAAATGATTTTCAGCTTGGAAGACTCGTTTTACGAGGCGCTTCGGGTGCACACTAACGTCCTTCCCGACGCGTAACATGACCTCCGAACCTAAATCTCTGATCTCGGGCTTTTTTCAAAGTTTTGGCCCTTAAAATAAAAATGGCGTGGCGACTCCGTTTTCGTTGATTTTTTCAAACAAAAAAATGGGAAAATTTTCGGATACACACATCATCACAGAAGGTAATTTTGTAACCCTTGCCTTTTTGTTGTAATGAAAAGTCGGATTTTGTGCCAAAATGATCGAATTTGTTCTATCTGTTGGATTCATGAATTTCCTGCATACTTTGAGTTATCTAGAAGTTATGAATGCATGCCTGGATGATCAAACCCTAGTTCTGCTTGAAATTTGAAATATGCAACTGATTTATTGACATGCTTTTCTTTCGAAAGGATATTCATACCTGCGCTGTGTTTACCTGCAGGAGTTGCGTACCCGGGGCTCTCCGGAGGTTATTGGCCGGTTGTGGGATCTCGCTGCCGGCGATCGGGAGCTTGACCATTCGCCGAAAGGCTTAGTATATGCTGCTGGGTTGGGGCAATTCTTTGAGATGGCGAGGGCTGTTGGAGGTACTCAAAGGAGCGTTGGACTGGTGAAGGCGTTCAGGGAGTTTTGGTGGGAGACTACCCACTCCTTCCATTTTTCTTGGGGTGAGGCGACGGTCACACCGTACGACTTTGTTGTGATTACCGGCCTCCCATTCACTGATGAGCCTTTATTCTTGGAGGAGCCTGTTTTGGATGATGACCCACAGCCTCCCACTGAGGCCTATTTTATGGAGCTGATCGGCTTTGTTAGGTTTGTGCATGAGGTTTTAGGATTGTCTCAGATATGTGTGTATAGTAGGGGTCCTCTCCCGTGTACTTTCATGGGCATGTGTATGAGGGTAGGAGGTGTATTACAGCGAAGACGAGTCGGAAAATGCTCTGGGGTAACTGCTGCAGGCCTTTCCACACTGTCTGATGTCAACCAAATGTGTCGCCCGACATGTTATGTCTGCTTGGCCTGTTGTGTCGCACGACTGAGAGGAGCTCGTAACAGGTCCTTTTTAAAGTCGGCTCAGGCTTCATTTGCAAGCACTGTCTTCTCAGTAGAGGCAACCAGCAACCCCTGTTTGGCAGATAAGCGAATTCTTTGGCCAAGACTGATACTTTCGGCTGAGAATGGAGCATTATAGTGAAGAGGTTGCTTCCCGGGAGTGTCAATTTCATCGGGACTTTGTCGAAATTTGGGGATTTCATCTGAGGCAACATAGAAGGGTTATTGACAAGCGGTACAATATGACGTGCATTTGGTCCTTAAAAGATTGGAGGGTCGACTGGGATTTGCTCCGGGCTGCCTCCTGCTTCTGGGACTCAGAGCGTCATGTCTTCTCTTTGTCATACAATGATCTGACCCCAACCATGGAAGACTTTAGGTCATTGACAGGCTTGGGTGAGACGGTCACTATAGCATTCCCACGGGACGGTCGGTCGGTTGTGGAGCAGTTATCGGATTTCTTGTGTCTGCCAGCGGATCAGGTGTCATTTATGATTCTGGGTGACGGGTCCATAGACTTGACTCGGATGGCTAGGTTACGCCTGTCTCGTCCTGAGTTGTTTGACCTTTCTGCCTCTTTGGATATATTCATGCTGTTCACCCTGTCGGCTTACTATTTCTGCGGATATGCCGGAGTCTGTTCAAGTGCGTTGCTGGAGATTGTCAGGCAACTGAGGGGTAACCGGGGTGTAGATCTTCGTCAAATTCAATCTGGCCACGGGGAAATGGACATTGTACCACTGTTGTTGGCTGAGACCTACCACGGCATTGACAGGTTAGCAGGGGGATCAGACTTCATGGGAGCAGGCAGCCCCGGTTTGTTATCTCTGTGGTTCTCTGAGAGGTTACACTTGATTGGGCCATTACCAGAGGGTCGGGTGGCAATGCCTTGGGTGACCCGGCCACGCAGGCTGCTGAGGGTTGAGGCTGCTGACAGTTGGCAGATGAGATTGTCACGGTACGGGACTACTGATCTGAGCTTTTGGATCCCTGCCTGGAATTTACAGACCATGAGAGACATTCAGGATGGATCGGTAGTAGTCAGACTGCCAGGCTTGCAGGTATCTTCTTTCTGTATCCCATCGTTGGTGAGCAGGCAGTACAGGTACCCTCAGCAGGTTGTTCGAGCTTTGAGGGAGAGGCTGATGATCGATGCTGTTCCGATGTCTATGACCGAGCCCCAGACTATACAGTTTTTCAGCAGATCCTTTCTGGAGGGTTTTCTTCCCACTCGTGTGCTTCTTCGGCAGTCCAGAGGGTTTACCTTTCTGACCACAGAGTATCTGATTTGGTATGAGGAGCAATAGGGTCCTGCACAATTGGCCATAGAGGCTCGCCGCCGGGAATACTTAGGAGCAGATTATCCATCCAGTCGGTCTTTCAGGGATACAGAGGCACGGGGAAACCTAGACAATATTACCGGCGATGCTGCTGAGGATTATCGGAGGCGAGAGATCCGGAGGGCTGCTTTGAGGGATGATCCAGAGGTGATGGCTTGCAGAGAGGCATTGAGACAAGAGAGGGTTGCTAGGGCCGCCTTGAGGGAGACTGGTCTGATTGAACCACCGATGCGCGTTATTCCTGAATTGGGACAGGCTCAAACCGATTTATTCGACATTCCTAAGCCAAAGACCTCCCGGGGACCGAGGAAGAGGAAGGATAGAGGAGCGAGTTCGGGAGCGGGGACGAGTCTCTAGACACTTTTTCTGAGAGATAGGAGACTATTTATTTTTTCTTTTGCTTGTACTTTGGGAGAGAGATTTATTTGAACAGAATTTGAGTATCCCTTGATTACCTTAATGCAGACAAAATGGATGTTGAAATTTTATTTCCTCTTTTTTTTTTTATTCGCAGCAAGTTATTTGAGTCAAAAGCAGGCCGTGCTTGAACTCATCAACAAGAATATTAACTCCAAATGGACCTTTTGAAAAGCTTTGGAACTGTAATCGAAACACATTTTAGCAGGAGGAGGGATTTTTGAAGCAGTTTTAGACCGAACCACAAGTGGTTGCCTACGTTCCCCTTTCGTAAGAGAACTAAGGGGCTCAGGTCTCCGTAGTTCGACTCAGTCGACTTTTGTGTTTAAAGAAAGGGGAAGACAGAAAGGGGACATGGTACAACCCTGTTTTTTACCTAGACCGCCCTTTTTAGGGTTTTCAGTCTAGCTGGGTATATTCTTTAGCACCGGGCGCGTCCCTTATTTTTGCATGGACTGCCTTTCGAGAGGTTTTTAGTCTCATCTGGAACAATTTTGTTGCGCCTTTATTTCTCATCATTTTTTTATTTTATTTTATTATTTGTTTTTTTTAGAGGGGGAAAAGACTCGATCATACATAATACCTCCGCAACTTGTCGCCGTTGACGGGGTGCAGAAATGGGTTGCCATCTAAGTCTGTCAGCTGCATAGCTCCTCCGGAGAATATTTTCTTCACTAGAAACGGTCCGACCCAAACAGGTGCCCATTTGCCCAATGCACTGCTCTGATTCGAGGGCTTCATCTTAAGGACCAGATCACCAACCTTGATATCCCTGGGTTTCACTTTCTTGTCAAAAGCACGGGCCATTCTTCTCTGGTACGCCCGATTATGTTCCATGGCTTTTAGTCTGCGTTCGTCTAACAGAGCCAATTCATTGTATCGACTTTGGAGCCATTCAATTTCATTCACCTCATTTTCGAGCAGAACCCTGAGGGATGGAATTTCTAATTCAATAGGCATGACAGCCTCCATTCCGTAAGTCAGAGCATATGGAGTTGCACCGGTGGCAGTCCGAATTGAAGTGCGGTAGCCCCATAATGCTAAATGCAACTTCTCCGGCCAGTCTCGTCCTCGTTCGGCCATTTTCTTTATGATTCTTTCCAAGTTCTTATTGGCAGCTTCAACAACACCGTTCGCCTGCGGTCTGTATGGTGAAGATTTATGGCGCTTGACCCTGTATTCAGTAAGCAGGCGATCAGTTTCTCCCTTGAAATGGGTTCCATTGTCAGAAATAATCTTATTTGGGACTCCGTAGCGGCAGAAAATCTGTTCCTTTATGAAGCGAGCCACTTTCTTAGCCGTGAGCACTTTGTAAGACGCAACTTCTACCCACTTTGTGAAGTAATCTACTGCAACTAATACAAACGAATGTCCATTGCTCCCGGTCAGAGTTATTTTCCCAATGACATCAATCCCCCATGTTGCAAAGGGCCACGGAGTTGTCATACAGTATAGGTCATGAGGAGGGATGTGGTTTAAATTGGAGAACCGCTGGCATTTATCACAAGTCCGCACAAACTGGATGCAATCTGCCTCCATAGTAATCCAGAAGTAGCCCAGTCTGATAATGCTATGCATAAGGGATCGAGCGTTCATATGAGGTCCGCAGGCACCATTTGTGAACATCTTCCATTACTTTCTGAGCCTTTTCTTTGCTGATACAGAGCAGGAGAGGGCAACCTTCCCTTTTCTTCCATAACTCATTTCTAAGTATGACGTACTGAGCTGATAGCCTTTTCAACGCTTGCAAACTCTTGGCATGAATACCCTTTAGGTCTCCTTCTTGGTCAATAGGGAAAGATGCTTCACCATGCTTGAGGTATTGAAAGATTTGGTTGTACCACGGCTCACTGACGGTTTCGATCTCAATTTCACAGCAGTATGCAGGATTTTCTCTCCTACCGACCCTGAACGGTTTGATTGACTTTCCTTCTGGGATTTCTACCAAAGAGGCCAGAGTAGCTAGGGCATCGGCAAATCTGTTCTTGTCTCGCGGTAGGAATTGGAATGACACTTCCTTGAACTGGCCGACGAGTTATGCGATGTAAGCGTGGTACTTCTGGAGACACGGATCTATAATTTTCCATTTGTTGGCGGCCTGATTGATTATCAATTGGGAATCACCGAATACTTCTAACTCTTCCACGTGTCGCTCGAGGGCAGCCTCTAGACCAGCTATGCAAGCTTCGTACTCGGCGGCATTGTTGGTAACCGAGAAGTTTAGCTTGATAGCTATGGGGGTATGCATATCATTCGGGTCTACTAGTACCATCCCGATGCCATTACCTCTTCTGTTTGCTGCTCCATCAAAGAATAACTGCCACCGGTTGCCGCTTTCTATAGCAAGAATCCCCTCGTCTGGAAACTGGAGATCTGGTCCTCGGGCTTCTGTACTGGGGAAGTCAGCCAACTGATCCGCTAAAGCCTGTCCTTTGATTGATTTCCGGATCACATATTTGATATAAAACTCAGCCAAGAAGAAAGTCCACTTTGCCAATCTGGTAGAGATGTTACCTCTGTCACCTTGGAACAGATACCTGATTGGGTCCATCTTGGAGACCAAGTGTACAGTGTGGGATAGCATATAGTGCTTTAGCTTTCCGACCACCCAGACCAGTGCTGCGCATGTCTTCTCAAGGGCAGATAGCTTTCCGACCACCCAGACCAGTGCTGCGCATGTCTTCTCAAGGGCAGAGTAATTCAACTCACTACCTTGGAATTTGCCGCTAATGAAATAAATGGCATTCTCAATTTTTGAATCCTTCTTCTCTTGTGCTAGCATAGCCCCAGTGGCTGTGTCTGTGACCGTCAGGTATAGTAGTAAAGGCTTGCTCCCGTGAGGCGGACAAAGAATGGGAGGATTGACAAGGTAAGCTTTGATCCTCTCGAAGGTCAGTTGGCATTCCTCGTTCCAAATCACTTCCTGATTCTTCTTGAGTAGCTTGAAGATCGGCTCACACATGGAGGTCAGCTGGTTGACGAATCTGCTGATGTACTGTAATCGACCAATGAATCCTTTTACCTCGGAGACAGTTCTGGGCGACTTCATCTCGATGATTGCTTTAACCTTTCTAGGATCTACTTCGATGCCGCGCTCTGTGACCATATACCCCAGGACTTTACCTCGAACAACCCCAAAGGTGCACTTGGCTGGATTTAGTCTCATGGAGTGTTCTCGGAATCTGTTGAAGAATTTCCTCAAGTCAATGAAATGCTGTCCATCTGACCCTTTCGAGTGAATAATCATATCATCTACATACACTTCAATCTCCTTGTGGATCATGTCGTGAAACAGGGTAGTGACGGCTCTCTGATAGGTAGCCCCAGCATTCTTCAGACCAAACGGCATTACTGTGTAACAATAAGTACCCCATGGAGTTGTAAATGCTGTCTTGTCCTGATCTTCCTCAGCCATTTTGATATGATTGTAACCCGCGAAACCATCAACGAAGGACTTGACCTCAAAGTTTGCGGTTGCATCTACTAGCATATCAATGTTGGGCAAAGGGAAGTCATCTTTGGGGCTAGCCTTATTGAGATCTCGGAAATCTACGCAGACCCGAACCTTTCCGTTAGCTTTTGTGACTGTTAGAATGTTGGCCAACCAAGTCGGATATTCAATCACTTTGATGAAGCCTACCCGTAGGAGTTTTTCAATTTCTTCTTTCACCTGTAAGGACCACTCCGATTTTATCCGCCTCAACTTCTGCTTGATCGGCTTAATTTCTGGATCTAGAGGAATCCGGTGCTCTACGATAGATGTACCCAACCCAGGCATGTCTTTGTAAGACCAAGCAAAAACGTCCATATATTCTTTAAGCAATTCAACCAGGGCAACCCGTTCATATCTGGAGAAGAAGCTACCAATCTGCGTTTCTTTGGGTTCTTCAGCTGTTCCCAGGTTCACCGTTGTCAATACCTCATCGGCAGCTTGGGCCCGACTTTCCTTTTGTTCGCGAACCTGCTTTGAATCATTTTCTAAAATTTGCTCGTCTATTAAGTCTTCATTATCTTCAATTGAATTAGGCTTAATTATTTTTAACTCTTGATGATTATTTTTTGTTAAGCGTTCAATTGTTAGATTTGCAATCACGGGATACTCAGAAAGATCAACCATTTTATTCAAAGCATAGGGAAAGACAGTGTTTACAACTCGAAGACGGTCTTCTGTCGTGAGGACATTGGAACGATCGGAAGACTCAAATTCAATTACAAGGGACTCTGAGGACTGACTCAGGACACGGGGAACAAATTTGGACTCAGGGGGACAAGGACGAGGTTTGAGCCCAAGCTTTTCAATCATAGTCTCCCTGTCGGCGACCGGTCCTCGGAACGAAGTCCAATTTTGTAACGGTTTCTCTGCAACAGTCTCCAACCTGTTTAGCTCCACAACTGGCTCCTTTTCAAATTCTAGCATAGCCACCACCTCGCTATCAGAGGAAAAGTCAATCAAATCACTCGGCTCCTTAGCAACAACCAACCCTCCTGTAGGTACTTCTGTCAAAAACATAACATCCCCAGGCTCTGACAGCACCTGCTCTTTAAACAAATCTGCCAAATCACCATCAATATCCACAGGGTCAGCACCGCGGATCTTGCATATCGTGGGTTCGTCCAAAGCAAGCTTTTCAAACTGTTTCACCTGATCAGGCCCCCAGAAATGGTAGCTGTTCTCGTAAGTGGCGGTCACATCTGGCCTTTTGGGCAAGCTATCAAACATTTCCTTCACCGGGTTTTGGCTGCCAGCGAACCTCCGGATTGTTCTCATTCTTTCTCCCATTTGGCTCAGTCTTGGTTCTGGGCAAACAAACATATCTCCATCTTCTCTGACAAAATGCTTGTTCAAAGACCAACTGTACGGGCGCATCTCAGGCTTCTTGTACCTCTTACCAGCCGCTGAGGTCATCTTTTCTTTAAAAGCTTCGGTCTTGTCATACGCCTTATCTTCTCTAGTCATGGCGTATCCCAGGCCTTGCTTGTTTCTCTTGGCTTCTGGCAACACAAGCCTACATGGTCCCTGTTGGCGTTTTCCCAACCCCAGACAAGGGATATAGCTCATGCCTCTTAGCATTTTCAACACAGGAGGAATCTTATCTGAAGATGTCGTCAGATTTATGGTGCAGACCTACCCTTTAGGTTTCTCTATTGTGAATCCACTGAGCATCGGATTTTCCTGGTCGAGCTTGATTTCCATCACTGGCAGGGTGTTGGTGCTGGTTTCCCCAATCGTAACGCTATCACCATAAATGGTCGTCAGCACTCCTTCTTGCACAAATTTTAAGCACTGGTGAAGAGTGGAGGCTACCGCTCCAATCTCGTGAATCTAGGGTCTGCCCAGTAATGCCAAGAATGTGACCGGAATGTCGATAACTTGAAATTCTACCATCATCTCCTTGCCTCCAAACATCAAATTTAGAGAGACTATCCCCAACACCGCCCTAGATGTCGAATCGTAGGCCTTAATGGTTTGGTTGGATGGTTTAAGATTCTGCGCATTGATGTCTAACATACTCATCATTTTAGCAGGGAGCACATTCATAGCTGACCCATTATCTACCAATACATGGGGAATCCGCCGTCTTTCCAAGGGTACTGTGATGTGTAGGGACTCATTATGCTTCGCACCATAAGCAGGCAGGTCAAGATCTGTAAAAGTAATGATGTTCCCATACTGTGCAGTCCCAATCAGCTGACAGGCTTCGTCTGGGGTGGCATTGACAGACACTTTCATTTTGGACAAAGCTTCTTCCAACTTTAATTTGTGAGGGTAGGAGGATGTGAGTAGAGACCATAAGGAGATATCGGCTTGTGTTCTCTTCAACTGCGTTAGGATGGGGTCTTCCTGGACTTCTTCGCTTCCCGCCGATCTGTAAGGATTCTGAGAGGACTGAGGGTTAGAGACCGCAACTGCCTTACCTTTCCCGGACGGATCTGAATTATTTACTCCCAATATTCTCCCTGAACGAGTCAACAGATTAACTTCTTGATCTTTCTCAACCACAAAATCTTTACTGGCCTCTTTGAGTTCTGCTAACGTAATCGGAACAGGACGAGTGCTGTATGGCCATGCCGCCTGCCTTATTTCATTTATGGACAAAGGCGCCTCTGCATTAGCCGCTATCCTGAGTTCCTCCAAGGAGATTGGGGAATCCCTAGGAACCATAGATGATATAGCGTTGGCAACCACATGCTCTTCATAATCGTCATAATCAGAAGTATTATTCAAACTATATAGATCATCAAGATACAAAACATAGCAGAAATTATCTTTCATTTCATCAGAAAATGGGATTACATCAGTCACAATCTCATTACAACCAGCATTACCACTTTCATCTATTGACTTCCCAAACTCTATTACATTAACAAAATAGTCTTGCCCGAAGTCGATAAGATTCACGTTGTTACTTGGCAGAGGATTGTTGACCACATTCGGGCGAGGAGATTTCTCAATCTTCTTGTCATCCACCAAACCTTGGATTATCTTTTTGAGGGTTATGCAGGAATTTGTGGTGTGCCCTGGGAACTGGTGAAACCGACAGTACTTGCTGGCATCCATATGGGGATTAGGACGAGCAGGACTATAATTCTCCAATGGCTTGATCATACCGGTACGAAGCAATCCGTTGAAAACCTCCTCTGTAGACATGCCCAAATCATCAAATCTCGGCTGCGGCTTAGGCTGAAATCTCACTGCATTCTGCACACTATTACCTCCTCTCTGTAGATTGTTGATACTGTTGTCTTTGGCCACTTATCGTCCTCTTGGCGCCATTGCTGAAACAGGGTTGGGTGCTTGATATCGGTAACCTCCACTACCGCTGCCACCACCGGCATTTGCATTCGGGGTTTGATTGAACAATCTGTTTTCACTTCTAGCTCCCATTCCTACCATCTCTCGCAGATCTGGGTACCAACCTTTTTCGATGGCTTCCCTGAGCACTGGCTTAACACACGACAAGAAGATGTCCTTTTGGTCCCGGAGGGGTATCGGCTCTGAGAACTCTTTAAGCTTGGCGTTCCACCGCTTGTAGAATTCTGTAATTGACTCATCGGCCTTCTGGATAGTCCCCACTAAATCGTCCCGGGTGGTACGCCACTCCAAATTACCTTTGTATTTCTCCAAAAAGGTTTCTGTTATCTGGTTCCATGTAGAGCGACACTCCTGTTTCAAAGCCAGAAACCATGTAAGCGCTGATCCCTTCAAAGTCAGATGGAAGTGGGATGCCATAAACTCGGGTGTACAGCCCATTGCCCCCATTGTCATAACATACGTATCTATATGAGTTTTCGGGCAAGTAGTACCATCGAAGTCCATTTTGGGCATTTTAAACTTGTGCGGCAAAGGCGTTACTTGGGCAGGATCCACAACCTTAAGACCACTAGAACCCACGGTCAATTTATCGATCTGCTGTTGCATTTGCTTCAACAAGGCTGTCACTTCCGGAGTCAAACCTGAGATCTGGGGTATAGCGGGAGCCACTGTTGACGATGGCACTGTGAAATCTGAATTAGGTCCAATGGGCAAAGCTGCTGATGGGAGACCAAAGGTACTGGGGATTCCAATATTACTGTCCAACAAGCTGACCGAACTAGGGATCCTGTTCCCATACATATCATATCCGTTAAACTGCACACTGGGGTTCTGGGGACTGTACTGCGTTGACTGACTTCTGAATTGACCAAGAGTAGAGAGTCCTGTACTGCTGCATGGGGCAGAATACGGAGTGGAACCATACAAATGCTGAGTAAGGGGAGAACACACAGCGGGCTGAGGGACACTGCCTTGGGTCTGAAACTGCTGATATCTTGAAACATTGTCTTGACAAATTTGACTCCCTGAAAGCCGATATTGACCATTCTGGAAACTGTCGAGATATGCTCTGGACTGGGGTTGGAGATAACCTGCTTGAAACTGAGATCCATACTGAAACTGTGATGTTGGGACATTGGGGGTTGGAGAGGCAGTGAGATCGAAGAAATTTGATGCTTGACCACCATTCTTGCTAGCACCTTGTGGGATAACCTGGCTATACCCTTGAGAAGATGGGGGAATGAACCTTCCTTGGTCACTCACAAACATTCCCTGAGATGACACTTGATTAGGTCGTGGGGCATAGCTTACTGGAGGAGGCATCACATTGTAACTGGGCTGGGTAGGCTGAGCAGGTGAAGTGGACCCGATCTCATTGTGACTGTCTTCTGTGATCTCCTCATAGGAACCGTCCTCCCGACGAAGCACTGCAATCCCTTTGGCTCTCATGGCCTCCACAAAGCGGTTATGAGCTTCTACTTCACGTGCCTTGGCATTCTGAGCCAATAGACAGGCCTCACGTTCTCGGGCTAGAGCAGCTTCCAACGTCACCCTCAATTCCTCTGTGGTCATATCTTTCAAACTTGGCTGACCCATTATCACTGAGCCTCCAGCGGACTGAGCAGAAAATACATCTCCGTTCCCGGCCATTTCTGATTCTACACCAACTGAAACTGCTTGAACACGAACTAAACGAGCTCCTGGGACGGATGAACGGGTCCAACTCGCCGTAGCTGCAGGGGTAGAGACGGGTTTATAAGGTATTGAAGGGAAATTTCGAGGAACGGGAGAGGGAAAGGAACGGAACAGACTCGCACAAACAATCTTATTCATCTTCAAGTATAAATTAGTGTTTTAAATCCTAAGTACGGTTGGAAAAGGGGAAGCCTTTATTCATGCTAACTATACCTTAGGGAAGCCTAGGGACGCAACGTTCAAATTACACTAAATGCCTTGCTTTGAAATATATAATAGGTAATGATACCTAACCAAATCCTAACATCATTATGGAATGGAGAGATCGTCCAAATTTCTAGGGAAATTTGGGCAGCATAACGGGTCTTTTCGAAGAATTTCGAAGAAAAATCCGGCATGACCTCTCGTCGGTGCACGTTGACAATGCGGCATGATCTCTCGTTTAGAACACGCCACGGGAGTGACATGTCCCCACGTGAAATCATGTTGCATTTGGCAACATGCCCACAAGATGCGAGGTTTTGGGGGAAGGTATAAGGACCTACGATATGTTTCAAAACAATTCATTTTGTTGTAATAGAAACATTGTATCAAAAACCAACCGTGGGTAAGGCTAAATGTGTGGCGCCACCTATAACGCACTAGGGGGTTAGGTTTGATTTCAGGCGCTCAAGCGTAGGCGAATTTCATGGCCGTCCGCGATGCCGTCAATCGCACCCGAGGGTTCTAAGTCTAAGTGATGTAGTGTGCGGATGACTATATTCTTTTATTTACAAAAATACAATTTTTTTTTTATTTTATTTTGTTTTATTTTTTTGAAAAGAGAAAAGAAAACACACACAAACCCTTACAGGAATACAGGGAACAACAATCAACTGAGCCACATTCGATCCAAGGGACTGCCCTCAAACCAGATTTCTGAGTATCTGTTCAGTGGCCACCCTTTGTCGCGTGACACAGGACATCAGGCAAAGGTGTCGCACGACCTGGATGGTCACTGAACCAATATTCTGCAACCATCAAATCAGCCCCTGTATCTCCATGGCAAGAACAAAGCAAAAACCACTAATGCACAACACAAGGAATACAAAGCACACGGGGTTTACAAGTCTCATATTCAACAAAATGCATGAACCACAAATGATTGTCAAAGATGCACACAAAATGGATGTATTGGATGTCTAATTTAATGAAAGCTTGACCCACTTAACATTTGAAAAACAGGTTTTCAAAGTCAATTATCCCCAGCAGAGTCGCCACTGAATGTGCGCTCGCCCGAAATTTGGTTTATTTCGAAATGATGAAAGTAAAGGAGTCGCCACGCCGTTTTTGAGAGGAAACATTGAAAACCTTTTTAGAGAGAAAACACGGGTTCGGGGGTCAGGTTACGTGTTGGGAAGAACCGAGAGTTCACCCAACACGCCTCGTCCGTAGACGAGTCTTTCAATTAAACATCCAAGCAAAATCCAAAGTGTGTGCAAGTGTTGACAGTGAACAAATGTGGTAAACATGCATCTTATTAATATGAATTGAGATTTACAACTCGTGAACCCATTATTTAGGGAGGCCACATCCCTGCTACAACAATCTAAAACAGATTACAACTGAAAAAGGTTTCTGCAAATAGGTCACGATATGTCGCATGACACATGATTCCAGTGACCACATATGTCGCGTGACACAGGATCACCTTGGAACAATATGTCGCGTGACATACAGAGACCATCTGCAGAAACTTACACAATGAACACCAGAATCAACAACAACTAATACAGATCCAATTGATTAACCAAATTATATACGAAATACAGAAATAACAACAAATTGACCCCGGGAGTGTGGATATGGGTAGATCCACACCCCCCTTTGGGGTTTGAACACCAAATTCAAGCAAGTATTCAACAAGAGCAATTCAATTACACAGATCAAATGACTTAAACAGAGAGATTGCGATTGGGATTCAGTAATCTAGACAGATGGAGTCTGATTACTGAATCCTAACAGAAGTAGACAATGAAATTATAGAGAATTGAGTTAAAGGAAGAGAGAGGAGGGAGTTGGAGATTCGTTACCCTTGATGCTTCCACGAATCCTGTATCAAGTTAGATACAGAACCCTTCAATTCACTGCTACTGGTCTTGAGATCCTGAGAGAGTTGGTACAAAGGGGTTCAAGTGGCTTGGTTTGAGAAAAGGGGTTTAGATTGGAGGGAATTGGGTAGGTTGAAGGTGGGAGAGAGAGAGAGATGTGTCTGGGGGGTTCGTTACGATGCAATTTCTACAGAGTAACAGTAGGCTGAAATTGGGATCCTTTTCTGAGAGGGGGAGGGTCTTATTTATAGGCTGCAGTTAGTGGTCACCTTGTGTCGCACGACTATACGTAGCCACTTTCCATGCCTCGACTTGTCGCGTGACACAAGGTGGCCTCAACCGCTTTTGGCGCCAAAACCAGTTTCTGGAACATTCAGGCCTAAATACCCAAAAGGTCCAAAAAGGTTTATTTCCAACAAGTCCCTTTGCATGAGTAAGGTACCAAAAGATACTTCCTTTACGGGAAACTTATGAAATATTTCCGGAAGTCTCGGGATCGGCCAGGAATTTACCAAAACGCCCCTTAATGCAATTTTATTACGTTAAAATGCATCTAAAAGGTTGCGAATTGGATTAGCGTACTTACAATCATTATGTAAGTTCTTCTTGTTCTTTTCTTCTGCATATCTCTCCCATATTCCATAGCTCTTGTTTGTTATCTTGATTTGTTAACTTACTCTCACGCCGGAGATGTCCCCGGCTTAGTTGACGTGTCTTGCATGTGTGTAGGAGGCAAACAGAGAAGACAACCGGAGTATCCCCATTTTCCTTACTCAGTCAAGTCAGTCCTAGTGCAATCATTTTGACGTGGTAGCATCAGAATTATGTTTGTCTTGTGTGGTGGATGTTTGAGTAATTGTATGAGCCGAAAGCATGAGTATCTTTCAGATCATAATTATAACATAATTTAAACTCATGCCAAATTACATTTGTTCTCGTCCTTATGAGATTTTTTATTTAGATTGTAATTTTAAATATTGGGACGTGCCTTTAAATGATTATAAGTCGAATTTTAATTGCTTGTAAATCACGATTACAAATAACTGAACATTAATACTAAAACTTATGAGTAAGCAAGATGCGCTTTTTGGAAATCTGTTTTTTTATATAGAAAATAGAAAATAATTACATGAGACCAACTCTTATTTAAATGAATGTATTCGTGAAATTATACAAAACTAAACATACTCGCTCGTTTCAATTTAATATTTTTTGTTTAACTTTATTTGAAGATTAAAAAATAAATATTGCAAGTAAAAAACTAAGGTAGAGAGAGAAAGTTGATAGAAAATAGTAAGTAAATTATTATTATGAGGGTAATAAGTAGGTCTCATCTTTAATTTAAAAAAAATAAAATAATAAAAAACTTTAAATTGAGACGGGATTAGAAAAGAAAATTGAGACTGGATTAAAAATAAAAGTGAAAACCTTGAATCGAAACGAAAGTATTGTGGAATCGATTGAGACACGTACTTGAATTTGATTCATCCCCAAACTTGGACCATTTCCAATAGGGTAATTGAATGGGGAGTTGAGAGGTAGTAAGTTAGTTGAATTGGAGCAATAGGGTAATTGAATGGGGGTAGTTGAGAGATGTGGGTTGAATTTGTCCAACTCGGTTGAGGATTAAATGGAGGGGCCCGCCTAAGCCACGCGTCAGCGTCCAATTGGACCGCAAATGGCGCATGGCCTTCACGCCTCATCGCGGCGCGTCCGACCTTTTTTTTTTGATTTTTTCCGGATGAGGACAGGTGTCCGGCTCTGATTGGTTGCAAGAGATTTTTCTTTTTATCTTTCTACCCCATTTTTTGAGCTCAATTATTTGACAGAAATAATTTTTTTTTTCCAAAATTTTGGAAATTTTTTTCTTTATAAAATGACATAACTTTCATATTTTTTGTACACCAAAAAAAAAAAACCTCTCTTTTCTCTCAATAAAATCCTAATTATCCATCTTATTTTCTAAAATATTCATCATCTTTTTAGTTAAATGGATCCCAATAATCCTTATTTCATCCCCCAGAAGTCTAAGTAATTTTCCCCAAACTGACTAGCAGACACTGAAAAAAAAAAAAGTAATTTCACTTCAATCTTCCCCTTCTCTGTTTCACACACAAACTAACACCTTTCTCTCTCCGGTCTTCAGCCCAATCGGTAAGCGATGGCGGTGCAATTTGCGGCGGTTTTAGCAATATCAGTGGTGGCAATTTTGGGTTTGAGAGTGTTGAATTGGGTGTGGTTTAGGCCAAGAAAGTTCGAAAAGCAACTTCGCCGGCAAGGTCTCACCGGAAATTCCTACAAGTTATTGTATGGAGATTTTAAAGAACTGGCGAAGATGACCGTAGAAGCTAAATCTAAACCCATCAGCCTCTCCCACGATATCGTTCCTCGCGTTCTCCCTTTCTACCATAAATTGCTCATCTCCCATGGTATATTGACTTGTAATTTCACTGTTAATATATCATTATTATTTTTTTCTTTTATTGTGGTATAATTTGAATTAACTTTAAGCAATAAATTAGGTTAGGTTACTTTTATTTATCCTAATGAAAATCTATTTTTTTTGAACAAGTTTTAGACTTTCACTATAATAATCAGATTTAGTTTTTTTTTTTAATCAGCCTTCCAATATTTAGGGTTAGTTTGACATTGCTTCTGATTCTCTGAAAGTAATTTTTCAAAAGTGATTTTAGAAAATCAATTATTTGTAATAAATACTAAAATTTATAAGTATATTTGGATAGTATATGTTCAAAACTGATTATTGAAGATAAATACCAAAAATGACATTTATGATATGTATCTCGATATAATAAATGTATAAAAGAGATAGAGGTTATTATTGTAAAAACAACACAAATAACAGCTTCTAAGAATCACTTTTAGTAAAAGCTGGGTCATAGCTGCTTCTACGAAAACACCGTTTTTTGCGTTTTAACAGCTTAAAATCATAATCAATATTGTTATCCAAACGCTATTAAAAGTGATTTTTAGCTTCAAAAGTGATTATAAGCCACAAAAAAGCACTCCCAAACTCACCCTTAATTAGAAACCTCTTACATGTTTCTTGATTTTATGAAATTCAATGATTTCCTATTAAAATTAGGAAGTGGCCAGTGGATTTCAAATATAAATAGAAGAAGCCAATCCGTGTAACTGAGGAGTTATTTGGTGTTAATTGAATCTCACTGTTTTGAGCTACCTATCAGTTGAGAAGATCCAACAGCAATCTACAAAACTAAGATTCTTTGTCATAGATGCAATATGAGTTTGCTTTCGCAATGAGAAATATACAAGGGAATCTGTCCATCGGACCCTGTGAATTTGGATCTACCTTTTCTTCATTGACTTTTAAGATCAATATTGCATTGTCTCATTGAACGAGTCAATCAATGATTATTTGACCATTGGATTAGTTATTTAAATAAGGCAATGCGATCTCCTCTGTAAAAGTCATTAACTGCTGATTTTAGATGAACACGATTTGTAGGGAAGTGATACTCGGTGTGAATTCCATTCTGTAATAGTTGAAATGGCAGGAAACTGATTAAGCATTAAATGTTTGGTACACAAGTATTTAGGACATTCTATTACCAAGTATATTTTATACTCCCTCCGTCCCGGTTTAAGGTTCTTACTTTCCTTTTTTGTCATTCCCGGTTTAAGGTTCTTAGTTGCTTTATTACCTAAAATGGATGATGGGACCCACTTGTCATTCTCACGACAAAAACTCTCTACTCACTTTCTCTTTCCTACTTTAATTTTCATACTCACAACATTTAATTTTTTTTAATCCCCGTTCCTAGTCAAACTAAGAACCTTAATCCGGGACGGAGGGAGTATACATTAATGAGTGTATCTAGAAGACAAATGAATTAAACTAGTTTCCTTCCTCCACCTACTAATATTCCGTAATTAATATGCTGCACATTATGAATTCATGAGAATAATTTAGTTTTATTGCCCCAATTCATGTGCCTTATCCTCCATCCAAATATTGTTTTTCTATAACTAATGCAACTTGCACAACTTGGAGATTGTTTTTTTGGGCATCAATTTAAGGAGAGCGAGGCATGGCATAGATTGTGCTGGCCATTGGATTTGAGTTTTCACCTTTCTGTAAAGCAATTCATCTTGCTATATATATATATATATATATATATATATATATATATATATATATATATATATATATATATATATATATATAAACTCATATAGGTGGATAAACAAAGCTATGTACTTCTATTTGATGTAGCTGCTTAAGGCGCTCTGTTATAATTTTGCTCATTCTCTATTTCTTTCTTTCTGTGAGTATGTTATATGGCTATGCAATGTCCTATTTCCCTTGAGATACTTCTGTTTGTTCCGCCTAGGTGTTGGACGTTAGGGCATTTTCTGTACTTTCTTTTTTGCCATTTTTAATTGATAGATATACGAGTGCATCTTAATTATGTGTAGTGAAAAACGAAAAGTAATAGGCTGCGTATTTTTTCTGATAACCCTCTGTTTCATATGTAACTTCTGATTTTGTTATAATCAGATAATATGATATGGTTGTTTTAATTAATAATTGCTGGAAATTGATGTCAGGGTAAATCTTAAAAACGTTGTTGTTGAATCATATTTGGGATAAATCTAAACTGATCGACTGCCTCCATGATATTTTACTTTCACTTTTAATGACTTATAATGGCGCAATTGTTTTTTTTTTTCAATCTGGGTGTTGTCAATGGAAACATTTTTTTTTCTTCCAAGAATGGAAGGAGTAGTTTTATGTTATTTAGCTGGAGGGAATGTGGGAGAATGGTTAAAACCTAAGGTCGTATAGTCTCTGTGGCCTCACTTTGCAATCCTCAGTTTTCCTTCTAATTCATGATGTTATTACTGTAGGTCGAAATTTCTTCTTATGGTTTGGGCCACTGCCAATGGTGAATATCATGGAGCCTGAGCTTATTAAGGAGGTTTTATCCAAGTATGGCCATTTTCAGAAGCCTAAGGGAGGGAACCCACTAGGCAAGTTGCTAATAAGAGGAGTATTCGTGCAAGATGGTGAGAAATGGGTCAAACACAGAAGAATTATCAGTCCTGCTTTCCATACAGAGAAGTTGAAGGTTTATCTCATCCAATTTTATTTATATACATAAGTATTGTCAGCCTAAATGCATGACTGCAGTTTAAACGTTTTATTTTTATGGTTTAATTTCATTTTCAACCACTGTACTTTTTTTTTTTAGCACGAAAACCACAAAGGTATTGGGAAACTATCATTTTAGCCACAAATTCGCGAATTAAGGCACGAATTAGCCATGGATTAAGCAAGAATTTGTGGCTAAAGTGATAGTATTCTGAAACTTTTGTGGTTTTCGTGCTAAAAACAAAGTGTAGTGGTTGAAGTGAAAGTTGGAGTAAAGTACAATGGTTGAAAATTAAATTAAACCTATTTTTATTTTTGTTGATCTCCTTACTTCAACTTATGTTTACCCTTTTGTTTTAGTGATATACTGTATTATTGGTATATTAAAATCAGCTTCAAGGAAATGAGAACCATAATGTAATTTGTGCGGTCCGACACATATTGAACCCTTTTGTTTTTGAAGTGAGGAAGATTATAGACCCTTAGCCCCTTGCCATGGACTTGGGGCCAGCGTAGTTGGACTGCATAGAAGATAGAAACCTTAATCATAGGATTTAGCTCATGTTACTATAGTATGTAATGCATGTTAATGGAAAATGCAACTCAAGTTATTATAAAATGTAACCCGAGTACTATAAAAGTTGGACTTTTGTACAGTCCGACTGTACAGGCCCCATATTCCTTTACCATAGTTGCGAAAGGCGCTCGCTTTTCTCTCCCGCCTCGCCATATTAGCGCCTGGGAGGTTACACCACCTTTGCGTGTTCTAGTAGCCGGTTTGTAAAAGCGATCAAGCCTTAGAATCTTCCGAGTCAAAGTAGGAATCCAGAATGTGTAAAATTGGGTTTCTAGGGTTTTTTTTTATGCAAATGTCGTTAATTAAGAAAATCGATTGTAATTAGGAAACCGATTGTATAAAATCGATTGTGAAATCAATTGTAAAAACAGTGTTCTAAAAAGCGGTCTAGGCGCTAGGCAGTGGCCGGGCGCCGCGCTTTCTTTTAAGGCGGGGAGATTAGGCGCTGGGATGGCTGGGCGGAGCGGGGCGTAATGGGCGAGCAAGGCGGGTTTGGGCGGGTTTAGGCGAAACCGGGTCTTTTTTTTTTTTTAATAAAGTCAAGTTAATTTTAGATAATTTCTAGGGAAAAATACAGAAAAGTCCCTTTAAAAAAATTTCATATCCAAAAAATCCAACAAATAATTATTCTATCAAATAAGCCCTGAAACTAGATTTTCAATATCAAAAAGTCCAAAATTTAACGATTTAACTGATTTCATTAATTTAAGAATTTAAAATGATGAAAACTTGATTTTCTTTTCGATTATGAGTTTTACAAATATAAAATTTATCCATCTTAAACAATAATAGTAATTATAATTTATAAATAATTATATTACTATTATTATTAATATAATTGTAAAAAAATTGAAGTAATAATTTGAAATAATGTTGATAGTGATGATATATGGAAAATAATTCATGATTACTATAATTATATTTTTTTTAATTTTTATAATTATAAGTTATAACAATTAAATTTAATAAGACAATGCTATTGCTTTTCTAATTATTATTGGACATGAGATTAAGAATATATCTTATTATTATTACTTTTTATAATAATATTTTTTAATTATTATGTTTTTATTATTTCTAAATATAATAAAGCCTTGCATTCTAATAGTTAGAAGCGCATGTGACACCACACTATTCTTAGAAAACAAATTTTAATCTTTATAAAAGTTTCAAACCTAACGACATTCGTTAAATAGTTAATTTTTTGGACTTTTTGGCTTTGAAAATTGAATTTTGTGACTTTTTAGATTGAATAATTATTCTTAGGATTTTTTGGATATGAAAGTTTTTCAGAGGGGTATTTTGGTATTTTTCCCTATTTTTTATCCTCTCTGAAATCTCCGTCAGGGCTCAATCTCTCGGTTTCTCGACGACATTGTTTCTCTACTCTCTCCTCTCTGCCGTTCTCTCTCCATTTGTCCATCATCTTTATCGTTCTCTTTACTCGTCTACACGAGTCGACTCCACCATTTACATCATCGACTATAAATTCATTAAATTGTAAGCCCTCTCTTTCCCGTCTCAAAGAAATTGGGTATTTGATTATTTTGTTTAAAAAGTGTGAAGTAATGGTTCTATGCTTTTTGGCACATGAAAATGTTGTATTGTTGCTGACTTATGTTCTTTTTATTGGTAACATTGAAACTGAAAGTTCATTTTATATTGAATATATTTATAAATTTGTCTAATTTCTCGGTCCCGCTTAGATCCCGCTTAGGCCACTAGGCGCTAAGCCCGACTCCCGCCTAGCATCCGCCTAGCGCTTTTTAGAACCTTGGTAAAAATCGTCATTTACAATTGCATAGAATTACCCGGACAATGCAGACTTAGAGAATTCCTTCAGCGACTTTTCATGACACGACGACCTTGACGACCTTCACGATTCAGCTCTAACTCACGTCGCCGTTGTCGTTTGGTGCTGTTGTTCCTTTTGTTATTTTTTTTTTCTAACTCTGCGTTGTTTATCCGTGTAATTCTGTTCTTTTTTTCTTTTTTTTTTCAATAAAAATATATTATAACTAAAGTTCTTGTTCTTTTGTAGAAGAATCTTTCTAGTCAACCTCTTAAAATTTTCTTTTGTTTTTCTTCATTCCTTTTCCTTTGTTTAATTTACTAGTAGTACTCCCTAGTCCATGCCAATGGAACGGGAACGGTAAACATGTTGATCAAGTAAAAAAATATAGAGAAAAACAACATTAAAATCTCCCAAATATCTTGAATTGATCAAAATGTAAAAGCGAACAATAAAACACTATAACATAAGATTATATTCACGACAATTTTACTACAATTCTATTTAACACAAAAGGGAATCTAGCCAATCTGATTACATGTCATGCAAAAGGGAAGAATCACAATTCAAGTGTAGAACGTCAAAGAAGCAAATTGATATGGGAAAGAGGCCATATAGAAACTTAAGTATGAACATTCAATATGCATTGTAAAATTGGCGGACCAAAACCCAAAATGTAGGGTAAAAACATGAAATTATTGCATTGAATTAACGCTAAAATCTATTGCGCCAAACAACAAATCAAATTAAACAATTTGTTACTGTTCACATGACACCTGAGCCACTTATAGTAATCTACTCTCATGGTGGCTGTCTCATAATATCATATTTATTCAACAGTAATCAATCAAAACAAAATTTTGAAAATCATTTAGAGCATCTCTAAGAATAAAAAAGAATGAACCAATCAAAAAACCTAATCTTTAGATTTGGGAAATGAATAGGAATCTTTCCATGCCTCAATTGTTTCGAATGAAATCAATCATAAATTATTAAGAGAATAAGAAAATAGAAAAACAACAATTATTTGCTTGAAAGTAATAAACTAATATGTTGTTTCCTCTTCGATGACATGATCGAATATTAAAGTTTCAGCTTCAACTCTTCTAGCACATTCTGCCTGCACTTGTAAAAAAAAGATATCAACCACATTTATTTTACTATAAATGATGCATTATATTTGATTATATATATATAATAAACATACCGCTTCCGCGACAAAAATTGGGTCATCCCAGATATCGTCATATATCGTCATAGGTCAAGGGGGTGGAAATTTGTGAAAAATCAATCGAAGGTTGAGTATCTTGTAAATCTTCCGTCGAACGCGTGGGAACCTATTTGAAACATGTTTTAGATTAATAAATATATAGTAACTACTTAGCATATCACTTTCTGTAAATATAGTAACAATTTACCATAACACTTAAGTTAAAACCTTAAAGAAGAACTTCTGGATAAACAATATTTGTGGTGTCTGTGTCATCTTTTGAGAGCAAGAGGACCACTATCCTATTGAATGTTGTACATCGAGATAACACAACGTATAGTTGGCCGTGAGTAAACACCGGCGTCCGAAGATCAATGCCCCCAAATTTAACTGATTGACCTTGTGATCTATTTATAGTCATTGCAAAGGATAACCTAATTGGAAATTGTCGTCTTGTAATAGGAATAGTAAGTTCAGAAGCTGAGGGTGTAAGAGAAATTCTTGGTATAAATACCAAGTTGCCTGCTTTATCTCCGGTAAGGATTTAGTCTCAATAATACGTCGTTCGCACCGAACGAGCTTTAATCTTGTTCCATTGCAAAGACCATCCCTTGGGGCACGATTTCTCATTAAAATAACTGGGCAACCAACTTTAAACTGCAAGTCTGAAGGGGGAAGATCGGGAGGATTCAATGTGTTCAAATATTCTATTGGGTATCGATTTGCCACGATCGGATCGCTTGTATCTCATCCGCATATTTGTCGGCTGATAGATAACTTCTGATAGTACTGGGGAATATCTCCAATGCTTTAAGATTTATATAATTGACATCAGCATTGCGTGGAGAGAGAATTGTTCGATCGGTTAAGAACCGTGCAGTGGAAGTCTTCGATATATGCAATTTTGGATAAACTTCTCTTATTAGTTTATCAACGTCTTTACACTTACGAATAGTAGTCGGGAGTTCGAGTGTCTCATTTGGATTGGTTCCCACTTGTCATTGAAATTAATTTAACATTAATTATGAATGCTTATTAAAGAAAGATTTATTTTAAAGGCGTAAATATTACCTCGTTCAAATATGATGCAAACTCAACATTCGCAAAATCATTTCGATCGAGCCGCATGTTCTCTGATAGAGTCAAGACGTGTATGTTTTTCCAAATCGATGATTTTTGAAGAGTTGATCCCACAATTTGCTCACGATATCCTTTAGGTATAACCGACAAAGTTTGACAAAAATCACCACAAAAACCAACATTAATTCCGCCAAAAGGGCTATTATTATCACGAACATCTCGAAGGCTGCGATCGACGACCTCAACACAATGGCGATGTTGCATGGGAACCTCATCCCATATTATTAATTTTGTCTCTCTAAATAGTTTAGCATGAATTGACTGTTATGTGAATGAACACATCGTATCTTCTAACACATTCAAAGGTGTGCAAAAAGTAGAATGTGCAGTTCTACCCCCTACCAACAATAATGATGCAATTCCGGATGATGCAACACAAATAACGATATCGCCCCGCATTCGACACATTCCTGCAATTGTGTTGTACAAAAATGTTTTTCCCGTTCCTGCACCCCCATTCAAGAAAAAAATCTTCCATTGATTTTGAATCATCGACATCACAACATCGAAAGACTTTCGTTGACCAACATTCAAGCGAGAGACATTATCTTCCGCACCAGTAGTGCGATCATCATTTTGAAGTTGTCTATGCTCCCACAATAGCCTATTGTTGCCCATCATTTGTGTCCTATTTTGAAGGGGGAGGGGCATTGGGGAAAAATCTTGTAAACATTTTCCCGATTCTTGCAATATTTCATTCAAGAGATGCAAACCATGATCTGCTATTTGATTTTCATTCGGATTTAGAATTTCATATTGTGTGCGCAGTTTGTGAGGAAGATCATCACATATATTAATTGCAAACTCATTCCACAACTCATCGGGACGTAACGGTGAACATTGCTTTAGAATAAGTGCAAATAATCTTCTCAATTGGTATCCAGTCTTCATAACTGGTGCTTCTTCCAAACATTGCTTCCAATCCTCATCATCTTCAAGAAGTTGCCACCAACACATGCATCTTTGAAAGTATTATAGTCGCCATGCAGCTTCTGGCGGACCAATGTACCTCGCATCAAGATATTGTTTGATCTCATCACCTCTCCCCAGAACAATTGTTGTCCGATCATGACCTTCGTATATGTATTTATGAATGTACTTTACACATGTCAACCCAGCACACACCTCTGCATTAATACGATAGTTAAACATCTCAGTGAGATAAGGATTGTAAGGTACAACATCTCGATTATCAACCTCTTTCCCTCGCACTTCGACAACTACTCCATTATCGCGACGACGATAGATCGCATAACCGTCAATATCGATAGAAGTTGTTTTGGCCCATGGTTTTGGATATCTTTTCTTACAAAAATCTTTCTCCATACATTTTGCATTTGAGTTTCTTGCACCGCATGGTCCATTTATCATGCATCTCGTAACTGTGTCAAAAAGTGTAGGCTTACTCTGTTGATCTGGTGTAGGCTTACTCTCTTGATCTGGTCACATACCACTTGATCAACTTGTTCCGGCGTTCTGATCTTATCCGGTTCTGCGAGGAAAAACAACGCATGCATATAAAACAATCCCCTTTTCTGAAACTCTATAGTAAAATATATGCTTCTATTTTTTCAAACACCCTTTTATTTTTTACTATTTTCATCAATTGTCTTCTCTTCAATTAAAAAACGCGAGCAACTAAATATGGTCGATCAACTGCTGTTTGATTAGGTAGGAGAGCATCATTAATTTCTGGCCATGCGGGGTTGACAGTCATGGTTAAAAAAATATCTAGATGCTTGTATGCGCGTGCAATCGCCATATAATTCGGAAAAATTTCATACATTTGTCTAGGCCCATGATAAAAGAAGATGGGAGGATAAATCTTCTTCCAATTTGATCGGGGCTTGGACCTTCTTCATCAAAGATTTCTTGGAGATCCATGTACCGATCAAAACAAATAAATAACTCTTGATTTTCTCTGATATAGGAAAGATGATTTTGCTCTGTTGCAGCCCAGACATCTACCAAAAATTCCTGAAATAGTTTTCGGCCTCTTAAAATTGTGGAATACTCATTTTTTCGTTCAAATAATCGATAACTATAGTAAGCCATTATTGTGAGACGATTTCTCTCTCTAGATCTCGGAGCATTTATGTTCAAATCCCAAAGAGTCATGGACGGTTCCCATCCTAGCTCTCCATAAGGGAACAATAGCACGTAATACAATAGTGCGTATGCCGGATGTGATTCACTTATACGCATCAAGCCTTGGGTTCCTCTGTATTGTAGAACGATATCTCTTGATCTCCTTGCCTCAGTACCATCACCAGGCACGATTACTGCAATCTCATCTACAATTGGTGCATTATACCTCCGTTGATCTTTTTTCTAGGATCATAGTGTAAATACGCCGGTGAATTTTGATCAGCCTGATCTTGACTTTGTTGTCGTAATACTTCGTATGCTTGACGACAAAGACGCACAAATGGATTATTATGTAATAAACATTGTTGGATGTTGCCTAAGAGATCTCGATCCAACGTTGGGTTCCGACGTTGACGACTATCCAATGCTCCCGTGGGATCATAGATGTAAAGTTGGGCATATACCGGCTCTGCATTCGGTTGAGGTAATAATGCACCCGTACGATGTCGCAACTCACCGTGTATTGTGAAGTTGTAAGTACCCCTACCAATGAGGACACGATCATCCATTGCACATCCAAGACTTGTGAATACATTTGAAGAATTATATTGTCGAATATACTGAAAAAACGACTTAGATCGATCATCATCACCATCGTATAATGACCTAAAAAGGGTGGGGGGATCACGTAGTCTTGGAAGCTTAACTTGGCCTTTCAAGCAACATGTTCCAAATTTGGGACTACTTAGAGTAGAGTTAACCAATTTCTCATCAATCCAATGTAATGCAACACATTATTCACATTCGACGTTCATTCTGCCAAGGGAATATCGACTTTGAATGAAAATTTGTTGATTTATATCATGGTCTTCTAATATTTTTTACCTATACATTAGGATAGTCGAGTGATTATTTTTAAGATTAATTTATATAAATTAAAGATGAATAGATAATTAATTAAGTTACATAGAGGCATACTGTTGTTCACGTAATCAATCGCCGTGTCCTTTGTCCTGATGTCCATCTCGAAGATCACGAGGGTATCGTGTTCACTTCTTGACGGTAATCCGAGCTCTTACATTACGTGTAAAGTCTCCAATTTCACTTGATTAATTGGAAGTTGAACGTCGCGGTGCTATAGACGTTGATGCATTCTCTTCTTCACGCAATCGTCGTCTTTTTGTCTAATAGAACCTCTCGAATGGCCCAAACCAATGTTTATTGCATTTCAGGTGGATATGTAATTTCTAGAATAAGAGCTTTCTCCTACCTCCATATTTAAAGATGGTAAAATCCGTTGTAGGGTTGTTGCTTGATTAGTTCCTCGAGAAATTCTACATAATCTTCCTACATATTTAGTTTAATAGATAAAAAGATATAGTGAATATAAAGTATATATAAGTAAAGTTTTTAAGAGTTGTATTCATGAAGATAATATTTGAAATACCATAAAATCATGGACAATCATGAAACACCATATTATTTTTTTCTAATCAAATGTATTTTTATTCTAACACTGTGATAAATACCTCTAGTATTGCCGCCATTTCTTTTCCTTTGCTTGATGGTTGTTGTGCAATGGAGGTGAACTTCCAAACTTGAGAAATAGAAGAAAAATAATTAGCATTATATAATCTGTGATTTATAGATAACTTTAAAAGAAAGTAAAAAGTGACTCTCCCCCAACCCACCCACCCCCCTCCCTCCCTAAAAAAAAAAAGGTGAATTTGTGTACAATACTAATAATTTCCATTCCAGATATCTCTACCCCCACACTCACAGTTATATATCCAAACCCTAAAGAGAAAAAAAATCAGTTGTAACGATCAATTTCGAGTAGAGGTATATTGTTGATTAACAATTGGGAAGACATTAAAATTCAACAATCCAAAAGGTCAACTTATTTTTTCTTCAATTTTGGTCAAATTCAATCAAATTGACAAATGCACATTGCCTTGACAAACACACGATGAAACCCTAAACCGCCGCCGCTGGCAAGTCTTGCTTCTTCTCCGGCCAAGATGGCCTCTTCCTCGTCGGGTTTTGGCCTTGGCTTAAGCCCAGTTGCTCCTGCTTTTATTCCGCCGCATGGGAATGGTATGGAAGGTACGCCTCCTACAAACCCTAACCCTAAACCGCCTTTAAACCCTAACTCCAACCCTCCCCAGCCGCCATCCCCTACTGCTGCAAAATCGTTCACTTCTGTTGTGAAAGGTTCTACTGCCCTCGTCAATCATGCTCCGCTGCTGAATACCATCCCTAGTTCCACGTACAAAGGTGAGCCATGCTTGAAGTTTTCCAAAGATATGATCAATGTTTTAGCCCAGCCATTCAAATACACATTGGTTGGAAAATTTTCTCATGGTCGGCCATCAATCGAAGTTACAAGGCAACATTTCTTGAAGTTTGGACTGAAGGCAGATTTTAAATTGGGTCATATTGATCCTAAACATATTCTTATTCAGATTGTGCAGGAGAGAGATTTCAATAGACTTTGGGCAAAAGAACAATGGCATCTTGGCGTTTTCCTATGCGTGTTTTCCGTTGGTCGCCTTCTTGGAGGCCGGATAAGGAGTCTTCATTATTTCCTGTTTGGGTTGGATTACCCGGCCTTCCAATTCATATGTTTAACAAGGTATGTTTATTTTCTATTGCTAATATATTTGGGGAGCCTCTATCTATAGATCAAGCAACTTGTAACTTATCAAGACCTAGTGTGGCTAAAGTTCTTGTTCAAGTGGATCTTTTGAAGAAACTTCCGTTTAGAGTTTTCATTGATTGCGGAGATGATTTTTCAAGTTTTTGGCAGCCTTTAGAGTTTGATAACCTCCCAAGCTATTGTAAGCACTGCTATAAGTTAGGCCATGATCTGAATGAGTGTTTCTACCTTCATCCTAAGAATCCAAACTTGAAGAATGGGACTGAAGTTAATGGAGGTAGTGCGGAGGTGCTGAATGAGGGTCACACGGCTGCAAAAGAGACTCCGGAAGAGGTGAATGCTGGTGGTCTAACGAAGGGTGCCAATGTGGGAAAGAAAATGATTTATGTTGAAAAAGCTAAAGTGAATGATCCTTCTTCGTCAATTGGGAATGTTGAGCCTATCAAGGGGGCGTCTCAAGAAGATAAATCTAATGGCCAGAATAATGCGAAAATTGATGGTTGTGCTCATGAGACTGAGGTTGTTGATCTCGAGACTGAGGTTGTTGATCTCGATGGGGGGATTGTTCATTCTAACGAGCTGTCAGCCGAAAATAATGAAACGGTTTACACTCAAAGGTGAAGAATTGGTAGTCTTGGATAGCTATTGTTGATATAAATACATGCAATGAAACTCTGGTAGCTACTGCTGCGCTTGGAGCGCAAATGGGGGCTTTGGCCATTCAAAATGGGTCTACGGCCACACCATCCATCCCTATGACGGCTCCTGCTTTGGATAGCGAAGCTCTAAATCTCGTTCGGGAAAAGGTTAGACAAATTCAAGCTTCATCAGCTCCTAACTTACGTCCCTCTACTGCTCGTATGCCAAATCCTAAATATTTTAATCCCGAATTTATAAACCCAAAAAACCTAAAAGAAGCTCTTATTCTTCGGGAAAAATGCGATTCTGAACCAGAAGGCGGTCTTTCTGCTACTTCTCCTTCGGCATATCATGATGCTCGCACTTATGGGGGTATTGTTGGAGGAGTTCATGTTGATCCGTGGGCTCCAATGGCTGACGGCGATAATTTTTAAGATTATTACGATGAAGAAGATGGATTTCAAAAGGTTAAAGGGAAAAGAGGAAAATCTGGATCGAAAGCTAAATCAAAAAACCTCAAGCCTAAAAGGCCTTGGATTCCTAAAAGGCAATTTGATTGACCTTTTTATTTATTTTATTTTCTGTTTTTCTTTAATTATTGTACTTTTTAATTTTTAATAAAATTTAGAGGGCATAGCCCTTTTCGCCAAAAAAAAAAAAAAATCAATCAAATTGACAAAAAAAAATATACGACATATATTATGGAATGGAAGGAGTCGTAACTTTTGACCACTTTCTACAAATAACAACTTTTTTATGCTCTGAGAACAAATCATTGTTGAAGACCTTTCAATCACAATGTCTCCTTGTCTACTTTTGATTGCTTAACAACCATATGAAAATGTTGTTCTCAGAAGTTGATCGTTAAGATTTTGATGTTAATGTTATGGTTTTTATTAAAGGTACATATTTAAACAATACATCAGTTGTCCAAGATGAAGTGCTTGCACACCGGCGAGGTCTCATTCCAATCAAGGTTGACCTGAGACTGTTTGAATATTTGTCAGACCGCATCTTTGTTGTTGGTCTGATATCTTACAATTAGTCAAGCGTAATTAATCAAAGTTAAAGAAAATGATGAAGGGTTGCTTGGCATTAATCTTATTCAACAAAACTCCTAGCTATAGTTTTCTTTTTTTGTTCTCTTTAGTAACACAATAAGGTCATGAAATAAGAAAAAATAAAATATAAATAGACATTCTTTTTGGGACAGCGTAGTACGTCATCATTTTCTTCCCTCCACCCCCACCCCACCCATTTAATCTGAAGGGCTCTATTTGTATGCAGCTAAACATATCACTTACCCAACATCTATCCAGCATTCAAAAATCCAAATCAATGATCATCAATTCTGCATTAACTTAGTTCAAAATTTCTGCCTACATTGAATCCAACTTTCCTGGAGTAACTCATGAGTTCTTTTGGTGATGTATTCCATTTTCTAACATAAAATGGGGGGGGGGGGGAGTTACCTTCTTGTCCATATACAAAAAAGTTAATAACTGTTTTGAACTTCTTTCTGCCTACATTGAATCCAACTTTCCTGGAGTAACTCATGAGTTCTTTTGGTTTTTGGTGATGTATTCCATTTTTCTAACTCAAAATGGGGGGGGGGGGAGTTACCTTCTTGTCCCTATACAAAAAAGTGAATAACTGTTTTTAACTTCTTCGGCTTGTTCAGGCACCCATCTAATATACATTCTTTCAAGAAACCTATGATTGTGTATGACAAATTACACCCCTACTCTAAATTACGTTTAGGATACTATTATAAGTGGAAATGACATTTATTAAATATTTTAGTTTTGTCCCTTACATGATTTATTTAAATGTATATTTATATATTTTTCAAATATTTACTAATTATTTATTCTAATTTTTCGCCTCGCTCGCCTTTTTGCACTTTTCTATTGCCTCGCCTTTCGCCTTTTTCAGGTGTGTATCGCCCTCCACTCGACAACTATGCCCTTTACCATACTTAGAATCGCATGGTTAATATAAATATTGAAATAATTCTGGCCGGTGAATTTCCATCTTGCCTTTGTATGTCTCAATAAGCAAAATCTGCTATTAAAATATTTGGCTTCTTATTGTTGGGTTTTTTTTTTTTTTTTTGTAGCAAATGCTGCCAGCCTTTTATTTGAGCTGTATGGAAATGGTAGAAAAATGGGAGGAAATAGTGGCTAAGAAGGAGGGTTCATGTGAGTTGGATGTCTGGCAAGATCTCCAAACTTTATCTGCAGATGTCATCTCCCGTAATGCATTTGGCAGTAGCTATGAAGAAGGGAGAAAGATATTTGAACTTCAAAAGGAACAAACAGCTATATTTATAGAGGCCGCACGATCAATCTACATTCCAGGATCTAGGTGTATATGACTTGTTTTAGATTTTCACATATTCTCCCCCCGTTCCTTAAAGATAGTCTCACTTTTTTAGTTGTCGATTTGATTGAACTTTTGACTAAAGATTTAGGAAAGAGTAACTATCCAAATGAAATTCTAAAACTTGTTATTGATACACCATTAATAGTAAAATCAATAACAGTTTTTAGATTTTCATTTGAATAATTAGTCTTTCCTAAAAAAATGGGAGTATCTTTATGAGACGGAAGGACTGAGCCATTTAAATGATCCCTTTCTGGTTCCAACTAAGATAAAACATTTTCGCGTAGATTTTTGCCAACCAAAAGGAACAAGCGGATGAAGGAGATTGCTAGAGATGTAAAGGCTTCGATAATGAGTATTATCGATAAAAGATTGAAGGCAATGAAGGCTGGAGAAATAAGTAATGACGACTTACTGGGCGTACTATTGGACTCAAATTACAAGGAAATCCAACAAAACGGTGACAACAGTTCTGGATTGAGCATGGACGAAGTTGTCGAGGAGTGCAAACTATTTTACTTTGCAGGACAGGAGACAACCTCTAACTTGTTGGTATGGACTATGGTTTTACTTGGTCAACATCAACATTGGCAAGAACAAGCAAGAGAAGAAGTTTTTCATGTCTTTGGGAATAAAAAACCAGATCATGATGGGTTAAATCACCTGAAAATTGTAAGTTCATTATCATATCTCTCTCTCTCTCTCTCTCTCTCTCACACACACACACACACTCACACACGCACACACAATGGCGGATTTGGAAAATTTTCAGTGGGTGCACAAATACACTACAAAGCTTTAAAATGTAAATTGTGAAGAAAAAAATGGTTATTATGGGACTCAAACTAACAACCTCAAGGTTGTTATTTTTTAATTAATGATTAACTTAATCCATTTCAAGAGTGACACCTGATAGTACATTTGGTGAGTATTGAAATCCGGCCTTTTATATAGAAAGGAATATCGGGTGCTGTGCTGCTTGAGATAGAGGTCTTTGGCTCCACCTCAAGGTAGCTTGACACTTTACCACCGAACTAGACACAAATTTGATTCAGTGGGTGCACCCATATTGAGTCTTAGATCCTCCCCGTAACACACACACTCTCTCTCTCTCTCTCTCTCTCTCTCTCTCTCTCTCTCTCTCTCTCATGCTCCCTGTTTCATCAGGTAAATATGATATTGAACGAGGTTCTAAGGATATACCCGCCACTAACAGTTCTTAGGCGAATGATCATTGAAGAAACAAAACTAGGAGATATTACTCTACCAGCAGGAGTGTTTATCCAAGTGCCTATAATGATGTTGCATCACGACCGTGAGCTATGGGGTTCTGACGCTAACGAGTTTAAACCCGAGAGGTTTTCTGAAGGAGTGTCCAAAGTAACAAAAGGGCAAGCCATATTTCTCCCATTTGGCGGTGGGCCCAGGATATGCGTCGGCCAAAACTTTGCCATGTTGGAGGCTAAAATGGCCATCGCTATGATCTTACAACGCTTCTCGTTTACGCTCTCAACATCGTATTCTCATGCTCCTGTCTCCAACCCTACACTCCAACCTCAACATGGAGCCCACTTGATTTTGCATAAGCTTTAGTGTGTGAAGATTTTGATTAATATATACTCCCTCCGTTCCGAAATAAATCTACTTTGATTTGTCTACGTTTTTAAGAAAAATGATTTACTTACTAGTTTGTGCATTACTATTACTTGTAATTGTTATTTTATTTTAATTTGTTTGAAGGTTAAGACTTGTACTAATGGTTGTTGATGCTTTATAGCGGTTATGTTATACTCCCTTGCCTCCGTTACGAAAATGATCATCCTAAATATTAAAACTAAGGTAATTTGAACAATAATTTTAGGTTGATTTGATAATCCAAATGAACATCTAAAAATTATTATTGATTGTATTTATAATGATATATCAATAACAACTATTAAATTTCCAGTAGTGATACGGGGTAAACTTCGAAGGGTATGTTTTTGTGACCGAAAATGAAAGGAATTGGATAGTTAACTTACCACTCTACGGAATCTACCGAAGAGATACATAGTTATAAAAGAGTTCACC
Source organism: Adenophora triphylla var. japonica (assembly GCA_022495995.1). Taxonomy (NCBI): domain Eukaryota; kingdom Viridiplantae; phylum Streptophyta; class Magnoliopsida; order Asterales; family Campanulaceae; genus Adenophora; species Adenophora triphylla. The sequence continues at coordinate 48,181 of JAFEMH010004737.1, forward strand.
ACTCAATGGCATTCACCAAGGATATACAGAGTTATAAAAGAATTCACCACTCAATTCACCAAGGAGATACATAACAAGAAAGTAAGCACAAAAGCTTCACTTTATTATAATTAACTCAAAACTTCACTGTCTTATAAAGACATGATATAAGGTATTTATAGGACACTTGGAACATACCTCCAAGCTTAGGAACATCAAAAGACTAGGGAAATGAACTAAACATTAATTATTTGAGGATAAGATAGGAGATGAATCAAAATATTCATGAAACTTCAAGATTTAGACAAAATTCGGATGAATATGCCCTTGAGACCACCCTTCACTAAAACTGGCATAATTCTTTGTAGAAAAATGAAAACAACGAACCAAGAACTGTTCCAGAAACTTCACTCATAGAGGTTTCCAACCATAGGTCACACATAACTATTGACTTTCCCAACTGGTACAGACTTGTAACTGAAGTTGGGTGAAATCTGGTGTATGATCCGCCTTTTCAATTGCTGACTCTTCAAGTTCTAGCCTTTTAGCTCCTGTATTAAGCTCCCCTGGTTGAAGAAGACTCGTTCCCGAGTCCATAAGTTCATGATCTCCATGAAATGGTGAGAGGTCTGACACATTGAATGTGTCAGTGACTTCATACTCTACTGGAAGGTCAATCTTGTAAGCATTCTCAACTATTTTCCTCAACATCTTAAATGGATCAGCTGCTCTTGGCTTTAAATTGGCATAAGGATCCGGTGGAAATCGCTCTTTTCTCAGATGCACCCATACAAAATCTCCTTCTTTAAACTCAGCATGCTTACGGTGCTTATTGGCTTGCCTACAATACCGTTCATTCTGTTTTACAATATGATCACGAACTTGAGCATGTAACTTCTTAATTTCCTTTGTTCTTTCACTTGCATCACTACTAAAGGAACTAGTAATTGGCAATGGGGCTAACTCCAATGGACTAACCAAGTTCTATCCATAAACGACCTCAACTTTGCTTGTATCCATCCTTACCCCGTCGCTTGAAACCACAAAACCTAAGAAGACGAGGCTATTTGAGAAATACTCACACTTCTTAAGGTCTGCATAAAGCTTTTGCTCCCTTAGAGTGTTGAAAAGTTCACGAAGGTGACTGACATGCTCCTCTTTATTCCTGCTATAAACAAGAATGTCATCAAAATAGACAACAACAAACTTCCCAATAAAAGGCTTGAAGACATCATTCATGAGCCGCATAAAAGTACTTGGCGCATTAGAAAGACCAAATGGCATAACAAGTCATTCATAAAGGCCATCCCTTGTTTTGAAGGCCGTCTTCCATTCATCACCCGCCCTCATACGGATTTGATGATAGCCACTACAAAGATCAATTCTTGAGAAAATAATGGCACCATGAAGTTGATCGAGAAGATCATCCAAGCGAGGAATAGGGTAGCGATAATTGATAGTAATTTTATTAACAGCTCTACTATCAATACACATCCGCCATCACCCATCCTTTTTAGGCACAAGAAGGGCAGGGACAGCACAAGGACTTTTGCTTTCCCTCAAGAATCCCTTATTCAAAAGCTTCTCCACTTGTCGTTGTAGTTCTTCATACTCCTTCGGACTCATTCTATAGGCCGCTTTGTTAGGAATTGATGCTCCCGGAACAAAATCAATACAATGTTGGATATCTGTCATGGGGGGGGAGACCTCGTGACATTTCTTCTGGAAAAACATTTGCAAACTTGATATATAAGAAGTTGCTGCACTACAGGAGGATGTTCATGACTTTCTTTATTTTCTTCAAACAACACTAGAACATAACAACTCTTCACATTGTCTACCTCCTTCAAAATTTAAGATTTAGAAAGAAAAGATTTTCCCTCCCATTTTACAGATTTGGGGGCACTACCCAATTTTAATGGAACCAACACAATTTTGATACCATCTTTGACAAAAGTATAAGTGTTCTTGTGACCATCATGCAATGTTTATCTATCATATTGCCATGGTCTACCAAGAAGTACATGACAAACATCCATAGAAGCAACATCACACATAACCTCATCCTTATATTTTTCACCAATAGAAAATTGCACAAGTGTAAGTACCCCAATCTGGATCGCTCTCCATCCAAGCATACGACAAAACCAGGGGCAAACTTCCGGAGATCATAACTCCTTCATACGAACTCCGATTGAGACGTGCCATATATGGTTGGAAAGCTCTCGACGAGAACTAGCTTGCCATCACAATTACAAAATGTGGAAAAGCATGGAAGTCCGTACGGACCTCTTTGCTCCTAGACATCATAATTGCAAAATCCGCTTAAAGTCCACGAGATTCCCTCAAATCCCGGAGAACATCATTACCCCCCCTACATGGTTGGTCCGTACGGACCTCTTTGCATGCCTATATGGTCCGTACGGACCTCTTTGCAGAGGGGACATAATCATCTCAGAAATCCTCATCATTCCCTGAAATCGAGGAAAACCAAAAAACTAGATTACCTAGAAGGTCCGTACGGACCTTCTTGCAGTTTCTGGCACTATAAATAGAGGGTTCCCCCTCCCTCATTTTCACACAATTTCCTCTTCTCTCCTCTCCCCCAGCCTTCAGGCACCCCTCTAAGACCCTTCGGGGCAATCCCGGCCCCTTTCGGATCCTTCCGAGGCCTTCCGAGCCCCCTCGAGGTGCTCCGAAGCCTCTCCGAGCGCTCCCGCGCTGCCCCGAGGCACTCTCGAGGTACTCTGAGGCCCCTCGTGGTACTCCGAGGCCTTGCCTGGTCTTTCCCAAGGTGTCCCGGCTCTTTCCGAGTCAAACCGGTAGCTTGAACGCACGCCGAAACTCTGCCCGAGTGACTCCTGCCATCCCAACGCACGCCGAAACTCTGCCCGAGTAATCCCTGCAATCCCAACGCACGCCGAACCTCTGCCCGAACACAGCCTACAATCTCAACTCACGCCGAAACTCTGTCCGCAGACAACCGGCCTCTCCCGAAGCAATCCCGGTCCGTGCCGGAACACTATTCCATCCTCAAACACTATTCCCCAGCGGAAGACAGACACGAACCAACATTGGTAAGGCTTCCTTCCATTACTATTTCAATACATTTCAATACGTAGTGTACAATGTAGACATCCGATACAGCATGCATTTTTAAAAACACACACACACACACACACAACAGTTAAAGAATATTAGGGGTATCCGAAAGACTCGTTTTTACGAAGCGACTTGGGTGAGCTCTAAGATTCTAATATTCTCTTTCCGAGGAGTCATCTGACCTCCGAACTCAAAATCTCATCACACAAAAACAGTTTATTCCTAAACTGATGCCCTTTTTCAATGTTTTGGGCTTAATAAAAACGGCGTGGCGACTCTACAATTGCGAAAACAACGGCGAGACACCTCCAACACGCAAAACGGAATAAGCCAGATGCCAGGGCGCGATTGCGCTGCCTCTCGGATCCGGGCGACTTCCCGAAGCGACAAATGCGAGATGCCAGGGCCCGCGCGCGAGCCGGATCCGGGTAATTTCAGTTGGCGACTCCGCTGGGGATATTTTGTTTTAAAATCTTTTTAAACAAAACAAAAGATTTTTAAAAACAATGATGAGGGTCAAACTTTCATTTTACCCCTTTCTTTAACTGTTGTGTGTGTGTGCACGTGCTTTACTTTTTATTTTACAAAAAAAATAAAAATACAAAAAAATGCATTAATATACATCTGTGCATACATTTAAAATTCTTCAAAAACTCCTGTTTTACTCAGAAAAAGAATTTTAGAGACCGCACACTACTCGCATTGCCGCTCGGTTACACCGCACGCTACGCGCACCGCCGCTCTTGCTACCGCACACTACAACCCTCAATCCGGGGTGGTCTCAGTTGCAGTCCGTTTGGTCTTCCTAGGCCTCTCGGATGCGCACGGGATCATTCCAAACATCCCATCCTAGCCAAGCGTCAACCCTGCACGTTTGAGTCTTGAGTCACACTCTGTCCGGACTCGGTTGGTTTTTACCGGTCAGTGTCATACAACCTGGATACATATACCATGTCGGCCATTTTCGAGTCAAGGCTCGGAACTCAAGATCCTCATGCGCAAGCAAAGCGATGAAAGGTCATGCTAAAATCTTGACCCGATCTTGATTTCCGAAGCTATACCTGCAGCGATGTTCCGTCCGGATATACATCCATGCTCACATGACACCATGTCATCACGCCTTTGATACGTCAGCCATGACAATATGACCCAGCCAACGCTTAACGTCACAGATCCCTTGCGCAAGCAAGGTAAAGAGAGGTCATGCCAAACTCTTGACCTGATCTTGACTTAGTGGCCGGCTCAGTTTACTATTCACATGGCTAACGCATCAAAACGAACATGACAAGCTCGGTCCTTAGATTCGGTTTTCTTTTAGGCCGGTGGAAACCGCTTGCCCTATAGGACCCTCGCCCGGGCATCCACCCTGGGATGTCGAAATACGGGTGCAAAACGAGGGGCTTATAGCCGCACAGATGGTCTCCACTGACCCAGGATCTAGCATAGTTGCGAAAAAGAAGAGAAATCTTTTCCAAACTACCTAGGACTCTGAGAAAACATGTTTTTAAGTAAATTAAAACAACAAAAAAAAATAAAAAATATAAAAGAAGCGGAAACCGCATGCCACGTGAGCTTTCCCCCTTTTATCCCGAGAGGCCATTCCTGTGTCTAAACCTTACCCGTCACCCTCCTCCAGCGAACCGAGAGTGGTTGAGAATACCCGGGAGCCGCCTTTTCAGTATCAAGGTCACAGGGTCTGACAGCCCTTCCGGTTCAGCGGTCCGAACAGTCTGCTATTCCCCCATGGCGCGATCAACAGATAACAGTGAGGGAAACGGAACCCCGCCCCCGGGAAATTTCCAAACGATGGAAGAAGTTTGGCAAGCTTTCAAGGCTCTCGAGAAACGCCAAGAAGAGCAGCAGGCTTGGATCGAATATGCCATGCGCCGTCGCAGAGCTGTTGCGGTTCCCCAACCCGATGGAACCTTTGTCCTCCTAGAAGGCGAAGAAATGCTTGTTCCCCCGGTTTCCCAAAGCTATCAACAGGTCCCTCCTTCACAAAGCCACGGAAACCTAGCAATGCAAGGCAACTCCCGCTCAAAGCTCCATTCGAGCCTCAGTCAAACAGCTCCGATTTTCCAACCTCAGCACACCTATGGGCCCGCTCCCTCAGATCTTAACACCTCTCAATATCCCCTGGAATTCAATCTTGTGCCTCTGTATGAGTCCCGCAGCCACAACTTGAAATCCCAATGTTTACCAGGGACGGACATCCCAAGCGGATATCCCGACATTTCAAACCTTCCACCCGCTGGACTGCCACTTGGGGCTAATGAAGCATTTCCCCAATTCCCAAACACAACCCTTAGCGGCCCGGGCAATCACGCCCTTAATCTCAATGACCCAGGGTACGGGATGGTATACACTCAACTGCCTCCCCGAGACTCCCGAATGGCGATCCCATCAGCCAATCCACCTCCATCTTCGGTCTCCATCCCAGAAAATGGCAGCCTGCCTCTGCCTACTGACCCCCATATGGCTTGGTTGGTAGAACATTACAACGGAAGAGTTTCCTTAAGCAAAAGGAAAAAGGTTACCAAACACCTCCAAACAAGAAGAAAGGGGTTACCAGAGCAGTTCGTTACATCCAAAACGGAGCCCAACGAAGCAACAAACCTCCTCGCATACCACAGTTCCAGCATTTTGATAACCTCGGGATGCCCTTGAGCCAAGTCCTCGAGACACTAATAAAGAGGAACATTCTCTAACTCCTCGAGAATTTCCAACCAAAGACTCTCAAGACCAACATGGATATGAGCAAGCACTGCGCCTTCCACAACTACCCCGGTCACACCACCGACAATTGCTTCGTGCTGAAGCAAGTGGTCCAGGGGCTAATCGAAGAAGGAAAGTTGGAACGCCCTCGCGGTCCTAACACGGTCGAAAATCCTTTCCCTAGAAATGACGAGGTAAGCATGGTAGATAAGTCCTCTGCAAATTCCCGAGATGAATGGGGACGTGAAGACGGAACCTGGGGCTTCCGCAATGAAGAATTCGAGAGAAAGAATCCAAGAACGGTTATTCCCCAACAATCCTTTCCGGAATCAGGGCACACCAAGGGATGGATCGAGCCTTCCCCAGAGATAAGGAAGTTCGAGACATGTCGAGCAAGTGGCAGCGTCAAAAACGGCGCAACTTTCACAAACGCGGACCCACAGCCAGCAAGAAGAGATAGGTCGAGAAGCTTGGACTAACCCCCCGTCTCCTAGAGTCTATCTTCAAAAATAAAAGATCCGAGTCTGTCATACTTAAGTTCGAGTCTCTCGAGTCGTCTGACGGCCTTACGCCTAAAGATTACGCGTTTGTAACAAAAAACAATGTTTCCTTATGCTTCGAATAAAAGTTCGACCTTTCTGAGTATCCCCTCATTGCCACTTTAACAAATGATAAATTAACTAACCAAAACAGTTAATAATGATTCACTTGATAAAGACGCAGACACATTAATGAACAATGCATTAAAACAAATCTTTAAGCATGTTGTCAAACGAGAGGAAAATTGGGCCCAAGCTGCTGAGAATGTTCTAACCAAAATGAATTTGGGAACTGCTGAAGAGTCCAAAGAGACGCAAATCAAAGAATCATACAGTCCACCTCGTAGGTTTTAGTATTGTTCTCATTCAATCAAGTCCTCCTCGGACATTGTAATTAAGTCTTCAATTTTCCATACGAAAGTTTTCTTTCTTTTCTTGCTAGACTTGAGACATTATTTTGCACCCTGCATTACATTTAATGAAATGGTTTTGTTCTATGTGATCACTTGCATTGCTCAACAAGTAATTCCACAAATGATTAATGCTTTGATTAATTGGTGTGAGAAAGTCATTCGATAGCTCCCCATACACCTTACCATACCCCACACAAAGGCCTCCATCAAGCCATACACTTTCCAAAACATGTCCCCACCACCACCTTGACCAAGTCAACGACGGCAGGAACATCAAAGGACAACAAAAGGTCACTCAGCATCAAAAGATTGACCCCATGTCGACAACAATCTAGGGGCTTGCCTTCGCCCTCGTGCGCATCAAGAAAGTTCAAGCAGGGGCTTGCCTTCGCCCTCAAATGCTTCAAAAAAAAAAGAAGCTCAAGCAGAAGCTACAAAAAAAAAAGCTCAAGCAGAAGCTACAAAAAAAAAAAGCTCAAGCAGAAGCTACAAAAAAAAAAAGCTCAAGCAGAAGCTACAAAAAAAGAGCTCAAGAAGAAGCTTCACAAAAATAAATGAGGTCAAAGACCCAGAGCCAACGATCAAGAAGCAAGGGAGTCACTGAAAAGACCGTCAAATACGACTTGTCAAGAAATCACCTCAAGGCCCGTGCCTCATCATTCAGCTTTCCGAGCCTTTTCGTCAAAGGCCGCACAAATATTCATGCCCTGGCCCCAAAGCCAAACACGGTTCGGCCCCGAACTACGTCGACCTGAGCTCCTTGTCTTAAGGGGAACGTAGGCAACCCGAAATGGTCCGGTCATAAACACATACAAATCCACAAACCCGGTCTCATCAATGACCTCTCCTATACACAAACCTTCTTTCACACCAGACTAACTCGATCCTTGATACCGATTGACTTTCTCCTCGTGATTAATCAAAGCATATCAGGTTTAATTGTTGAATAACCTGAACATCAACAAAGGGTTTTAAGCAAACAAGTGATCATTGTGAACAAATCAAGTTTCAAATGTCTCGACAAGTCTTCTTTTTCTACAAAAATAGAAAAATAGAGCTAAACACTGATTTTCTGTCAGCAAGGGCTTCCATACACTTTTACAAGCTTTTCAGTACTCATACTCTCTCAAAAGAGTCAAACCCAAAAGCATTTCTTTTGTGCCTACATCAAATAAGGCATTCATACAAAAAGGGATCCATTCCCACCTTTTCAAATAATATATACGCCCTTGCAAGTGTACATTACAAGTCATGTCTCTCACAAAAGAGGGTCGAACTACGCAGACCTGAGCCCCTCAGTCCGAGGGGAATGTAGGCATCCTTCATTGGTTCCGTCTAAGGAATACACAAAATTCCAAAAATTGACGCCACCAAGGCTTAGGGCAAGAAGCAAGCAAGAGATTTTGCGTCTCGACAAAGCTTTAAAAGTAAATCACAAATCATCACAGTTAAAACACTTCTTGATGAGTTCAAGCACGGTCTACTCTCAAAATCACAACATGCTAAAAGACGACTTAAAACATTTAACAATCAATGTGTCTGCGATGACGATGAATGGATACTCAGTGTTTCAGAAGGTCATTCCATGCTACTCGCGTTTGGCCCTTCATCACTCTTTCCTTTCCTCCCTCGTCCCCAACGAGTCTTCTTTCATTCCCCATGAGCGAGTTATGTCTCCCTCATTCCGAGATCAGGAGTCCTCCTTGTCATTTCAAACGAACCAGTCGCTCTCAGAGCTTCGTTCACCCGTGCCTTGGCTCGAATCTCCTCCCTACGAGTCTGCAAAAGGGGACCTCTCCCCACCAGTCTGTCAACTCGAGTCTCATAGTCGAACAAAGCGTCTCCCATGACATCCTGAGGGTTAGACCAGGCTTCTGCACTCCTAAGGCTATAGCTGAGGCGACAATCTTGCCCCAGAATTGCTTCACGCCTGCTCCCCAAAATCACTTGGGACTGCCCGACATGCCGCTCGTACCAACCCAGGTACTCGGTGGTGGTCAACACAACACTCTCCCAGCGTCGAAGGAGCACCACAGGAGGGAAAGCGGAATACTTCCATACCCTCAGAAAATACAGAAGAGCATCTAAAGCTGCCAAGCAAAGCAGGGGCTTCCCCCACACATGAACCGGTCCCCCAGCGCCAAGCGATCTACACCGTGGAAGGTTTCCCCCGGAACCAAAGGAACGATATCCTCGCCCGCCCGACAATGGCCGACCACATCCAACAGAGCCCCGTCACATATCCTGAGGTAGCTAACCCCAAAAAGATTGGCTATCAAAGCAAATGTGTCCCAAGAGACATCACTCCCGCCGCCGCTCATGAAACTGTCAAAGCTGCTTCAGCCCCCAACTGCTCAGAAAACCTGCCAAAGCTGCCTCAGCCTCCACTAACCACAAATGCATTCCCAGCTCATGCGACATGCACAAAAATAATAATAAGCTAGCAACAATTCCTAGGTCAATCCCGGGAATCACAAATACGTCATTACATCTTAAATAAAATACTTTGCTGTGCAAATACAAGTGTTTTATTACAGGTACAAAATGACTTTTACTCTACAAAAAAAAAAAGAAAAAAACACAATGGAAAGAGGGAAAGCAAAAGAGCCCTAATCCGACTCATCATCATCATCCTCCACAAACGAGAAATTCGGCATCTCGGCGCCTCCGCCAGCCACCTCATCATCCTCGGTGAACCCAGCACCTTCCTCGACCGGATAATCCAAGAAGTCCGCAGGAATAAGAACGAAGAAGGAAAAAGAAGACGAGCCATCCCTCCTCTCCTTGTCCAGCACCTGAGGCGTCCCACGTCCTCATCATCTCAGACAGAGGCCCCACCTCGCCCTCACAGCAAGTTCAGACAGAGGCACCACCTCGCCCTCACCGCTAGTTCAGACAGAGGCGCCACCTCGCACAGAGGCGCCACCTCGCCCTCACCGCAAGTTCAGACAGAGATGCCACCTCGCCCTCACCGCAAGTTCAGACAGAGGCGCCACCTCGCCCTCACCAAGTTCAGACAGAGGCACCACCTCGCCCTCACCGCTAGTTCAGACAGAGGCGCCACCTCGCCCTCACCGCAAGTTCAGACAGAGGCGCCACCTCGCCCTCACCACAAGTTCCCGACTGCAGGCGCCACCTCGCCCTCACCGCAAGTTCGCAGAGAGGCGCCACCTCGCCCTCACCAAGTTCAGAGGCGCCACCTCGCCCTCACCAAGTTCGATGAGGTGCCACCTCGCCCTCACCGCAAGTTCAGACAGAGGCGCCACCTCGCCCTCACCGCAAGTTCTGAGAGAGGCGCCACCTCGCCCTCACCGCAAGTTCGACAGAGGCGCCACCTCGCCTCACCAAGTTCGACAGGCGCCACCTCGCCCGCACCAAGTTCAGTGAGAGGCGCCACCTCGCCCTCACCGTTGTTTAGACAGAGGGGCTACCTCGCCCTCACCGCAAGTTCAGACAGAGGCACCACCTCGCCCTCACCGCAAGTTCAGACAGAGGCGCCACCTCGTCCTCACCGCAAGTCCAGACAGAGGGGCCATCTCGCCCTCACCACAAGTCCAGACAGAGGCGCCACCTCGCCCTCACCGCAAGTTCAGACAGAGGGGCCATCTCGCCCTCACCACAGGTCCAGACAGAGGCGCCACCTTGCCCTCACCGAAAGTTCAGATAGAGGCGCCACCTCGCCCTTACAGCAAGTTCGGACAGAGGCGCCACCTCGCCCTCACCGCAAGTTCGGACAATGGCGCCATCGCGTCCTCATCCTTTCAGCAACTTCGGTCAAAAATGCCAGCGCATCCGCAGCATTTCAGCAACTTCGGTCAAAGGCGCCACACGTCCTCAACATTTCAACAACTCGATCAGAGGCACCCCATGCCCTCTAACACTTAAGCAATTCAGCCAGAGACGCCACCACGTCCTTTTCATCTCGGTCAGGGGCGCCCCACGTCCTCAACAATTCAACTTCTTCCTCATAAATGCACCTCCTCCCCGTGTAAACACAAAGAAAGGTATGTTAATAAACTTCAAACGCAAGACATAGCTGTAATAAATGCTACATAAAAGAAGAATCCCAGCACGGCATGATGCCTTTCCAAAAATTCCCACAAACAAAGTTCCATACAGGATCCACAAAATGCCCATCAAACTCAACTTAGGTCCAGACGCCTTAGAATAGTCTCAAGTTAGGGTCATACTCCTGAACTAAGTCTTCCTTAGGTCACACTCCTGAACTAGGTCCCAACTTAGGTCATACTCCTGAACTAGGTCCCAATTTAGGTTCATACTCCTGAAACTAAACCCCAACTTAGGTCATACTCCTGAACTAGGTCCCAACTTAGGTCATACTCCTGAACTAGGTCCCAACTTAGGTCATACTCCTGAACTAGGTCCCAATTTAGGTTCATACTCCTGAAACTAAACCCCAACTTAGGTCATATTCCTGAACTAGGTCCCAACTTAGGTCATACTCCTGAACTAGGTCCCAACTTAGGTCATATTCCTGAACTAGGTCCCAACTTAGGTCATACTCCTGAACTAGGTCCCAACTTAGGTCATACTCCTGAACTAGGTCCCAACTTAGGTCATATTCCTGAACTAGGTCCCAACTTAGGTCATACTCCTGAACTAGGTCCCAACTTAGGGTCATACTCCTGAACTAGGTCATAACTTAGGTTCATACTCCCGAACTAAGCCTCAACTTAGGTATAGACGTCTTCACACAAACTTCAACTCAGGACATCACCACGTCCACTCCACACAAAATTCAACTCAGGACATCACCCCGTCCACTCACCACAGGCAGCCCGGAAGGCTTTAAACCACTCGGTCCGGAAGACCGTATAAACCTCCCCCATCACTATCTCCAGCCTGGAAGGCTTTAAACCACTCGGTCCGGAAGACCGTATAAACCTCCCAAATCACTATCACTAGCCCGGAAGGCTTTAAACCACCCGATTTGGAAAATCGTAAAATTTCCATCTCAGGATGCCACCACGTCCTCACAGTCGGCCTCGGCGGTCACACGACACTTCAGGGCACCATCACGCCCGCATGCACTCACAATTTCATGACCTCTGAACTACGACCAGGCTTGATTCCCGCTAGGGATACGTAGGAATCCTGTCACAGGGTCCAGCCATCGACCTATACGGTCACCTAGAATGCCTCCACGTCCTTACCACCGACCGATGCGGTCACCCTGGACGCCTCCACGTCACCCTGGATGCCTCCACGTCCTTACCACCAACCTATGCAATCACCCACAGGATACCATCACATCCACACACAGAGTCTCAGTTAGAGGACAGCTCATGTCCTCGTACACAACACTCACCCCACACGCGAACTACGATTGGCTTGATTCCCACTCAGGGATACGTAGGAATCCTATCAAAGGATCCAGCCGTCCGACCAACCTGGTCACCTTCTCTCTCAGCACGCGATCCAGATCAGGACCCTTATCTTATCGACGAACCACTTCATTCATAAGTGACGTCGCCGAGGGGCTTCTGTAAGTACCCCAATCTGGATCGCTCTCCATCCAAGCATACGACAAAACCATGGGCAAACTTCCGGAGGCCATAACTCCTTCATACGAACTCCGATTGAGACGTTCCATATATGGTTGGAAAGCTCTCGACGAGAACTAGCTTGCCATCACAATTACAAAATGTGGAAAAGCATGGAAGTCCGTATGGACCTCTTTGCTCCTAGACATCATAATTGCAAAATCCGCTTAAAGTCCACGAGATTCCCTCAAATCCCGGAGAACATCATTACCCCCCCTACATGGTTGGTCCGTACGAACCTCTTTGCATGCCTAGATGGTCCGTACGGACCTCTTTGCAGAGGGGACATAATCATCTCAGAAATCCTCATCATTCCCTGAAATCGAGGAAAACCAAAAAACTAGATTACCTAGAAGGTCCGTACGGACCTTCTTGCAGTTTTCTGGCACTATAAATAGAGGGTTTCCCCTTCCTCATTTTCACACAATTTCCTCTTCTCTCCTCTCCCCCAGCCTTCAGGCACCCCTCTATGACCCTTCGGGGCAATCCCGGCCCCTTTCGGATCCTTCTGAGGCCTTTCGAGCCCCCTCGAGGTGCTCCGAAGCCTCTCCGAGCGCTCCTGCGACGCTCCCGTGCTGCCTCTAGGCACTCTCAAGGTACTCTGAGGCCCCTCGTGGTACTCTGAGGCCTTGCCTGGTCTTTCCCAAGGTGTCCCGGCTCTTTCCGAGTCAAACCGGTAGCTTGAACGCACGCCGAAACTCTGCCTGAGTGACTCCTGCCATCCCAACGCACGCCGAAACTCTGGCCGAGTAATCCCTGCAATCCCAACGCACGCCGAACCTCTGCCCGAACACAGCCTACAATCTCAATTCACGCCGAAACTCTGTCCGCAGACAACCGGCCTCTCCCGAAGCAATCCGGTCCGTGCCGAAACACTATTCCATCCTCAAACACTATTCCCCAGCGGAAGACAGACACGAACCAACATTGGTAAGGCTTCCTTCCATTACTATTTCAATACATTTCAATACGTAGTGTACAATGTAGACATCCGATACAGCATGCATTTTTAAAAGCACACACACACACACACAGTTAAAGAATATTAGGGGTATCCGAAAGACTCGTTTTTACGAGGCGACTCGGGTGAGCTCTAAGATTCTAATATTCTCTTCCCGAGGAGTCATCTGACCTCCGAACTCAAAATCTCATCACACAAAAACAGTTTATTCCTAAACTGATGCCCTTTTTCAATGTTTTGGGCTTAATAAAAACGGCGTGACGACTCTACAATTGCGAAAACAACGGCGAGACACCTCCAACACGCAAAATGGAATAAGCCAGATGCCGGGGCGCGATTGCGCTGCCTCTCGGATCCGGGCGACTTCCCGAAGCGACAAATGCGAGATGCCGGGGCCCGCGCGCGAGCCGGATCCGGGTAATTTCAACAAGGCAACGTTTACTAACCTTAAACTCCTTTTTCTTGTCAAGCTAGGAAAGATTGTAAGGATGTGGATGGTCCTCCATTTTGAGTTGTAGCTTATCCACCATACTTGATGAGACCACATTTTCAAAGCTTCCTTCATCAATAATCACATCACAAACCTTTCCATTGGAAGTGCATCTTGTATGAAAAATATTATGCCGCAGCCAATCATCATCCTCAAGACGTTGCACTTTGAGATTTTTGGCAAACAAGAAGCTCCCCTTGATCCGCACAAACAACTTCTTCATACTCTGACTTTCCAGTACCTTCATCATTTTCTTCCTCACTTTCCTCTTCCACAAAAGATACAACTCTTCAATTCCGACAATCAGCTGCAATATGGCCATAACCTTGGCATTTGTAACACTTTCTAGAGTTAGTATTGGAAAAACCTTGTTGCTTCGAACCAGCAGTAGTTTCCTCCTTGTTTTGTGGCTTGGAAGTAGAAATTTTTGCACCTGTTGGAACCTTGGAGGACGAAGAACTCCCCTGGTTAAATGAACCTTCTTTGTTATAAGAGCGATAACCACTTCTGCGAGCTTCTTTTTGCTGTTTTTCCACCTTGATAGCAAGTTTACAAACATCATCATAAGACCAAAAAGGTTGCAATTGAACAACATTACCGATTTCAGCCTTTAATCCTCCAAGATAACGAGCTATGGTCTGCTCCTCGAGCTCCAAAACATCGCATTTGATCATATGATGATCAAAGTCAGTTGTATACTCCTCAACAGACAACTCATTTTGCTTCGGATTATGAAGTTTAAGAAGCGCTTCTTGCCTATAATTTTCATGCATAAACCTCTTCTTAAGCTCCCTTTTCATCTTCTCCCAAGAACGAATAGGACGCTTACCATCGCAAGCTCTTTGCTTCTTCAAGTTTTCCCACCATAGACCAGCATACTTTCGCAGCTTCAAAGCCACAAGCTTCACCTTTCGTTCATCAGAAACATCTTTGAAATCAAACACCTTTTCAATTGTGTGAAGCGAATCAAGGAACTCATCGGGCTGCATTCTCCCTTCAAATTCTGGAACATCTACCTTTATATCGAACTCCCTTGGTTGACCTCTTCGCCCATGATTACCACGAGATCCCACACTCTCCCCGGAGCTAGATGAGTGATAAAAAGGATTAAAATATGCATCATCACTGCTGCCTTCTTCACTTCCATGTTGCACTTGATTGTCCTCCACACGTTGTAGACGTTCAAGTTGCTCCTGGAGCTGATGCACTTGCCTTCGAAGTTCATCCATCTCAACATCTCGCAAATCTCTTTCTCGAGGGGCTGCATTATTAACATTAGGCTGATGACGACGAAGCGGCATGACCAGAACCTTGGCTCTGATACCACTTGATACGGGGTAAAGTTCGAAGGGTATGTTTTGTGACTGAAAATTAAAGGAATTGGATAGTTAACTCACCACTCTACGGAATCCACCGAAGAGATATTGAATTATAAAAGAGTTCACCACTCAATGGCATCCACCAAGGAGATACATAACAAGAAAGTAAGCAAAAAAATTCACTTTATTATAATTAACTCAAAACTTCACTGTCTTACAAAGACATGATATAAGGTATTTATAGGACACTTGGAAGATACCTCCAAGCTTAGGAACATCAAAAGACTAGGGAAATGAACTAAACATTAATTATTTGAGGATAAGATAGGAGATGAATCAAAAGATTCATGAAACTTCAAGATTTTTAGACAAAATTCGGGTGAATCTGCCCTTGAGACCACCCTTCACTAAAACTGGCATAATTCTTTGTAGGAAAATGAAAACAATGAACCAAGAACTGTTCCAGAAACTACACTCATAGAGGTTTCCAACCATAGGTCACACATAACTTCTGGCTTTCCCAATTGGTACAGACTTGTAACTGAAGTTGGGTGAAATCTGGTGTATGATCTGCCTTTTCAATTGCTGACTCTTCAAGTTCTAGCCTTTTAGCTCCTGTATTAAGTAGAATCCTTAAATAAATCTAAAATTATTATTTAAACTATCTTGCTAAGCAACATGTAACCGTTGAATACTGGGAGGTAAATCTATCACGTATGTGGCTGATTTAAGGCGAGAGAGAGAGAGAGAGAGAGAGAGAGAGAGAGAGAGAGAGAGAGAGAGAGGAAGCGGATAAAACTAAGGCTTGTGTAGGAAAATTTCCGGAGGTGAGGAGAGGAGAGGAGAGGAGAGGAAATCTTTGCTGGAGGTTGGGGAGGAGATTAGGAGCAGAGAGAGAGAGAGATATGAGTCGCCACTTTTCAGATCTAGGCCGGAGATCATTTGTGGTCGCTGGCCGATGTGGAGAGGGGAGATGGTTATCGGAGATGGGGAAGATGAAGAGTTGTCGGATGAGAGAAATAGAAATGGAAGACCTCAGATCTACAACTCCAGCGATGAAGCGAACCGGAGGTGGGGGAGGGGGTGGCCGGAAGGCGTGGCCGAAGGGGAGGGGATAGTGTGACGGGAAAATGAGAAAGGAAGAAAGAGAAAGTAGAGTGAGAGAGGAAGATAGGAGATGGTCGCCGCAGTAGGGGGGTCGCCGAAGTTGGAGATGAAGATAGACGCCTGAGTTGAGGAGGAGAGAGGTCGTCGGAGTAATAGGTGACCAGAGAGAGAAAGCGGGGGAGTTTTTGTGTGTGTGTGTGTGTGATCTGGGTGGGAGGTGTGTGGGTTTATTTAGGGTTAAAGGGACTATACGGCTAGTTATTTTGTGGCGGAGACTAGGAGGTGACACTAGGCGGTAAATATGATAAATCGTTGTATTAGAACGTAGATTAGGTTATACTAAGGGATCAGAACCAATTCTTTCTTGTCTTTGGACCACTGCCCAGTCTTATTAGGTGATTCTGGTTTCTTGAATCAAAGCAAGTGATTTCTGAGATTCACGCGGTGATTTCGTCGTTAAGGGATGAACCCAATCCGGAAGTCGGTTACCTTTTGAATCAAAGTAGCGACGGGCGGTGGTTTACCCTACGGCGGATGTCAGCGGTTCGATTCCGCTTATCTCCAACTCCCGTTAAAAATGGAAAAATTGGATTCTGAAATTGCGAGGGACCAAAACGTAATTTTTATCTTTTTAGAATCATTTTTTAATTAAATTTTAATTACTTGATTTTTTTTTTTACATTTTTCACTTATTTCATATTATTCATGATTGATTTTAAGAAACTAACTTATTTATTATAGTTGCATGTATATTTTGAGATCCAAATTCGGATAATTTTTTATATTTACCAAAATTTTGTCTAACCTGGTGTATTTATAATAATTTTTATAATTTTAGGTTACAATTTTTTAGTTTACAAATTTTATTCTATTATTTTTCGACCGTTATTTAATGATATTTATAATCAGTTTATAAATTATTAAGTAATTTATTTTATTTCAGCAAATATTTTAAGATTCAAATTTGAAAAATTGCTCTTTTCCATTTTTGTAAACTTTCATATATTTAATCATTTATATGAATATTTTATTTAATTAATCAAATTTGAAACTTCAAAATATTACCAAAATAATATATGCGTGTAATGCTTCAATAATAAACTTCTGCAATATTTCGATTCAACATTAATTGTATCTGCGTTTAGTAAGGATATGGTTAAATACAGGGAACCAACAAAATACCCATAGTAAACCAAAAATTTCGGCCAAATGGCCAGAATTTGAACCAAATTCAGCAAAAAATCAAAACCAAATCGCATATGTAAAAATCGAATTCCGACTTCGTTAACCGTTGGATCGTCGTGAAACTTCTGGGCTTTGGTCGCATCCCCTAGGCGCACATGATGATCATTGGGATCTTCCAAATAATTGCCGGAGAGGGAGAAATGGCCGGCGGCGAAAATTGGCGAAAATCTCCAAAAATTCGCTATATTAAAAATCAAATTCCCGTTTCATTAACCGTTGGATCGTCGTCAAATTTCTGGGGTATGTTCGCATCACTCAAGCGCTCATATTGACCGTTGGGATCTGCAAAATAATCAGCAGTGCTGGAGATATGGCCGACAGCGCAAATCCGGCGAGACATCTCGTGTATACACACACGAGACGGACAAGGGCAGGGTTGGAATTTTTCGTTCCCTGTATTTTTCGTTCCCTGTATTTAGTATTTACCGTTTAGTAAGGAGCATTAATAATTTTTTTAAACCTAAATTTAATTTTTTTAATACTAAACTGTTTTAAATGCAAGAGTAGTTATCATTTATTGTGTTGTGTGTTTAAATTAAATGACTTTAATCACTACCAGAAAAACATGTTTTACCGGCGAAAAATTTCGCCGCTAAAGCAGCAATCCGTCGCTGCTACGTTCCCACCGGCGGAATTATTTCGTCGGTGGACCGCCAGTGGCAGCGCGTCGCAGCGGTCCGACAGTCTAATTTCCGCCGGTGTTCACCGACGGAAATGGAATTCCGCCAGTGTCCACCGACGGAATATTTCGCCTTTGAGGCAATTTTATTTAATTAAATTGTAATTTCACCAGCGGAATTGTCCGCCGCTGTGTCTAAATCCACCGACGGAATATTCTGCCGTTGAGGCAATTTTATTTAATTAAATTGTAATTTCACCGACGGAATATTCCGCCGCTGATAATGCAATAAATAAAAAAAAATCAAAAATGTCAATTATAATATTTTTTTTGTACCTCTTTTTGTACCTGATATAACAATTGATATCAACTAAAACTATAAATCTAAAAACCTTAGAAATTACCTAAACTTTATTGCAACAAATTAAATACCAAATGTTATTACAAAAAAATATCAAATAGTACAAAAATCGGGATATCACAAATCAAAGTACAGTATCAAATCGGGGGTTCAAAAAATCACCTCGGGAGGGGGGGGGGGCGGGAGACTGGAAAAGATTCCTGACAATACCGTCAGTAGAAGGGGAGGCGGTACTCGAGTGCGTGCCATGTTGCTGCATACTCTGCAGCTGGGCCATCATCAACGCAAATCGACGCTCTGTCTCCTCCCGATTCTACGCAGCCTGTGCCCTAGCTTCCGCAGCCAAGCGTCTCTCCTTAGCCAAGCTTGCCTCCAGAGAGTCGATCCTCGAAACATACTGAGGATCGGGCATGAAAGCATTCGAGCGACGGCCGATCGACGACGATGAACATTGCAGCCTACGATCCCCCATCCCTAACACTCGGTATCCTCTCTTTGGATGTCCATCTGAGGTGACCGCTTGCCAAACTTCAGGCACGAATGGAATGGGCTGGCCGGGAGGAGTACCTTCGAGAGTAACGGCATCATGATATGTATTCTGTCAAAATAAAACAAATAAATATAATCATACACACAATATACATAAATAAATTTAAATATTCAAAATCACGTCTTTTAATGATAGTTTACTTACAAAGGCCGATGCAGATCGATCATCAACCCACTGCGGAGGTTGATCGACGGATGTAGGAGTTTTAACATGCGTGCTAACGAACACATCCACAAAACCGACATCAGAGCCATGTTCCCTTTGCTATAAATAAAAGAAGCGAGATTATTATTTTGACATAGGTGTATATAGTTGAGTGTACACGGTTAGTTAAAACGGTAACAATCTTTCTTTAGCAAATCAAAAAAATTCTAAGAACATGGGCCCAAGTAGGCCTACAATAATATGAATTCAGGTACTAGTATCTTTGATAACATTTGCTATAGTTTTATTGGAAAACAAACTAAATGTAAGCAGTAGACAAGGAAGGATGCAAAAGCTTTTATTCTATTCCTAGCAGCTTTGACACAAATGCTCCTCTTTCTGTGTGCTACCTAAACCCCAATCTCACCTGTAGATCCCCACCCCCACTCCACAAAGCAGAACCTGCTCCATTGACATGAATGTATTAGTATGTTTATATTAGGGGTGTGCACGGGCCTAAAACCCGTGGGCTTTGACAAAGCTCGGTATGGGCCCATTTAGTTGCGAGTTTCGATTTCAAGAGCCCAACATAGCGGGCTTCATGCGGGGCTCAAATTAACGGGCTTTTGCGGGCTTTAAACGGGCATTAAGCGGGCTCGGACTTGACGGGCTTACAAATTAGATGTTGTATTTTGAAAATTTTATACCTATTACATTTTGGGCTTTAAATTATTTTCAGCCCATCAATCCATTACCACTTTATCATTTTGCCATGGAGTTTTTGAAGTTCGTAACTAGTTTGTTGAAAATGATATCTAACTGCTTTTGTTTAACCGGAGTACTTCACTCGAATAGTACAGCAGTGGGGGAAGATATTTTTCCAAAATTTATAATCATTTTTTGTTTATTGAAGTTGCAAACGGAGAGATCAATAATTTAACTAGTTGCATCTCTCTTTTCCTTGATAGATATTTTTGCATACAAAATTAAGTGGAGGAGACTAATGAGACAAATGTGAATTGAGCATTTTAGTAGCCAAGTGCAGAGCAGTTTTGTTTATGAAGTAATCACTCAACAACGTTGTGGACACAAACTTCATCAAAGTGAAATTCTATCGTAATCTTGTTTAGGTCATGGAAAATAAGAAGTAGAGTTTTAAGGTCAGACAAAAGTTTCTTGTAAATGTGCAAATCTGAACCAATACACGGCTTTATATTTTTATTATTGTTTTTTTCATTAATTGCAATTTGCAAACCTTTTCTCCAAGATAATCAAGAAAAAATTGTGGAAAGATTCCGCTCCATCTTGCGAATTGTAATGAGTACTATGAAGAAGTCAAACAATATAAACAATACTGATCCTAGAAGGGTGTCTTAGAGTTTATCAATTCATCTTTCTGACAGTATATTCCATCTTCCCCAATATTGATGTTGCTTCTGGTACTTGTTTGGATACTCAAGTTAAGCCCTGACTACAAGTTAATAACTGAAATATCCAAGTATTGCTTTGAACTGATGAAAGAAGTAAATGAATTTTGAGTCTTTTTAGTGTTAAATTTATTATATATATAAATTACAAAACGACGTAGTTTTGAAAGAGACGGGCCGGGCCGGGCCCTAACGGGCTGTAGAACAATAAGAGTCCGATCTCAGTCCGAGCCCGCGGGCCTTCAAGCTGTCAAGCCCAGCAGGATTGAAAACATTGCGGGCGCGGGCCTTGCGGGCCGGGTTATTACGGGCCTTGCGGGCCGATGGGCGGGTTTGCACACCCCTAGTTTATATGGTTCACATCTTAGTGCAATATATTTTGGTTTGGGATAATTTTCAAATATCTAGCATGTTTTCCATAAACCCTCAAATCTGTCCAAGGTGCCTTCTTTGTGCTCTAAACATCATTGAATCATGACTACACAGCATGTTTTTGTGTACTTCACATGTATATACTCCTATGTGTCAAGTCTCATGCCCATGCTCCTTGACTTTATTGAGTTTCGTGATGATTTCTCATAAACATTACTGCTGCCCAGAAGTTTTGCACGTTGACCTTGCTGCCATGTTTTGTGTTTATCTCACTCAGAATTTGATGTTTTTCGATGATTTGAAGCTTGTATGCTAACTAACTCACATATGAAATAAGAATATCCCTTTTCGGAATTTTCGGACCAATATAAGATCATCATTCCATTTTTGCCTTAAAAGACCTGCTACCAGATTTTCAGAAGCTCTGTTTTAGATTCAAAATGTCAGAAGTCTTTTGGATCAGTAAAACACATTATTTTGACATGATTTTTTGGTATGCTTAATATTCATGATGTGTAGAACTGATCTTATGTTTGGTGTTTTGATTGATTCATGCGATAAAGTGCTCTGTTAAGTACATCTTTGTGGACCATGCTCTGTTTTACTGTTGCTGGCAGATCTGTGTTATGTGTTCTGATGGTGGTTTTTAGCATGAAATGGTAACTCTAAAATCAAGATAAAAAAAAAATCATACAAAATGCTTGATGTGTTGGGCACCTATACCCACTGTTATTTTCCAGATTGACATTTTTTGGACTGAGTTATGCAGCTTCAAAAGGGGACGACAGTCCCAAAATCTGGATACAAGGACATTTTGGACTTTCATTATTTGTGGGATTTGTCTCCCATTTTGTACATAACTAGTGAGTAACCCGTCGAGATTCGATGGGCATATTAAGACTTATTATTACTTATTGCTATAAACTGTAATTTCATTTAAATAAACGAAAACAATAAGTTAGTTTTATATCCAACAATAAAAAAGTGAGACGATCATTTTGGGAGAGAGAGAGAGAGAGATTCTTTAGTAAGAAACTGAAGTTTTTTCCATTTCAAGGAGCAGACACTATCTGCAGTACAGCATCATGGAGATGTCAATTATCCACAAAGGTATGGGAATCAGGATTGTACTGAAACGTGAGTTCACATAGCGGTTAGTGCATCTCTTGGCAATTAATTCATTACAGATGATATCTAAATGCTGGTTAAATAAGCTATAGATCGTCTCTCAAGAATTCCGTTCACCACGTGCTGTTGTAGAGGTTCACACCCTACCTAGTTTGTGTTGTGTCAAATCATATTCGCCTGCTGAACTTTAGAGTGTTCATGGTATCAGTCATTTAATATAACACTCTTGATCTAGAGGATAAACTTTCAACAATCCAGTAGCACATGTACCACCTTGCTACCACTATAAGAAAATATTAAAAACTCATAGCAGTCGGGACACATAATGGTCAATTCACAATACCACACAATTTAGTGGTGTTTGAATACAAGTTGAAGTTGCACATAATGTATTTCTTTACACTTCTATTTTCACAACAATGATCTTTACGCATGATTATAGAATAAATGATAGATGCATTTGAACTTCACCCACTTCAATAGTAATATTTTCTTCAATACCTCTGTGCTATCACTATAAAATCATATTATACACTCTTAGCAGTCGGGACACGTAATGGTCAATTCACAACCCCATGCGACATATAGGTGTTTGAATACAAGTTGAAGTTGCATGTAATGCTTTACACTTCTATTTTCCTTCAATACCTCTTTTAACTCCATGGCCCCACCTTGACAAAGGTAGCCCCAGCAAGCATTTCTAACACGTTCGCCATGTATACCATAATCTTGGCTCTCTGCGAACACCTAAAACGCAAATACATGAAATTAGGGTCAAGAACAAAAAGGATTTGAGCACACATCTATGAAATTAATTCATATAACTGTATCACAATTGCTTTGAACCTGATATGTTAAGAAGTTTGAAGTCCACAGTTCAGATATAATGAAGTCAGTGCAAATTGCACATAAATCCTGCATCAAAGAAACAGTGGCACTGTAATTCATACTCAAAAGAAAGCTAAAATGTATCCAGGCAAACACAAAGTAAAAGTGCTCCAACTTCGACCAGCTGGCTACACTGATTTTCTGTGAATGAGTAGAGTGAAATATATACCCAACCATCTCATAGCTACACACTAAAGACGGTATGTCACCATGGGAAATTCATAACAAATCCTAGAAATAAATAAGTCATCTAAATTCTATTAGATAGATACAAAAATTAAAATTTTCTTTATTTATCTGCTTCTCCAATGCACATCATGAAGACGGGTATGTCACCATGTCCAACATTGTTGAAAGAACCTTCTCCGCAACTAACCCTTTACTCAAGCATGCCCATGTCATGGAATTTGGTCTCATTTGGTATTTTATCAATCTTTTTCACAACTGCAACCAAATCAAAAAGAAAAACAAAATGAGCATTGAACATAAACATCTATACAAATTTGGTCTCATTTGGTATTTTATCAATCTTTTATCTTCATTTTCTGTTGCTGCTTCTTATGGGCTAGACCTGCCAGTCTTGTGGTCAGTGTGTTTCTATGTTAAAAGTACTTTTAAAATGAGTGTTTCATACTTCTACAGGTTCTCAATGAAGCTAAAAAATGGGAAGGATGCTGAAGTTGAAATAACAGTGTATGAGTACTTTGTTGAGCATCGAAAAATAGAGCTGCAATACTCTGCTGATCTTCCATGCATAAATGTTGGGAAACCAAAGCATCCTATTTTCATTCCGCTTGAGGTAATTTATATAGAATGAACTTATGCATCAATGTATGTGGTGAATGTAGTGATTGATAAAAAAAAAAAAAAAACTGTGCCAAGTGAGGAATAGATCAAAATAATTAATTTAGTGCCAAGTGAAGTGAATTATTTGCAATTACAGTAAAACTGTAACTCATGGAAAATGAGAGAGAGAGAGAGTGTGTCTTACCTTTGTAGCGTAGCATCAAGTCTTGCACAGTAGAAATTCTGAATCCAATACTTGACATTAACTACATCAGTAGAAGTTACAAATAGTCAAGTTAACTACATAAATATAATCACTTACAAACTCCGTTCCAAAATCACATGATTAACTTATTAATATTTATATATTAAAATTACCTCACAATTTATCAAAAATTTCTTTATACACCACATTAGTTGTGGTATCATGCGTCTGACCATCTTTTACACAAATGAGAACTTTGAGACCTTTTTTATTGGTGACTCTTGATATTGCCACATACAACTGACCGTGGCTAAATACAGGTCGAGGAAGGTAGAGCCCAACGTGTGAAAGTGATTGCCCCTGACTCTTATTTATAGCCATAGCAAAGCAAACGACCAAAGGGAATTGTCTCCGTTGAAACTTCACGGGAAATTTTGTCAAATCTGATGGGCTCAAGATCATTCTAGGAATAAAAACCTTCATTCCAACATTTTTACCCGACAATATTTTTGCTTCAACTACGTGCTTTCCAAGATTTGTGACAATCATTCTCGTTCCATTGCATAATTCTGAAGCTTGATCAATATTCCGGAGCAGCATGACCATACACCCAACTTTAAGCTTGATGATGTGATTTGGCAATCCCGAGCATTTAATCGTATTTAGAAACTCAACTGAAAAAACATCCTCATGTCCTGTAATATCTCCATCCTCCTTACTGATGCTATCTGAACTCATATACTCCACCTCTTGACCGGGCAACAATGACATCAAATAATCATTTATGCAATCTACTATTTCATTCGTTGGTGCCAAAACATCTCTATTCTGAAAGAATCCATCAATAAACATATTTTTTAATATGTCAAGATATGCATATTCAACGATAGCTTCAATAGGATCATCTGCATCTCTTATAAGAATGTCTTCCGGTATCTTAATATCAGCTTCTCCATCATTTTCTTCACCGACATTTCCATCTCCGAACTGTAATATCCATTCAGCATAATCCCTAATCTCTGAAACATCTGAATAAAATGAACCGACCTATGTATAGACAGTATTGTTACTATAAAACATTTAAATAAATGAAAAACGGAAGCATAAAATATATAATTTTTGATAGCAGATGAGATTACCTGCAACCTCATGTTTTTTTTCAATTTAAGGACTTCACATGAATTCCAAAGTATAGATGAACTGATGGTAGCATGCACAATATCATGTTGGCTTCCTTTAGGAACAACCGACAATATTTGTCTGAAATCACCTCCTAACACAACAACTAATCCACCGTAGGGCTTATCAGAGCATCGACCGTCAGAAGTACGCATAATGTCCCTCAAGCTCCTATCAAGAGCCTCGAAGCAGTGCTTGTGGGTCATTGGAGCCTTATCCTAAATTATTAGCTTTGTTTTCTTTAGAAGACCACACACTTCAGAATTTGGCTTGATCTTGCTGCAAGTTGAGCTTTCATGGACCTGAATGGGTATATCGAATCTAGAGTGAGCAGTTCTGCCTCTCTGAAGAAGCAAAGAAGCTATATCGCTAGAAGCCACCGGAAGAACTATATCCTTCCTGCTTCTTAAGGCCGAGCACAATGTCTTCCATATGAAAGTCTTTCCCGTACCTCCATGCCCATACAAAACGAACACACCACCATTGCCATTATCAACTGCAGTCATAATCTTATCATAAACCATTTTTTTCTCTTCGGTCAAACATGCATATAATCTAGAGTATTCAGCCTTCATCTCATTTACATCATATGACATTTCATCGAATATTAGCATATTTTCCGCATCGCAAATGACAGAACTGATAGTTTGAGGCATATCCTTAAAATTATGGAGACCGCTACAATTCACTGCAAGTAACATATCAATTTCTTCCAATGCAAAATTTTTAACTTGCTCGTCGCTGAGTGTTAGACCTGTATATAAGCAGTAGATTCAAATTAAGAAGTAAATGCTCATAAAAATGATAACTAAAATTTAGCTAAAAAAATAATAATAAATGAAACATGAAACATGAACAATCGAATAAACTATAAGATAAATCATAAAATTATTAAATCAAACATTATAAAAGATTTACCGGGATTGTTAAACTTCTTTTGATGCTTGTAGATGATATCATCGGAGAGAAGTTACCAAGTTTTATTCCATACGTCTTGTGGCCTCGAAATACTATTAGACAGTAGTAGCATCGCTAATAATCTTCTTAAGTAATCTGGGGACCCCCATTCACTTTGCTTCTTTGATTCCATCAACATATTCTTTATCATCATCTAACAATCCTAGAGCATAACATGCTGCTTTGTAATCAGGGTGCACAATGTTGTCTACAGTTTTCAAATCATCATGACATGTAGCACCAGCAATATGATTTAACATCAACCTCATATAGTAGATATCACCTGAGAGCAGGTAATGATATAGGTAATGTGAGTATTAGTATTGTGTTCAAAAATTAAAAGGCGAAAAAGCTAAAATATATGATGAGTACTTGCTATTTTTTATTGTTAAAAAAGATCGTCACATTTCCAAAATTGTTAGGTTAAAATAATTAAACTTTTCAAATTGTCAATCAAAGAAGGAGGGAGGGAGGAAGGAGAGAATGAGAGTTTAACGTACACAATCTCAAGTATAAACATTATGCTATATACATCATGGTCAATACAAAAATATCAAGTATCATCAACGCATACATCATGACAAATATCCAAGTTTGCTAGATATATTGGCAATTAAAATTTTTATTTTCTTTCGACAATTGAAAAATCTAAGTAAATTTACGATTTCCTTGATAGAAGTAAATGATTTCGTTAGTGTTATTTAAAAACTCATATCGAAATCACTTTGACGTCTAAGCATGGAAACTTTCAAAATAAGATGCATTTACAGAAGGAAAACCGTTGATTATGTCATAGAGTTGAAGTTAGAAACTTGGTGATACCGGAGTATGGCATGATAAATTTACATCTTATGCCCAATATATTATGTTGCAAAAAGATCAAGAAAATTTGATCACATAAGCTGGTTCCAGAATATGCAGTGCTGGAATTTGAGTCAACTTGGCTGAATAAACTGTATCGACTCGAAAGGATCTAGGAGGGTTGGAGTACATGGTTGGAAAGATATGTGAGTCTATTTTCTAACAAAAAAATCGGTTCGCAAAAATAGTATTTGGGAACGGAGTTATTGCAGTTTTGGTCAAGGGGCGCTTTGCTGACTGCACAACACTTCAAAATATGCAGTGCTGTAATTTGAGTGAACTTTGCTGAATAAACTGTATCGACTCGAAAGGATCTAGAAGACGTAGAGTACATGGTTGGAAAGATCTGTGAGTCTATTTTTTAACAAAAAATCGGTTCGTAAAAATAGTTTTTGGGCACGGAGTAATTACAGTTTTGGTCAAGGCGCGATCTTTGCTGAATGCACAACACTTCAAAATATGCAGTGCTGGAATTTGAGTCAACTTGAATGAATAAACTGTATCGACTGGAAAGGATCTTGAAGGGGTGGAGTATATGGTTGGAAAGATCTGTGAGTTTGTTTTCTAACAAAAAAAACGGTTCGCAAAAATAGTGTTTGGGCACAGAGTTATTGCAGTTTTAGTCAAGGCCCGCTTTGCTGACTGCACAACACTTCAAAATATTCAATACTGGAATTTGAGTGAACTTTGCTGAATAAAATGTATCGAATCGAAAGGATATATAAGGGATGGATTACATGGTTGGAAAGATCTGTGAGTCTATTTTCTAACAAAAAAATCGGTTCGCAAAAATAGTGTTTGGGCACAGATATATTGCAGTTTTGGTCAAGGCAGGCATTCTTCTCCTCAGCAACTACAGATAACATATGCAGGACTGCATGCTCCAACATAGAATAAAAACTGACAACGATCTTAAAAGGGATTGATAAACTGGAAACATATTTGAAAGACAAGCAAAAAATCTAAGCAACCCCTTCAAATTTTGGAACCTGGTGCCCAATTCAACTTCCTGCAAATCGGCTACCAAGAATTGTTGTCTTTTACGATCATGGATGTCATGGAGTTTACCTTCCTTTCAATAATTAAAAGCTGTGTCCACTTATTGTAGACCAATCAAGTCATTTTCAATCAAATTTCAAATCGGTTCGTAAAAATAGTTGATTTTTTTTAGAACCCGGAAGCATGATTATACACATTGTTATGAGTGTCTATAAAATAAAAGAGAGTTGAGAAAAAACAATAATATAACAATAATAGAGCGCATCAACGTCAGATAGTAGATATCACCTAAATTCATGGGGACGTGATAAATTCATCCTATTGATGTGCCTTTCTTTCTAGGACGCCATTCTCGCTTTGGCTTATCCCACACAAAGTGTTGCGGGAATTCATTATACTTGTACTGTCGAGCCTCTGGATTCTCACGATTATACTTCATCCATTGTAAAAATTGTGATTGATTAACAGTAGGCTTATCCATAACATCTGGAAGATAATCACCATCCTTGAATGGAATGCTTTGGTCTCCTTCTAAATGGAAAGATAATCGCTCTACAGGTGGTGTCCTGTAATGGATATCAAATCCAAATATTCTCCACATAGCTTCACATGCAGAAACATATCTACAATCGACATACCTTTTCACTTCATCATCCACGCAAAACCTTACCCCTATTCTTTCACTACCCTTGCTGATATACTTGAATAAATACTTGATTGACTTGCTTTGATTACAGTATTTCACGTTGATGTGAGCTTGATACTTCAACAATAGATATGCATTATAAGGTACAATGTACCTATTATAAAGCAAAACTCCACCTTTTTCTACATTGGCACCAGTGTCTCTCCTCTTATAGACATGATATCCATTCTCGTCAATGGATGTCCCTTCATTAAAGCTTTTGGGAAAATTCTTTGTGCATCTTTTTTTATCCATGCACGGGGATTGCGGGTTAGCAGCACCGCAGGGACCATGCACCATATATTCTTTCACAACTTCGTATAATTCCGGGTCATTTTCTTTGTCGGGAATCTCTGCACATATCCACTTGTCAATGTCCTGATTTCTCTTGTTTTTTATGAATTATAATCTCAATATTCATCTTTGTTTTTAGTTTTTCATAATCACAATTTGATTTGTTCGGATCTTTGGCCAATTTTGGTTGTTCCCGCGAAGGCTCTCCACCTTCACTTGTGATTCGAGTTACTTTGGTTTCTACGATTCTTCCATGGTGAAGGCTGCAAGTGGTCCTTCTTTGAAGGACAATGATGATGGTGGTGGTCCTATGGTCACGGAGAAACCCATGAAGCGGAGGAAATGCAGGTCACAAACTGTGGTGTTGGCCGAGAATGAGAATTTGGTTCCCTCGACTATTGACCCTTCTATTTCTTTCAATGTCCCTGCTAATCATAGAGTTGATATTGATAATGTTGTGGATAAGGGTGTTAAGTCCAAAATTATTGAATGGAATGAAAATGGTTTTGATTCTAATGGGATCAATAGTGATGTTCAACAAGCGCCCGGGGCTGATTCAGGCAAAGGTGGCGACATTGTTGGAGATAGCATGGATGTGGAGGCGGATTTGCTTGATGGTTCTTCTTCGCAGCTGCGTATGGAGGACATTCCGATGGTCTTCAAGGCTGGAACCACCGTGAGTGGTGGTGGTGGGGCTAAAACGGTGGTGGAAGGGGGCGGCTCATCCAAAGCTGCCAAGAAATCCAAAAGGCACAAGGGGGTGTCTTTTAATGTTTCCAATGCGAATGGTAATTCATCTGGTCAGTTGGGAGATAATTCCAAGAAGAGCATTCATGAGGGGCAGATTGAAAGGGCATAAGGCCGACAATTCCAAGGCATCCGAAAACTCCAAGGCTGCCCATGCAGCCGGCAATACCAAACTGAACTTTGCTGGAATTTTCAAGGAAAATAGAGTTGAAGGCAATGGATTTCAGCTGCAATTTCATGATACTATGGAAGATGATGTTGTCTTATATGAGGATGATGAAATTCCCGTTGAAGCTTCATGGGGTTTTTGCTTAATTGGGTGCTTTACTGGCCCTTTTCCTGGACGTCAAGCTCTTAATGCCATTGCTAATGGTTGGGACGTTGGTTGTCGTGTTACTCCTTATGGAAAGGGTTGGACTGTTTTCAAATTTCATAGCGAGCATGATAGAGATGCGGTTATCCAAGGTGGACCGTATATGACTTATGGTAAGACTTTGATGTTAAACTTGTTGATGATGGTGTAATGCTAACGAATGATCTATTCATGAAATTCCCTACTTGGGTCCAACTTCATGATGTTCCTCCATCGGTTTGGAGTGTATCGGGCTTAAGTAAACTATCTTCTAAAGTTGGTGTTCCCTTGTACACGGTGTGAGTACGCCAATCCAATTCGCGACCCTTTATAAGTGCCTTTTAATGAAATAAAATTGCACTAGGGGCGTTTTAGTAAATTCCCGGTCCGTTCCGAGACTTTCGGAAACTTTTTGTGAAGGAAGTGCTTTTAAGTCATTTTTCCAGGCAAAAGGACCTACATGGAATTAAACCATTTTGGACCTAAGAGGAATTACCTTGGAAGGTTCCAGAATGGCAAATTGGCACTAGAAACGGTTAATGGCATGTTCTGTCACACGACACAACGAGCCACGGAAAACCGAAGTAGGAGGTCGTGCGACACAAGTGGCCCTCATCAGCAGCCTATAAATTTGACCCTCCCCTTCTCATTTCTGGATCCTTTTTCCATTCCCTAAAGTCACTCTGCCCAAATTACGCCAGAATACCTCCCCTCTCTCCCAAAACACACATAACACACACCAAATCCTCTCAATTCAATCCTTCTCTCTTATCCAATTCACCCATCTACCTTCATACACTTCATCCACCATTGGAGATCTGAAGACCAGCACTCCATCTGTGCTCGAATCCACATCATGCAGCTGATTAGAAGGCCATTACACCTAACTTGGTGTAGTGGTGGTGGATCTACAAGGGTAATGACTCCCTTCTACTTTATCTCTCTCATTTATTCGTTCCTTGCATAATTCACAATTTCTGCTCCTCGGAATTGATAATTAGGCTCCATCCACCTTCAATTATCAAGTCCCAATCGCATTCTCTCTGTTTAATCTGATGTGTTTAGAATGTTTATGATGTGATTTGAGTGTAGGTTTTGGCTTGTTCATCAAGGGAGTGTGGATCTCCCCATATCCATACCCTCTTGGTTGATTCGTGATTAATTCATTGTTTTCTGGGTTGAATTGGTGTTGCGATTGGATCTAATTTGACCTCAGTTCATCCTGTGTTTAATTCTGTAAGATCTCTGCAAATGGGTAACCTGTGTCACGTGACACAACTGGACATGTGGAGTCCTGCATCACGATACACAAGTAGCCACTCTGCAGAGACCATTATTTTTCCAATTGTAACCTGTTCTTAGCAATGTAATTGGGATGTGGCCTCCATTATCAAATGGTTCACAAGATGTAATCCCCTGAGTTGATCAATAAAACAAAGCTTATATGCATTTTATCACATATCTTGTCTCACACAATTTGCACGCACACTTTTGAATGTTTTTAATGTTGAACATTGAAAGACTCGTTTACGGACGAGGCGTGTTGGGTGAACTCTCGGTTCTTCCCAACACGTAACCTGACCCCCGAACCCATTTTTCTGTTTTAAAAAGGTTTTCAATGTTTCCTTTAAAACGGCGTGGCGACTCTCAATATTTTATTTTTTCGGCGAGCGTTCATTCAGTGGCGACTCTGCTGGGGAATTGAAACTTGTTTTTCAAAAAGTGGGTCAAACTTTCGTGCTTGTCCAAACATCCATGATCATTCATTTGTGTGTGCATTGTTGGTGATATTATATGTGTATAAATACATTTTATTGCTTTGCTTTATTCCTTTTCACTACAAGAAAACTGTCATTTAGCGACGGATTTTAGCGACGGACACAAATCCGTCGCTAATAGCGACGGATTATAGAGGGAATAGTGAGGGATAATAAATAAAAAATAAAAAGCTGAAAACGACAACTTTAACGACGGATTTAACGACAGACACTATTCCCTCACTATTTCGTCGTAAAATTGGCGCCAAAAAATTGCGCCTCTTTTTACCGACGGTTTACCGACGGATTAACGAGGGATTGCAATTTTTTTTACCGACGGATGTATTTCGTCGCTATAGACATACTACTTTAAATATATTTTTTTTAAAAAAAAAACTAAGCATTTACATTTATTATACAATTATTATTATTAAATAATTTTATTAGATTTTAAATGAATTAAATATTTTTTCAAAAAAAAAAACTAAGTATCATTATTATCATTTATTATTAAGTCATTGTCTTTCACATGGATCTCCATCTTAGCCATTTATAATAACACATTTAAATTGAATCCAATGACTCACATTTTAACAAATTATTTCACTTGGATCACCATCCCAACCGTCCATTCATATTAAATCAATGGTCCAAATTACTTACCCACACATTTTCAATCCTCTCACAAAACAAAACCAAATCCTCTCTCTTCATTTCCCAATACCAACTCCTCATTTCACAAAACAAAATCAAATCCTCCTCAATTTCTCTCTCACTCTTCTAGATCTGTCTTCTTCTCTCCCCAACCGGCATCTTCTTCATCTCCAACCGACATCTTCTTCATCTCCGGCGTCTTCTTCATCTCCAACCGGCGACTTCTTCATCTCCGGCGTCTTCTTCATCTCCAACCGGCGTCTTCTTCATCTCCGGCGTCTTCTTCATCTCCAACCGACGTCTTCTTCATCTCCGGCGTCTTCTTCATCTCCAACCGGCGTCTTCTTCATCTCCGGCGTCTTGTTTAAGAATCATTCAAATATTTATAAGATATGTAAGAAGATATTGATTATACCGAGATTATTGATTATACTGAGATTACAACTGCTAATGTTATTAGCTTTTGATCGATTTGTATAGGTTTCTATTTGATCAGATTAGATTAGATTGATTTCTTAGAAACTTAATGAAATAATTTTTTGATTTCAAAATTTTGAAATTTGTTCAGCAATCATGGAATTCAAGGTGGTTGCTCTTAAACAAGTGCCAACTTTTCCTTTTTTCTTTTCTTTTGGCAGATTACATATCTTATAAATATTTGAATGATTCATATAGTGTTGTTATGGGTGGTGGTTGTGGATGGTGGTGGATGGTGGTGGAGCAAAGTGTAAATTTATAAAAATGTAAGGATTGATTTGAGAATAAAGAAAGTTAAGGGATTAATTTGAGACTAAATATATATATATTTTTTAAAATATATATATATATATATATTTTTTTTTTAATAAAAAATATCAAATTAGCGACGGAAATATCCGTCGGTAATTTGGTATATCAAAAATAAAAAATATTGAAAAAAGAAAATTTTAAAAAATTAATAAAATTGTGAAAATATGGAATAAATTTTAGCGACGGATTTTAAACATTAACGACAGATTATTCCCTCGCAAATTATCATAAATTCGTCGTTCCATGAATATTATTAGCGACAGTTTGGAATCAATTAGTGAGGGATTGGTCCCTCACTATATTACCGACGGACATAAAAATCTGTCGTTAAATATTAGCGACGAGGGTTTTAGCGAGGGAAAAAATCCGTCGGTAAAGAGCATTAGCGACGGAAATAAGGCTTTTAGCGACGGATTTTTCCGTCGCTAAAAGCTGTTTTTCTTGTAGTGTTTCTTCCTTGTATCCCTTTTTGGTGTGCTAAAGCTTGGTAAGTGATCCCTTGCATTGAGCTTGGAGGCTGGGGCTGGTTCTACTTCTTTGGTTCAGGTTCTGGGAATATGACTCCTTCTGTCACGCGACAGAACATTCCACCTCAGTCATGTGTAGTGCGACAAAAGTGGCCACTTTGCAGGTGTTAGACTCTGGTGCAGATTGTGATTGTGGGCAGTCCCCATGGTCAAAATTCATGATCATTTGATTATTGTATCTCTGTGGGGTGTGTGTGTGTGTGTGTGTTGATCTTCCTTTTATCCCCCTTTTCAAATAAAAAAAATATCATTTTCATAAATAAATGAACATAGTCATCCGCACACTACGTCACATAGATCTAGAACCCTCGGGTGCGATTGACGGCATCGCAGACGGCCATGTAATTTGCCTACGCTTGAGAGCCTGAAATCAAACCTATCCCTCTAGCGCATTATAGGTGACGCCACACTTTTCAGCTTACCCAACGGTTGGTTTTGACACGCCATTTTCAAATACACTAAAATGAATTGTTTCAAATTTTATAATAGGCTTTCATACCTACCCCAAAACCTAGCACGTGTGGGCACGTTGCCATTACAACATGGTTTCGCGTGGAGACATGTCGCTCTCATGACATGTCCTAATGAGAGATCATGTCGTTTTGCCAACGTGCACCGACGAGAGGTCATGCCGGATTTTTCCTTAAATTTCTTCGGGAATACCCGTTATGCTGCCCAAATTTCTCCAGAAATTGGGATTGCTCATCCGTCCCATAAATGCTTCGGTTTTATTTAGGTATTATTGCCTATTATTAATTTTTAATCAATACATTTGGTGTATTTTTGGGTGATGTGTCCCTAAGTTCCCCCGAGGTCTAGATTGCGTGAATAAAGGTTTCCCTTTTTTCCAACCGTCTCGAGGACTTAAAAGACACCGACTTTTACTTGAACATTAATAAGATGTTGCACGGGTCCATCTCATTTTCCACCCTTCCCTCTCCCATACCTCCTCAAGGTCCTCTATCCTCCACCTTATACACACTCTCTCCTCTCCAGTTACGGCAAGTTGGGTGCGCGCTCCGATTCCCGGCGCTTGTTTGGTTCGCGTCTTTGAGGCAGTTGCAGTTTCAGCAGAGCTTGCATCCGATTCAATTTCAGAGATGTCTAGTGCAGAGAAGGGTATGACAACTCAATCTGGGGGTTCATCTGCCACGGGTCAACAAGGCATGCATGATCTATCCATGGAAGAGATGAGGCCTAATTTGGAAGTCGCTCTAGTTAGAGAGCATGAGGCCCAGTTACTTTCTCAAGCCGCTAAAGCTAGAGAAGAGGCAGCACACTCTAAGTTTGTAGAGGCAATGAGAAGTCGTGGTATTGCCGTGATCCGATGTACCGATGGGACTTATGAGGAGATTACTGATGCCAACGAGTTTGATGTTGAGGCCAGAAATGTCTCCCTTCCTCCCTTTGCTCCAATATCTCACCCAATTCAAATTCCGAGTCATGGTGTGCAGTCAAGCTCTCAAACAAGTTTTGGTTTAGTCGGAGGACCACAGCCGATCTTCTATGATTTGACCTCCTCACCAATTCCCAATGCTTTCGTGCCTCTAAGCAAATTTGGATCCCAGCTTCCGAACAGTCAGGGCTTGTTGTTTCCGGGTTCTCAGTATCAGCAGGGTCGATTTCATGGTCCTCACTTCCAGGGTAATTCCCAGTATCAGAGTCAGCACCCTTGCTCCAGGAATCAGTTCAGCCAGGATGGTTTTCTGCAGTTTCCTGCTAGCCAGCCTCAACCACAGGGATGTCGATCTCAGCCTTTAATGGGTTCATCTTTTGGATTTGGTTCATCATCTATTGTTCGGTCGAAACCTAACGGTTTATTTTATATCCGCAAGCGCACGGGCTATTGTAATATAGCGGGTGCAAGTACGAGTCGATCCCACAGAGACAGGGTTTACTTGAGGGATATTTTTGTCTTTAGAAAATATAGAAAAGATTGGGGGTAGATAAAATTTGTTTTAGAATAATAGAGAGAGCATAAACAGAAAATACTTTAATTGAAATCTTATAAAACGAAGCATTCTCGGGATTGGAAATCATACACATATTCTTATTCATCAAATTGTCATTGTCTTAGAAATAAAAGGTTTTCATAAAAAGCAAGGATGGTATGTTAAGCCTACGCTATTTCGGGCTAAGACAATAGCGTTTGTATTCTTCACTAATTATGTCCTAACTATTTGAGAAATCCGTTTATGTTTGCCCCCGCCCTGTCACAAACGGGCATTCCGGCTTATCTCTAGCTGACCATAATTAGTAAGAATCCATTAAGGACGGAAGTCAACATACTTTCCATTAAAGGAACATCCCTAGGCCATTGAACTACTCTCGTGATCAATGAACCTAGTTTCTTTAAATGGTTCCGTCAATCGAGATTCTCCGCTAGGTACTTCTCTCAATTGACTGAATCATACAAATTGGATATCACCAAAATGTAAGGCATTTAGAGAATAATATAAAGAGATTGTTTTAGATGAAGAAAGAAGACAAGACTAAACATTTTTGAATGCTGACTAAGCATGCTTTTGAGTTTCCAACCCCAAGAATATGGGGGATTACTCACAAGCCATTGATAACATAAAAGTATAAATAGAGATTGAGTAAGAAAGACTTATGATTGCTGAGAATAATGCTTCACTTTAATTGCTTTTCCTCCAAAGTGATTCCAAGAACAAATAATGACTTTGATCTTCAAACTCCTTTGGAAAATTGTTGTTACAAATCTTTGTATCTTCTATCTATCTAATATCAGTAATTTCTCTCTAAGAATTCGTATATAAGACTGATTACAAGGGTCCTATTTATAAATGGAAGGAGACTCTTCAATTGGGTGCCATCAAAAGGTGCCTTTACATCTGCAGTCACGACTTGCACGGCCGTGTCAAGGATTTTGCACGGCCGTGTCCTCTTTGGCGCCAGATTTGGATTTGAATTTGGAGACTTGCACGGCCGCTCCATATATAGCTGCACGGCCGCTCCTGGTTTGGCTGCACGGCCGCTCCTGGTTTGGCACGGCCAGGTCACTTCAGTGCTCGGCCACTCCATGGGCCAAGATGGCCGGCCATGGCCTATGATGCACGGCCGCTCCTGGTTTTGCTGCACGGCCGCTCCGACTGGTTTTCAGCTTGGAGTGCTTATTTTGCTTGGTGTTCCTCCATCCTTTCGGACCAAAATGTCCATGAATCCTTTGTATAAATAAAAAGACCCTAAAACCTGTCTAAAATGTATAAAACATACCAAAAACGTAAAATCTAATAAAATAACAAAAGTAAGTAAAAATACTAAAAACTAAATAAAAAGTGATGATTTATTTGTGTAAAAGTATATAAAAACTAGGATAATTGACTATATAATAGTCACTTATCAAACTCCCCCACACTTAAGCCTTTGCTTGTCCCCAAGCAAACTTAGAATGAAATACGGAGAGGGAGAAAAACACGATTGATCCCTCAGAAATAAAGTAGCAAGCCCTTAAATGCCTTGTAGATAATGCCTTTATCTATCTAATCATATTTTGAACACCTTTAAAAATTTATTTTAGGAAGAAATATTTTAGGGATATTTTTAAAGAGATAAAATGCAAAACAATAACCTAATATAGCATATATAGAATTTTGACCAAGTAAAGCATGCTAGAAGGAAGAATCTTTAGATTTATTTCTTGGTAGAAAAAGCTGTCACTTTTTAGAGTGATTTTTTTAGAAAAGATGAATTTTATTTCTTTAAGACATACAAGAGAAGGTATAAACATTTATTCACAATTTAGAAGTTCCGAAGAATTGTATTACATTCTTGAATCACAAGGGTGAAGAATGGATGATGGTAGTGGAAAAATCTCGTCAAAGTCAAACAAATTTATCTTATTTTTGTACGTGTTATATTTTTGCAAAAGACCTAAGTTATTTTTGATCCTTTCAAGTAGGAGACATTGTGGTCGCGAGCCCCATGTTCCTAATACTTAGATCAAGAATACTTTTGGATATTATTTCCGTTTTGGCAAGGAAGCATCGTCGCAGCGAACGCCGTGCCCCGAGTTACTTAGGAGATAATATGTTTCTTTTTGCTTTTAAGGATTGGTGACAATTGTCACTCTTTTATCAATAAGATAGAAGTGTTTTACTTTGACTTGATTTAAAAAAAAATGGAAGGATGGAATTTATGAAAGGGTGTGATTCAAGGGATGCAAACAAAAAGGTACTTCTAAAAAGGGAATAAATATCTAATAAAGATAAAAAAAATGTACAATCTTAAAGGAATATATTCAAAATTTGCATAAATGACCAAGCATAAAAAGGATTCCTTCTAATCAAATGCATTTTTCTTGATGAGATTCTATATTGTGCTATACCAACTTATGAGGCTTTCAATTTTTTTTCCTAAAAAGATGCCTTATACTTTTCTTTTTTATAGATTTCTAAGTGTATAGAAAATATGAGAGGAAAGATAAATAGGCATTCATACTAGGGCAAATGGCAAGCATAATGATAATGATTTTTGATCATCATAGGGATTTTTTTTTTTATATACTATTATACATGCATACAAAAGAAAAAAATGCATCTAAGTTAAAAAAGAAAAATTATACTAGAAAGCGATTAAATCTATCCTAGAAAGCAAGTAAAATTTAAAAACTAGAAAGCGAAAAATAAAGGATATATTTACCCCCCCCCACACTTGAAATGAACATTGTCCTCAATGTTTCAAGGAACAATGCTAAATCTAGGGAGGGTAAAGGGAAAAACTTACTAAAATGGATCACGGGTAGGTTCGCCCAAAGTAATACATGAAACCACTCCAATTGGATCTCCGGTTATGTAGTGTTTTAGTCTTTGCCCGTTTACTTTAAAATCTCCTTGTGTTTCGTTCCCAATTTCGATGGCTCCGTATGGATATACCTTACGCACTTGATATGGGCCTGTCCATCTTGATTTTAATTTTCCTGGAAAAAGCTTCAAACGAGAATTAAAAAGTAATACCATGTCCCCTTCTTTAAAATCCCTTCTCATTATATGAGCATCATGCCATTTTTTTGTTTTCTCCTTGTATAATCTGGCACTTTCGTATGCTTCAAATCGGAGTTCTTCAAGCTCTTGTAACTGTAGTTTCCTCTTTTCACCGGCTTCTGTCAAGTCATAGTTTAGGGCTTTGATTGCCCAATATGCCTTATGCTCGAGTTCCACTGGTAAATGACATGGCTTTCCATAAACTAATCGAAAAGGAGTGGTTCCGATAGGTGTTTTAAAAGCGGTGTGATAAGCCCACAAAGCATCGTTCAATTTAATTGACCAATCCTTTCTTGAACTTATTACCGTTTTCTCCAAGATCCACTTTATTTCTCGATTTGATATTTCCACTTGCCCGCTTGTTTGAGGATGATATGCGGTGCCTGTTTTATGATAGACTCCGTACTTTTTTAATAAAGCATCAAACTAGCGGTGCGAAAAATGTGACCCTCCATCACTTATGATGACTTTTGGAACCCCAAATCTTTGGAAAATTGTATCTTTGAAAAGCTTCATGACGACTTTTGAGTCGTTTGTTGGAGATGCTATAGCTTCTACCCACTTTGAGACGTAATCTACCGCTACCAAAATATAATTATTGTTGAAGGATGCGGGAAATGGTCCCATAAAATCAATGCCCCAAACGTCAAAAAGCTCAACTTCTAGAATGTTGTTGAGAGGCATTTCGTTTCTTCTTGAAATGTTACCAGTTCTTTGGCAACGATCACAAGAGATGACGAAATTTCGAGAATCTTTGAAGAGCGTGGGCCAGAAAAAACCTGATTGAAGAACCTTGGCGGCGGTTTTGGCTGTGCTTGCATGACCGCCATAAGGAGATGAATGACAATGATACAGAATGTCCATGATCTCTTCATTAGGTACACACCGCCTAATGATTCCATCTGCGCAATGTCTAAAGAGGAGCGGATCTTCCCAAAAGTATTTTTTAATTTCTGATAAAAATCTCTTCTTTTGTTGATAACTCATTTCTGGAGGAAGAATCTTGCATGCTAGATAGTTAACAATGTCTGCAAACCAAGGAATTTCGACATTGTTTATAGCAAGAAGATGATCATCCGGAAATGAATCATCAATGGGAAGGTCATAATTATCGGAAATTTCTAATTCTTTAGGAAGGCGGGATAAATGGTCTGCGACCAAATTTTCCGTCCCCTTTTTATCACGGATTTCCAAATCGAATTCTTGGAGGAGAAGGATCCACCTTATTAACCTTGGCTTTGCATCCTTCTTCGTCAACAAGTATCTAATTGCAGCGTGATCCGTGTATATGATTACCTTTGATCCCACCAAATATGACCGAAACTTTTCCATAGCAAATATTACGGCCAAAAGCTCTTTTTCTGTGGTGGCATAATTCATTTGTGCTTCATCCAGTGTTCGGCTGGCATAATATATTGCGTGCGTTTTCTTGTCTTTTTCGCTGTCCTGCAACAGCTCCGACCGCGAAATCACTTGCATCGCACATTATTTCGAAAGGGAGATCCCAATCGGGTGGTTGTACGATAGGAGCGGATATCAAAGCTTCCTTCAACCTATTAAAAGCTTCAAGACAAGGGCTATCAAACACAAATGGAGCATCTTTCATTAGTAGATTAGTTAAAGGTTTAGAAATTTTTGAGAAATCTTTTATAAAACGTCGGTAAAATCCGGCGTGACCAAGAAAACTTCTTATACCTTTAACATTAGTAGGCGGAGGTAATTTTTCAATAATTTCGATTTTCGCCTTATCTACTTCTATTCCTTTTCTGACACCATGTGTCCTAACACTATCCCTTCATTTACCATAAAATGGCATTTTCCCAATTTAGAACAAGATTGACCTCTTCACAAATTGTAGGACTTTAGATAAATTCTTCAAACATTCGTCAAAAGAATATCCGTAAACAGAGAAATCATCCATAAAAACTTCCATAATATTTTCTATGTATTCGGAAAAAATGGACATCATACAACGCTGAAAAGTGGCGGGAGCATTACAAAGTCCGAAAGGCATTCTTCTATAAGCGAAGGTACCATAAGGACAAGTAAAAGTAGTTTTTTCTTGATCGTGCGGATGGATAGGGATTTGGAAAAATCCCGAATATCCGTCCAAATAACAAAAATGGGAATGTTTTGCCAATCTTTCTAGCATTTGGTCTATGAAGGGAAGGGGAAAGTGATCTTTTCGGGTGGCTTTATTTAATTTTCTGTAATCTATACACATGCGCCAACCCGTGA
This sequence comes from Adenophora triphylla var. japonica, assembly GCA_022495995.1. Lineage (NCBI taxonomy): Eukaryota > Viridiplantae > Streptophyta > Magnoliopsida > Asterales > Campanulaceae > Adenophora > Adenophora triphylla. The sequence continues at coordinate 89,137 of JAFEMH010004737.1, forward strand.
CAGTCTTTGTTGGGATTAATTCATCCTTATCATTTCGAATGTTTGTCATTCCTCCCTTCTTAGGGACAACTTGAACTGGGCTCACCCATTTGCTATCCGAAATTGGGTAGATGATGCCCGAGTCAAGTAATTTAAGGACTTCTTTTAACTACTTCCTTCATGTTAGGATTGAGTCTTCTTTGATGTTCAATGGAAGGTTTATGATCTTCCTCTAAATCAATCCTATGCATGCAAATTTTTGGATGAATTCCTTTTAAGTCATCTATCGTATATCCTATGGCCTTTTGATGCAACCTAAGCTCATTTAACAATTTTTCGTTTCTAGAGGACCTAGGCTAGCATTTATAATCACGGGGTATGTGGAGTTAGGTCCCAGGAATTCATACCTTAGATTTGCGGGGAAGAGGTTTTAACCTCGACTTGAGGTGCCTTAACTACCTCTTTTTCCTCTTTGTTGGATGGTTACTGCTGTAGCCTCCAACTTTTCGAAATCATTGTCCCCACTAGGCTTTGCTGTGTCTAAAAGCATGGTATAATTTGCAATTTCTTCATCGTCATTATCATGCAAAGTTCTCTTCCAATCTATAAGACTTTTTTCTAGCGGATCCTTAGATTGGGGACTCTCTAATTCCTTGCTAATTGATTCTAACATGTTAATGTTCAAGCAAGGGTTCTCAAGATCAGGATTTCTCATGAATTTAGACAAGTTAAACTCCATTTTATCATCTCCTACATTCAAAGTTAGGTTACCATGTTTAACGTCTATAACTGCCCCGGCTGTGGCAAGGAAAGGTCTACCTAGAATTACAGGAATATGACTATCTTCTTCCATCTCGAGAACAACAAAATCTACCGGGATGATTAATTTCCCGATTTGGCAAGGGACATCTTCCATAATACCCACTGGATATTTAATGGAACGATCCGCCAATTGCAGGGATATGGTTGTAGGTTTCAATTCTCCTACACCAATCTTCTTGCTTACAGAAAGCGGGATGAGGCTTACACTAGCTCCTAGATCCAGCATGGCATTATCAACATCAAATTTACCTATATTACAAGGGATAGAGAAAGTACCGGGATCTTTTAGTTTTGGGGGTAACCTTTTTGTAAAACAGACTCACTTCCTCGTTAATGCAACAGCTTTCATTTTCTTCTAGCTTCCTTTTGTTAGAAAGAACATCTTTGAGAAATTTAGCATAAGAAGGCATTTGTTGCAAAGCATCCGTGAAAGGTATATTAATGTAGATAGATTTTAAAACTTCTAAAAATTTTGCAAATTGTTTATCGAGTTTTGCCTTTACCAACCTTTGAGGGTAAGGTATAGGCGGATCAAAATTTCTAGTTATTTTAGGGGATTCCGTCCCCTTGTTATCCTCATCATTAGTCTCGACCACGGGTGGGTTTTGACTAATACTTTCTTCAATGGGGCTACTCTCTTTAGGTGGACAATCAATAAGCTCTCTCCCACTCCTAGTAACCACTGCTTTAGCATGCTCATTTAATATTTTATTATGGGTGGCTAAGTCATCAAATTTATCATTAAATAACTTAAAGCATTCCCTAAATTCAGCATTAGTCTTTTCTTGCTCATTTTTACTTTCAACTATGAAATCCATTAAAAGATCTAATTTTGATTTAGGGGGAGAAAAAATATTTGAAGCATTATTGAAATTTCCAAATGTAAGACCTTGATGTTGTGTAAATGATTGCGGGTTAAGAACGTTGTTATTCTTATAGGAAAAATTGGGGTGATTCCTCCACTCGGGATTGTATGTGTTAGAATACATCCCCCCTTTTTGCCCAAAAGAATTAACGAAGTTCACTTGATCGTTAGAAGTAACGTCAAGTAACTCGCAGTTATCCGTACTATGTGAGTTAGACCCACATAGTTCGCATAACACATTTACACTAGCAATGGGATTGACATTAAGATTTTCAAATTTTTTCAAAAGCATGTCAACTTTAGAGGAGAGAAGAGTAACTGCATCAACATTATATTTACCGGGCATACCTTGTTGCTGCTCCCTCTCGCTTGACCATTGGTAATGGTTCAATGCAATGTTTTCGATAAGGTCGTATGCCTCATCGACTCCTTTGTTCATCAATGCTCCTCCCGCAATGCATCAATGGCCTCTCTTGTTTTGAAAATGCGACGGTTGTAGAAGGTGTGAACAATCAACCACTTTTCAAGCCCGTGGTGGGGGCACATTCTGAGAAGTTCCTTGAACCGTTCCCATGCGTCATACAAAGTCTCACTATACTGTTTGACGAAGTTAGTGATCTTTGTTCGTATCTGGTCAGTCTTGCTTGGTGGGAAAAATCGACCAAGGAATGCTTCTTGAATTTGGTCCCATGTTGTTAATGAATTCTGGGGGACCGAATTCAACCATTGTTTCGCCTTATCCTTGAGAGAGAAAGGAAAGAGGCGCATCCGGATTGCTTCCACCGTAACATTTTGAATACGTGTAGTATCACAATATTCAAGGAATGTTTGGATGTGTAGATGGGGATCTTCGAAGGCAGTGCCGCTGTATTGGTTATTCATAACCATGTGCAATAATTGCGGCTTTATCTCGAAGTTTGCTGCTCCGGCATTTGGCACAACAATAGGGGATCTAGTTCCCTGGTACTTGGGTTAACAAAGTCCCGTAGGGTCCTAGCAGGTGTTTGCGGTTCTCCGTCCATGTGTTTTTGTAGAGTTTCTCTAAATCTTCTTAATCTTTCGTGAAAGCTTCTTTCGGGTTCCGGATCAAAGTTGTCAACGAATGTCCGAGACCGTTTCATAAACTACAAGAAAAACACTTGAAGAAAAATTAAACGTAATGTATTATAGGACAAGAAAACAAAATAGTAAAAATAAAATAAAAAACAAAAAATTTTCTAGTAAAGACAAAAATAAAAAGTAAACCGTTGTCCCCGCAACGGCGCCAAAACTTGTTCGGTCGAAACCTAACGGTTTATTTTATATCCGCAAGCGCACGGGCTATTGTAATATAGCGGGTGCAAGTACGAGTCGATCCCACAGACGGGGTTTACTTAAGGGATATTTTTGTCTTTAGAAAATATAGAAAAGATTGGGGGTAGATAAAATTTGTTTTAGAATAATAGAGAGAGCATAAACGAGAAAATACTTTAATTGAAATCTTATAAAACGAAGCATTCTCGGGATTGGAAATCATACACATATTCTTATTCATCAAATTGTCATTGTCTTAGAAATAAAAGGTTTTCATAAAAAGCAAGGATGGTATGTTAAGCCTACGCTATTTCGGGCTAAGACAATAGCGTTTGTATTCTTCACTAATTATGTCCTAACTATTTGAGAAATCCGTTTATGTTTGCCCCCGCCCTGTCACAAACGGGCATTCCGGCTTATCTCTAGCTGACCATAATTAGTAAGAATCCATTAAGGACGGAAGTCAACATACTTTCCATTAAAGGAACATCCCTTGGCCATTGAACTACTCTCGTGATCAATGAACCTAGTTTCTTTATATGGTTCCGTCAATCGAGATTCTCCGCTAGGTACTTCTCTCAATTGACTGAATCATACAAATTGGATATCGCCAAAATGTAAGGCATTTAGAGAATAATATAAAGAGATTGTTTTAGATGAAGAAAGAAGACAAGACTAAGCATTTTTGAATGATGAATAAGCATGCTTTTGAGTTTCCAACCCCAAGAATATGGGGGATTACTCACAAGCCATTGATAACATAAAAGTATAAATAGAGATTGAGTAAGAAAGACTTATGATTGCTGAGAATAATGCTTCACTTTTATTGCTTTTCCTTCAAAGTGATTCCAAGAACAAATAATGACTTTGATCTTCAAACTCCTTTGGAAAATTGTTGTTACAAATCTTTGTATCTTCTATCTATCTAATATCAGTAATTTCTCTCTAAGAATTCGTATATAAGACTGATTACAAGGGTCCTATTTATAAATGGAAGGAGACTCTTCAATTGGGTGCCATCAAAAGGTGCCTTTACATCTGCAAGTCCACGACTTGCACAGCCGTGTCAAGGATTTTGCACGGCCGTGTCCTCTTTGGCGCCAGATGGATTTGAATTTGGAGACTTGCACGGCCGCTCCATATATAGCTGCACGGCCGCTCCTGGTTTGGCTGCACGGCCGCTCCTGGTTTGGCACGGCCAGGTCACTTCAGTGCTTGGCCACTCCATGGGCCAAGATGGCCGGCCATGGCCTATGATGCACGGCCGCTCCTGGTTTTGCTGCACGGCCGCTCCGACTGGTTTTCAGCTTGGAGTGCTTATTTTGCTTGGTGTTCCTCCATCCTTTCGGACCAAAATGTCCATGAATCCTTTGTATAAATAAAAAGACCCTAAAACCTGTCTAAAATGTATAAAACATACCAAAAACGTAAAATCTAATAAAATAACAAAAGTAAGTAAAAATACTAAAAACTAAATAAAAAGTGATGATTTATTTGTGTAAAAGTATATAAAAACTAGGATAATTGACTATATAATAGTCACTTATCATCTATGCAACATCCGAGGCCAGCTCCTTACATGACTGCTAGTGCTTTTCTGCAGAATCAGAATTCCCCAACTGGTCAGTTTAATTATTTGTCAACACCAGCATCTTTCAGTTTACCACCAGCAATGGGTCAGCTCAGTCGTCTTTCTTCCAATTGGCTAGTTCTGAGCCTTCTTCAACTGCTACTCCCTCTATTCCTCAGCTTCCGAGGATGACCCCAGAGGTGACTGCGTTGTTAAAATAGATGCAGCAGCAGATTGACAAGTTGACTGTAGGATCAAGTGGACTCAAAGTTGTTGATCCAGGACAAGTGAAGCCTCTTCCTTATAAGTTCAAGATGCCCAAAATACAATTTGATGTCTCAACATGCCCGAAAACTCATGTGGACACATATGTGATGACTATGGGAGCAATGGGTTATACTCCCGAGTTTATGGCTCAACACTTTCATCTCACACTCAAAGGACCTGCCTTGACATGGTTTCTAACTCTTAAGCCAGAAGCTCAAGCTACTTGGAATTAGACCACTGAGGCCTTTCTTGAAAAGTATCGTGGGAACCTTGAATGGCGCATAACTAGAGACGACTTGGTTGGTACAATTTAAAAACAGGATGAATCAATCACCGAGTTCTACAAGAGGTGGAACGCTAAGCTGAATGAGCTTGCTGAGCCAATCCCTTTGTAGGACCAAAAGGACATCTTTCTGTTATGTGTGAAGTCGGTTCTCCGTGAAGCTATCGGAAAGGGTTGGTACCCCGATTTGAGAGAAATGGTAGGCATGGGAGCTCGCAGTGAGAATCGACTCTTCAATCTTACCTCAGATGTTCAGACCGGTAATGTTAATGGTTATGGGTCCAAGATGGTCAATCCAGTTTCCCGGGTCCCAAGAGACAATAGTATCAACAACCCTCAAAGAGGAAGCACAGGTCAAAGCAGTGGGAGATTCCATCAAAAGATGAAATATGATGATCTTGGTATGACAACTGAGGAGACATTTATTGGTTTGGTTAAGACTGGGATGATCAAGCCCCTCGAGAATTACAACCCTGTCAAACCCAATCCAGATTTGGATCATAGCAAGTACTGCTGATACCATCAGTATCCCAGCCATGACACCAATGATTGCACTCCCCTGAAAGTGCTCATCCAAAAGCTTGTTGATGAGGGCAAGGTTGAGAAGGCTCGCCCCAGTGTTGTCACCAATTCTCTTCCATGATTGCAAGGGCATCCTTTCTGAAGAAGTCAGTCAATCAGTCGTCGTAGGATCTAGATTGTCTGTCATGTCATTAAGGAATAGTACTTTGAGTCTGCTAAGTCCATTACGGGCTAGTTTTTTGCTTTGCATTAATAAAAAATCTTTGTTTCTTTTCTTGCTAGACTCGAGACATCACTTGCACACCTATATTACATTTAATTGAAATGGTCTTATTCTACATGATCACTTGTGCTGCTCAACCGATAATTCTTTGAAATGATTAATATTTAAATTAATCGGAGTGAGAAAATCAACTGATATCCTTCTCAAATTGGGGCTTACCAACTCCCCATCTCGTATCTCATATGCTCACATCTCTTTCATCATACTCATCAGTTCGTCGCTCAATGAATTTGCTTGAATCTTTCTCAATTAAGCTTAAGCAAGCAATGAAGCTTTAATTTCGTTTAGATCATCCGGTAGGGATTACGGTTGAAACCTTTCACCCTAGGGAAGCCATTATCTTACCCTCACTAAATAATACCCTTTCATTTCAAGATCGGCATGCTTTGAAACCCTGTTTAGCCATCATCTTTACTCCATGCTAAGAGAAGTCCAAGCAATGCCAAGAAGTCAGCTTCGAGAGTCGGCGATGCATAAAATACTCAAGTCATGAAGGAAGGACAAAGATAATCCTCAACTCCTCAAGAGGCCTTCCAAGTTATCAAATGAAGGACTTTAAATCCTCACAATTCAGCAAGAGTCCTCAACTCCTTAGGAAGCCTTTCAAATTCTCAAAAGAAGGATTTTAGATCCTCACGATTCAGCAAAAATCCTCGACTTCTCAAGAAGCTCTCCAATGTTCAAAAGGAGCCCGAATCCTCACAAGTTCACAAAAGTTCTCGATAGCTTGGACTTCCTCTCACTAACACTTTCCAACCATTTCCAGCTATCCTCTCGATTTTAGAGGATATTTCCATTACCCAAACCAATCCCAAGCCATCCTCTCATTTTTAGAGGATATTCCCATTACCATTACCCTTGCCTTTGGCCAAAGCCAAGATTGACCTCTCATTCTTAGAGGCAATGAAGATGCAATCACATATTTCCTCGCCTTAGAAATCCCAAACACATCCTTGAAAGCTAACCTCTCGTCTTTAGAGGTTCAGTCAGTAAAAAGCCCAGCCGACCTCTCATCTTAAGAGGTCATCAATATTCCAAATCACCCGATGGTCGATCGAAGCCCTGAAACCCAGCTACAGTTTCTATCGGATAGCAGTTTCATTCTAATATATTCGAGATCTAAATCAGATTAATGCTTCATTGCTTGCTTAGATTGGAACCTAATCCATCTCGGTTCGAAAGATCATCCATCAAAGATTGTGCAAATTCAATCCATTCATTCGACACTTCATGTGAGCATATTTCATTTCTCCTCCGCAAACATTTTCCGTGGATGCCCCACTGGGGCTTCGCATCCGTGCCTTTCATTGACACTCCAGGAGGACATGTTTTTCAATTCTCCAATTCTCAGAAAAAATCCTCAAAGGTCCTCAGAATCTCGAATTTTCACATTCCTTCTCTTTTCAATCGGGATAAGCCCGAACTACGGCGACATGAGCTCCTCGCCAGGAGGGGAACGTAGGCAACCATAATTGGTCCGGTCGAAATCACAAACAAATCTCAAAAAATCCAATCTCCTCAAGGGCCATCCCTATACACAAATCCTCTTTCCATCTTTCCAAATTTAATTCTTGATAGCAGTTGGTTTTCTCCTCATGATCAATCAAAATATTTGTTCATATCAGGATTAGTGGTCGAATAACCCGATCATCAATAAAGGGTTTTTAGCAGCTTTGTGATCATCACAAATAAGACAAGTTTTCAAGTGTCTCGACAAGTCTTCTCTTTCTACATCATAGGGAAATAGAGCCAAACACTGTCTTTCTGTCAGCAGGGGCTTCCATACACTTTTCCACTCCTTGTGATGCTTATACTCTCTCAAAAAAGTCAAACCTAAAGCGAGTGTGTATACACAAAATCGGGATTCATTCCCACTTTTTGAAAGATGTGCCACTGTGCATATACATTTCCGAACTTGTCCAATGACTGATTGACTAATGTCTGAAATGATGGGTTGCCTCCTTGGCCACAAGATGACTCTATCTGCGATAAGGCTGCATTGAATCTCTTCAAGCTGGGGCTTTGCTAAGCTATTCTCTCGGGCTCTCTTTACCAGATTTCCCTCCGGGGTTAGCTTTGCATTATCAACTGGGGCTTCGCCATGGTCACCTCATCAAGAACTGGGGCTTCGCCTAATCATATCTTTAAAACCAGGGCATTCTCTGCACTTCCGCTGCTGCTTGCTGTCTCAGGCGCGCGATACACTTTGTTCTTATCAGCAACAATCAACCTGCTGCAATCTGTACTCCCGGGAGCATCCCCGACTTGCCTGGTCTGCACCATGTTATCCACGCATTTTCATCACTCATACATTTCCCCACCTCATGGGAGATGGTTCACCCCATACATCATCATATATACATTTCATCCCATACACAATCCATCATAGCATATTGCTCCATACATATCTGCCCGTCAAGCCATACAAAAATCCTCATCTCCATTTTCATTCTTAGCCGATATGGAATCGTGCGATAAAAGATAATAATGCGTAAGCAAAAGTTCAAATCAAATAAAGCAAAGTTCCTAGAGTGTTGTGTTTTACCCCCACAGGGTACAATAATCATTTGATCACAATCTGATCATGGGGATTGCTCCTCAAATCACAATCTGGACAAAGATTTCGAATCCAACAGGTGGCATGTTCTGACTTTATCATCTTCATCAGTCTCATCTTCAGATTCATCAGCATTATTCGAAAGAGCCTCAGCTGCCTCATTCTCCAAGCAATGCTCGTCAAAAGGAGTTTCAGATGCCTCAATCTTCAAGCAATAGTGCCCATCAGCTTCGGCAAATCATCATCAATATCCCGTGTTGGATGGAGATCAATCATCAAAATCCCGTGTTGGACGGTGAATCACCATCAAATGCCCGTGTTGGACGAAAGATCATCATCAAATGCCCGTGTTGGACGGAAGTTCATTATCAGCTCCCATGTCGGATGGAGGTTCATTATCACTTCCCGTGTCGGATGAAAGTTCATTATCAGTTCCCGTGTCGGACGGAAGTTCATTATCAATTCCCGTGTCGGATGGAAGTTCATTATCGTTTCCCATGTCGGACGGAAGTTCATTATCAGTTCCCGTGTCAGACGGAAGTTCATCATCAGTTCCCGTGTCGAACAGAGGTTTTATTATCAGTTCCCGTGTCGGACGGAAGTTCATTATCAGTTCCCATGTCGGACGGAAGTTCATCATCAGTTCCCGTATCGGACGGATGCTTATCATAAATTCCCGTGTTGGACGGAGGCTCATCATCAGATTCCTGTGTTGGACGGAGATTCATCGTATTCCCGTGTTGGGCGGAAGATCATCATCAAATGCCCGTGTTGGACGGAGGAATCAACATCAAATTCCCGTGTTGGACAGAGGAATCAGCATCAAATTCCCGTGTTGGACGGAGAGTCATTAAAAAATTCCCGTGTTGGACGACAGATCATCAGAACCTTTCATCATCAACAAATAGTAGCCTAAGTCCCCTGGCAGCTACCTTTCATCATCAACAAACAGTAGCCTAAGTCCCTTGGCAGCTACAGTTTTCCACAAGGTCGTGACAACAGTGGTCTAAGTCCCTCAGGCAGCCACGATCATCAGCAACAGTAGCCTAAGTCCCCCTGCAGCTACCTTTCATCATCAACAAACAGTAGCCTAAGTCCCCTGGCAGCTACCTCTCATCATCAACAAACCGTAGCCTCAGTCCCTCCGGCAGCTACAGGTAAGCACAACAAAGGTATGAAAACATATCTCTATCTGCATTACCATTTTTGTTCCTTGTTGGCATTTTTGAACTACGACCGGCTTGATTCCCACCTGGGATACGTAGGATTCCGTTCTCAAAAGGTCCAGCCATCCAACCTCATCAATCATTTTCTTCCATCCGCCATATCCCCAGCCACTCATTGGGATTGGGTCCATCTTATCGACAACCTCACTTCTTCCATAAGTGACGTTGCCGAGGGGATCTGTGAGTATGCCAATCCAATTCGCGACCCTTTATAAGTGCCTTTTAATGAAATAAAATTGCACTAGGGGCGTTTTGGTAAATTCCTGGTCCGTTCCGAGACTTCCGAAAACTTTTTGTGAAGGAAGTGCTTTTAAGTCATTTTTCCAGGCAAAAGGACCTACAGGGAATTAAACCATTTTGGACCTAAGAGGAATTACCTTGGAAGGTTCCAGAATGGCAAATTGGCGCCATAAACGATTAATGGCATGTTGTGTCACGTGACACAATGAGCCACGGAAAACCGAAGCAGGAGGTCGTGCAACACAAGTGGCCCTCATCAGCAGCCTATAAAATGGACCCTCCCCTTCTCATTTCGAGATCCTTTTTCCATTCCCTAAAGTCACTCTGCCCAAATTATGCCAAAATACCTTCCCTCTCTCCCAAAACACACATAACACACACCAAATCTGTTGGTGTAATGCCCTAGGCTTTAGTTATGTTTAACTGAGAACCGTTATGTATCATCTTTATCGTTTAAGTTTATTATTTGATTATTATATAGTTTGCATATTTATTGTAATAATCTCCATCCCTGATTATTAAGAGAATAATTAGTATAATTGTCAATGGATAATCATATGATGATTATATGCATAGAGATGCACATTGAAATTGTGGGTACTTGTTAGAGAACAAGTGACTGGACTTGACCCGTATGAGATTTATGTCATGGTCAAATGTCATAATTAAATCTCATATGGTCACTTCATTTAGTCCCTAGACCTGAGATTATCATGACCTTACATATGATGAAAGTCATGTTTGATTTTAGTCAAACGGTATCTTAACACGATATCTATAAAGGCTATCTTTGGCATGATCGGATTCATGATGGGAAGGATGATAAGTCAAGAAGAAATTTGTCCCTCGAAAGAGAGATGTTTTGCTTGGGCCCCTCGATGAGTGATGATGATGGAAAGTGTGTGGCCACACCCCAATGCGATTGGATTATCATTATACTCAAGATCGAGAAAGCATTGAACAAATACAAGTTGACGTGGACCATGACTTGTGTTCAATATAACATTGTGAGACAAAGGGAGAAATGGAAGTGTACCATTGGAAACGTGAACTCTTACGTTATATTATTTTTGGTAGACATAATGGCTTGCTAGAGTCCGCTTATGTCTTATGAGAGTCGATATGATCGAACTCATTGCCAACATAATATAATCCTATTGGGTCACACACAACTAGAATGAATTGGTTAAACCAAAGGAAGAATGATTGAGAGTTTCTGCATATGGCAGCGTTTGTCACGCGACATACTTAGCCATATGGCAACGTTTGTCACGCGACATACTTAGCCAGTGGTAACGTTTGTCACGCGACATAACTAGCCACAAAGTAGGTTTACACTTGTTTCCTAATTTGATTAGGGTGTTGGAACATTCCTATTCCAATAACCCGAAAGCACTCAAGTCTAGATTAAGTAAGAGAAGAAGATGAAGGCGGAAGCGTGATACCTGTTGAGTCCATCTTGTTACTTGAAGATGTTCTTGCAAAGGAAGGAAGAGAAGAAGAAGAAAATCAAGTAGGGAATTGTAGATCTTCTTGATGATGAATGCCTTCCTTAGAACTCAGATTATAGAGAGAGTAAATAAGGATGATGTAGTAGTTTCTAGGCTGATGGTAAGCCTCTATATATAGGAAACAATGGCACCTCATCAAGGGAGCCTCTATATATAGGAAACAATGGCACCTCATCAAGGGACTACACCCTTTCAATTAAGCGGTGTGAAATTACCATTCTGCCCATCATAAATAGGTAATTTCCACCTCGGGAATTCTACACATTTAATTAATATTCTATACTTTTCAATAACATTATTTTAATGATTTATACATGTACGTCTACATGTCACTTATATTTATTAAGTATACACATTTTGCAATCCATGTTCTTACAATCTCCCACTTGGATTGCCCAAACATGTATTTATACTTTAACAAATCCTCATAAAATCATATTCATAATGTAAATGACAATCCATATGTGCACTTCATTGTCATTCTAAAACAATCTCGTCCATTAGTTTCACAAGTATAGGAACTAAAGGGGCAGTCGTTGTAATTGATTCGCAACTAAACCCACATTAATCACATATATATGTTCAACTAAATGACATAGATTAAGTATAGATGTGTAGCATGGAAAACTTAATGAATATATTAAAACATGTATATATATTCCATCAACTAGTCCTAATTAACCAAATGAGATCAATATGAATAAAACAAATAGCAAATAACGCACAACTCAAACTCCCACTATATTATGCATTATCAAAATCGTTTCACCCATATGAATAGTATGCTCGTGAAACATCAAAAGAGATAACGCTTTATAAAATGGATCCAATAACATGGAGTTTGATCCTATAAGTTGTATATCTATTTGTTTATTTTATACTTATTTCTCTTCAACAAGAGACATAACCAAATGATGTCTTTTGACATCTTTGCATCCAGTAAAACAGAATCGAAATATCTAATGATCTCAAAATGATCCGATTTTGTATACATAAGCATGTAGTTTAATGTTTTATAGGTACTTCATCATTCTTTTGGATGCGACTTAATGTTCTTCTTTCCGAATTGCTTTGGTATTGACCAAGCATCCCAATAATAAATGCAAGGTCTGGATGAGTACAGACTTGCGCATACATTAAGCTTCCTACTGCCGGTGCATAAGGGATATTTTCCATATACTTGGATTCAAAATTAATTTTAGGACATTACTTTAAACTAAATTTATCTCCTTTAGAGACAGGGGTGTCGTGTGGTTTACAATTTTCCATGCTAAACCTTTGTAATACCTTCTCTATATGGTTCTTTTGTGATAATTCCAAAATATCTCGTGAATGATCACGATGAATTTGGATTCCCAATACAAAAGATGCCTCACCAAGATCTTTCATCTCAAATTTGTTTGAGAGAAATTTCTTAGTTTCCTTTAGAAGGTCCTTATTATTACTAGCAAGTAAAATATCATCCACATATAAGACCAAAATTATAAATCTACTCCCACTGAACTTATGGTATACACAATCTTCACCAAGATTCATTTCAAAACCAAATGAAAGAATAACTTGATTAAATTTTAAATACCATTAACGAGAATCTTGCTTGAGGCCATAAATGAATTTCTTAAGTTTACAAACTAATTGATTAGTTTGATCTGAATCGGTCACCATTTCTGGTTTCCTTATATAGATGGTTTCCTCAATGTCTCCATTGAGAAAAGCCGTCTTAACATCCATTTGATGAAGCTCAAGATCATAATGTGCCACTAATGCCATAATGATCATAAAAGAGGGTTTAGAAAATACCGGAGAAAATATTTCTTTATAATCAATGCCTTCCTTTTGAGTAAATCCCTTAGCAACAAGACATGCCTTATATCTTTCCACATTACCTTGCGAATCCCTTTTGGTTTTAAATATCCATTTACAACCAATAAGTTTTGTACCTTCAGGTAATGAGACAAGATTCCAAACGTCATTGTCTTTCATTGATTTTAACTCCTCATTAATGGCATTGATCCACTTAAGAGAATTAGGACTATTAATGGCTTCATGGAAGGTGATAGGTTCATCTCCCACTAAACCTATGGTGTCTTCATTCTCCACAAGATACACATCATAAATATCCGGAATAATACTTCTTGTTTCTCTAGTAGATCTCCTTAAGGGCACTGGTTCATCCTCGTTTTGATGTTGTTGAATTTCCTCATGTCCAACATCTTCATGTTGTCCGTTATTTACGGGAGTCTCTATATTATTTTGAATTGTATGTTCTTGTTGAATTTTAGGTACAATTACTTGATTTTCAACAGGAACTAAAGTTAAAGGAATATAGAGTGGTTTCTCTAACTCTTCAAATTCAAAATCATTAGTATTTCTCCCACTAAATTCAACATTCTCAAAGAACCTAGCATTGCAAGTCTCGAAAAATGTTCTAGTTTTCGGGTCATAAAATTTATATTCCCTAGATCTCTTAGCAAACCCTAAAATAGGGCTAAACCTAATGGAAGGTGCTCTATTGAGAATATAAGTTGCGATTTTTAATGCGTCGCCTATAATGAGTGAGGTAAAGAAGTACAAGAAAACATACTTCTTACCATATCCTTAAGGATTCTATTATGTCTCTCCACTACACTATGCTAGGTTTGCCCGACATGGTGTAGTGAGGGACAATCCCACACACTTCAAGATAGCGAATATAAAGGACCTGGACGTCATTCACCCAAAACGTCCAATGATTGAGACTTTACATGAAGAAAATAATGTATCCATAATGAGAGTAATCATCTATGAATGTGATGGAATATTGTTGACCATTCCATGAAGGGTTAGTGAATGGTCCATATGAATTAGTTCCAAGACGTTTGATACTCTCAAAGATCCTATTTCCTTTTACGTTTGTAAATTTTTCTTTAAAACACTATATGCAAAAGTTTTTATCCGGAGTATCAAGTTGTTTTAGGATTCCCTCTGACATAAGCTTTATCAATTCTCCCTTTGGAGATATGACCCAAACGCCTATGCCATAGAATACAAGAATTTTCACTTGATAACTTTTGCTTAGTGCCTTTAGTTTTGATTTCATTATTATGGGGCTCATTCATTTTCTTGACTGTGTCAAGTAAATTAAGATTATCGATATATGACAAAGTACTAGTACCGACAAGTTAGGAATTTAAAATAAAGATCACATTTATTATTACCAAAAGAATAAGAGTAACCTTCCTTGTCCAAAACTGTGATATATTTTAAATTCCATCTAAAGGATGGTACAATGAATATATTATTCAGTACAAAATAATAGCCAGTACTTATCATTAATCTAAAAGTCCCTAAGCCTATAACTTCAACCGGATTTCCAGCTCCCATATAGATGTATTTCTCATCTTTACTGGAGATTCGGTAATTCAGGCAACCCTGCATACATGAACTAATGTGAGTTGTTGTACCAAATACAACCACCATGTATATTAAGGAATTGAAACCAAATTTGCCTTAGTACAAACAAGACCAAATGACATACCATTCTGAATTTGCCATTCGCGATACTTATTGTAGTCGTTCTTCATGCGAGTAAGGTCCTTGCAAAAGAAGCATTTCTTGAATTTATGATCATTAAATGATCCCTTACGCTTCTTACTTGCAACCGCAATTTCCTTCCCTCTTCTCTTAATCCCACGAGAAGAAGTAAATGCTGAGTGAGTACTTTCTAATTTAAGATATTTCATCCTATCTTCCTCTAATGTCATATGTGAAAGTAATCCATTAATATTCCACTTGTACTTTCAACATTTATAGGTCACCTCAAAAGGACCAAATTGAGGAGGAAGATAGATCAAAACTAAGTGCACGAGCAAATCTTCCGAAATCTCTAACTTAAGTGCCTTTAGTTTGATCGAAAGATGAAATAATTCAATAATGTACTCCCGAAGATTTTCGTCACCCTTGTACCGTATGGAAACAAGTTTCCACAACAATTCAAAGAAAAATTCAGCATTTTTGATCTCAGAGACATTGTCCAAAAATGTCTCTGAAACTGCGTTTTCCATGATCGATGTCCATATTTCCTAAGATCATCGTTATATTATTTTTCCAAGTTTTAAGTTTAGTCCCAGTAAGCAAAGGTACATTGTTAATGGCAGTAGTTACGGATGAAGCATTAATCAAATCTGAAGGAGAAGAATAAGAATGAAACAAAACATATATAAGAAACTACACAAGATTAATTATATCAAATGAATTCCATCAAAATAAAAGATAATCAATATGACATCAAGACTAATCTTTGGATTGCGAATTGACTCACAATTTGATTTATCTTAGGGTAAACAAATAACTTAAACAATACATTTAAAATACTTGCCTTCCTTTGGGCCGGTTCAAGTATAGAAAATGTCCTAAAGTTTAGGGTACTTGTTACCCGGCAATAAAAAATACAAACAATTTATTTTAAACACTCGCCTTCCTTTGGGATGGTACAAAGTATTTAAACTAATCAAATGTTTTATTCAATTATTACCCCATGAATGTAAATACTCGGTCAACAACAAGGTCTCCTTTGGAAAACAAGCATGTTATCACATATCAACATTTACATTCATCTTTTAACAAGTTAGAATTTAATCAACAAGGTCTCCTTTGGGAAACAAGCATGTTAATTTTGTACAAAATGTTAAGGATATAATTAATCGGAAACAACAGGCCTTAAGGTGATTAATGAAATTTATTAATAAAAGATAGTAATCCTTTTGTTCTACCCTTCCATTCTTTATATAAGAACCGCCGAAGCGCGACTGGTGTCCAGATACTATGATTTACAAAATTATCACAAAATTTTGGGCACAAATTAATGTGTACTTTACTCAAAAAATGAATGAAAATTGATCAAAATAGCAAAAGATTGAAAATTTTGAAAATCTGGCCAAAATCAAGTGGTGCTCGGCCGAGTCAAGGAAAGTGCTCGGCCGAGCAAAACACTCCAGAGAACACCCCCTTCTGATCCCTCACGCTCGGCCGAGTCATTGGGTGCTCGGCCGAGTCCTTATAGGTGCTCGGCGGAGTCCTTAGGGGTGCTCGGCCGAGCATCATGACCGTTGGATGGCGCCTTTTCAAAAAATTTCAAACGTTGTACTGATACAAATGGTGTGCTCGGCCGAGTCAAGGAAGGTGCTCGGCCGAGCAGACCCTGAATGACAAATTTTCCAGATTTTGACTATCAATTCTTAACTTAATGGTGAATCAATATTCAACCAAAGCAAGTAGATCCGCATACTCACAACACATTTTTAAATGCGTGGCTATGCATTTGAACAAACTCACAACGCATCCAATGATGGTGGCTATGTTCAAAATGGGATAATCTTACATTAAGAATTGAAAGTCTTTTGAGTAAAACCAAAATTTATAATTATAATTTAACACAATACTCTATAAATGAATTAGAGTTGTACCAGTTCATTGGTGCACGGCCGAATCAAATTGGAAAATTTTGAAAATACGTGAACAGTGTTTGCACAGCCGTGCGATATAACTTGCACGCCCGTGCAGTCACTATTCACAGCTTTTTCCAAAAGACACCTTTTCATAATTGGCCGAGCAAGGCCCTTTTCACTGAAAATTTTTCTTCACACAAAAGAGGAATGGCAAGCCAAAAATAACGCTTAACCAAGACATGAATGCAAGTAGATCCAACACGGTTGTGCGATATAAAACACTCTGTTGTGTTAATGGGATAATCTAGCATGAACCATCATGTCCTTTTGTGCAAAACTTCAATCCATATTCATAATTTAATCAAGTAATGAATAATAACACTCTAGCAACGAATTAGAGCATTTAAATAATATCATAACATAATGATTTCAACAGGATTAAAAAATCAAAGTATAGCAAAACATATGCAATATGAATTCAAACTTAATCCAAAACTTGAGAGGCTCTGATACCAATTGTTTGAACATTCCTATTCCAATAACCCGAAAGCACTCAAGTCTAGATTAAGTAAGAGAAGAAGATGAAGGCGGAAGCGTGATACCTGTTGAGTCCATCTTGTTACTTGAAGATGTTCTTGCAAAGGAAGGAAGAGAAGAAGAAGAAAATCAAGTAGGGAATTGTAGATCTTCTTGATGATGAATGCCTTCCTTAGAACTCAGATTATAGAGAGAGTAAATAAGGATGATGTAGTAGTTTCTAGGCTGATGGTAAGCCTCTATATATAGGAAACAATGGCACCTCATCAAGGGACTACACCCTTTCAATTAAGCGGTGTGAAATTACCATTCTGCCCATCATAAATAGGTAATTTCCACCTCGGGAATTCTACACATTTAATTAATATTCTATACTTTTCAATAACATTATTTTAATGATTTATACATGTACGTCTACATGTCACTTATATTTATTAAGTATACACATTTTGCAATCCATGTTCTTACATAGGGCACAAACTCTAAATACTAAAGTAGTATAAATATGAGTCTGTAAACAGCCGAAATAGAGCCGATTTTTCAAGAAAGAAAATCACCAAAAACGTTTCTCAATATTCTTCCATAGGTTTAAGAATCTAGCAATTCACAAGAACTGTTCTTGGTTCATTCTAACGTGTGGATACAACAATAGAGGGTCTTCGCTCGTTTGACGATCAAGGCCTAGAGTTCCAATCTAAAGATTGAAAGGTTCTTGAAGATTGAAGATTGTGATTCAAAATCACACCAATAAATTGTTCGATAGCTCAAGACCGGAAAGCAATAAAGGTTGGTAAATTCTATCTCATAGGAATTCAATTTAATCGTATAGAACGGATCTTAGGGCTTTGGGTTTTGTGTTAATTTGAATTCCGCTGCGCATGGACCCATAAAACCCAACAGTGGTATCAGAGCCCCGTTCGTTTGATTAATTTTGAATTAACATGCTAGAATCAGGATATAAATCGTTTATATGCTTATTGCATGTTTTGTATGCGATAGAATGTTTATTGTTTATGTGAAACAATGTGAAAATCGGCTTCAGATTATGCTGAATTAAATCTGTAAAAGCTGTTTACTTGATTTGATTGCTTTATGATTGGAATTGATTGAAATTCAGAAGAACTGCTAGACTGGCTACTTTTGTCACGCGACATAGTTAGCCACGAGTGAAAATCTGGTAGTTAGGCAAGGTGTGTCACGCGACATACTTTGCCAACTGGCTGATTTTGTCACGCGACATACTTAGCCAACTGGTTGATGTTGTCACGCGACATACTTTGCCAATCTGGGCAGAATCAGTTTGATAATTTTTCTGCTAATCTGTGATTACGATAATCTGAAATATTTTTTGTCTTAATCTGGATGCTATAAATTTCTGGAAATAAAATTTATAGGGCTATGCTAGATTAATTCATTGTTTTTGATGCATGCTTAATTAATTTAAATGTGTTTTTATTAATTGTTGCGATGCATGAATTATTTGTTCTTAAGTGTTAAGAATTTTATTAGATGTTTAGTTGAAACATTGATTCATAATTTCCTAAATGTTTAGTTGAAACATTAAATTTTGGTTTTCTGATTGTTTATGAGAAACAAATTAGTTTACGTAAAATTTGAAGAAATCTGATTGTTTATGAGAAATAAGTCAGTTTACTAGTCTGATTGTTTATGAGAAACAAGTCAGTATACAAAGTATTGATTATGTTGCATTCAAATTGGTATTATAATTGTGCATGACTAGGAGAGTTCTGTCGAAGGAAGATTTGGTACTTAAGCAGTCCTTGTGGCTCACCTATTTTCTTGGGAACTTACCTGGTGCACAGTTATGATTATCCTTGTTGATATGCTTATAATCTACTTTAAAGAACCTTCATTTAACTTTTAAGTTCTTTATGCCAATCCATGATTAAAACACTTGAGACCACTCGGATAGTTTTGGGTGGGCTTGCCATAGCAAGGTGCTTTGATTCTATTCCGTTTGCGAGCAAGATGAGGAAATGGTGGTTCCTATACGTTTAAAGTGGATGAACTTAATTGGGTTATCAAAATGGTTTTGGACCCAAGGCATAAGATGAGATTAAAATATGCTTAGACATATGATGTCTTAAATAGATCTCATAAAAGATCTAAGAGTCATATACGATATGATTGATGTTTTCTACCTAATTAGTTTAATCTTGAGCGGTGCGCCATAGCGTACTTGAGATTAAATTAAAGTTGGATCTTAGCCCATTAAATGCATATTATGCTTATTTGCATTGAAAGGTGTATGATTTAGTGGGAGTATTTGTAAAATACATTATTTGCTCTTAAATGATAAATGTGTTGATATTGATATGTGTTCATATAATTTGTATATTTTGTTGTAGAAATAGCATTACATAATGATAATTGCGATTCGTCCTTATGAAGGACAAAGTTCGAAAGGAACAATACATAATATGTATGTTCTTGACGAATCCGTTCCTACTGAACCCATTGCAAATGTTGCAAAGGGCAAATAAGGAAGCAACATTAGAAACATATTGATGATTCTGACAATATTGCTTGCCTTGTATTTGCCATCATGTTTAAAGGCTCTTATGAAGAACCTTGAGCACATGATAACTATTCTTTTGTTCTAGCATAACGCAAAAAGGGAAATGTTCCAAGTGCAAGCTAGGCAAAAGATATATGTTGTGGTGAAGGCTCTTAATTCATATGATGAAAGAAGGAGCAATCCGCAAATTGTGTTAATGGTTGACACAATAAAAGGGTTCATAAAGGAAGGAAAAGAAGGTAAAGCAAAAGTTGCTAAACCTAGGACAAAAGTTGTCAAAGCCGAAGAGGCTAAACCCAAAGTGTCTCAAAAGGATGCATTTTGCTATCATTGCAATAAGATTGTCATTGGAAGCAAAGTTGCAAGGCTTATTAGGAAGGCCTAAAAGGTGAAGAAGGGCAATATGATTGCTACTACTTCAAGTATCTATATGATAGATATTTTCCTTTCGACTTCTTGTTCTTGGGTATATGATACCGGATTGGATCCCACATTTGTTTAAATGTGCAAGGAACAAAGAATAGAAAGCTACTCAAAGAAGGTAAGTTAAACCTATGCATAAGAATGGAGCAAGGGTTTCTACATTAGCTATAGAGACTTATGAAGTCACTTTACCTTGTGAAGTAGTACTTGTTTTGAACAAGTATGACTACGTTCCGGATTTGAGTAGGAGTATTATTTCCGTTTCTTAAATGGATGATGAAGGATATAATTTTCTTATTTTCAATAAGAAGTTTTATATTTATTTAATGATATGCCTTATTGTAATGCATATGTCATTGAATGATCTTCATATCCTTGATGTTAAGAAACAAAATAATATTTAAGATATCTATAATATAAATGGGAAATCTAAACCGAACAATATGAACAACGTGTTCATATGGCATTGCCGGCTTGGTCAAATAAATAAGAAACATATATCTAAACTCCATTAACATGGACTTTTAGACTCATATGACCATGAATCATTTGAGGAATGTGGATCTTATTTATTGGGATTATTGACCAAACCACCCTACACTAAGAGTAGTGGGAGGGCTAGTGACTTATTGGTCATTATACATGAGATGTATGTGGACCATTAAGTAGCATTGCTAGGGGAAGACTTCGGTATTTCATCACATTTCACTAAAGACTTATCTAGATATGACTATGTCTATCTGATGAAGTCCAAAGGTGAATCGTTTGAGATGTTTTGAACATTTCAAAGATGAAGTACAAAACAATTTGGCAAAACTATTAAATACTTCGATTAGATCGAGGTGGTGAATATTTGAGCCAAGAGTTTGACAATCATCTCAAAACTATGAAATCGTTTCAAAGATAACTCCACCAGAACACCACATTGTATGATGTGTCTGAGAGGAGGAATTGAACCTTGTTTGACATGGTTCATTCGATGATGTGTCAAGTTGACTTTCCTAATTCCTTTTGAGGATATGCATTAGAAATAATGCGGTTACACTGAATTGAGTCCTTACTAAATCGGTTCCTAAGGCCCCACATGAGATGTGGCATGGAAGAAAACTTAGTTTGTCTTTCATGAAGATTTGGGGTTGCGAATCTTATGTAAAGAGACTTGTCTCTTATAAGTTAGCACCAAATTTGACAAAGTTATTTTCGGAAATTAATCTTACAACCGCAAAGAGAACAAAACGTTTGTTGCTCTACACGATTTGTTTCTTGAGAAATAGTTTCTCAATAAAGAATCTAGTGGGAGTAAAATTAATCTTGAAGAGAGTTCAAGAACCTGAAAATGATATGGATCCAAGAGTAGAGACGAAACCAAGTTCACAAAGGAGTTGTGGAACCGGTTCAAGATGCACAAGTCCATCGTAGATCGGATAGGTTACAATCCGAACCAAGAAATATTGATTTCTCGTATCGGAAAGTAATAAGGTGGAAGTCATTGAGAATGACGATCCTACTTCCTATCTTGAGGCGATGTCCACTCCTAATTTGGATAAATGGTTAGGAACCATGGAATCCGAATTACAATCCATGTTTGACAATCAAGTTTGGAACTTGATTGGGCTACCTGAAGGTGTAAAAACTAAAGGGTGCAAGTAGGTCTTCAAAGACCGACATGGATGTGAAGGTGTATACTTTCATGACTAAGGATTGTAACAAAGGGATTTAGGTAAATTCATAGTATTGACTATGTTGAAACCTTTTTCGCCAGTTACAATGTCGAAGTCTGTTAGAAGTTTCAATTGCCATTATCACATATTGTGACTATGTGATATGACAAATGGATGTCAAACGACTTTCCTTAAATGGAAAGATTATTAAGGATGTGTAGAGTACACAACCCGAATAGTTTGTCGATCCAAGAAACTCTAATAAAGTATGCATGTTGCAAAATCCATGAGATGGGTTGAAGCAAGCTTCAAGGAATTGGAATCTTTGTTTTGATGAATTGGTCAAAGAGTTTGACTTCATCAAAGAACAAAGATGAATCTTGTGTATGCATGAAATTCAGTGGGAGCGAAGTATTATATCTATTGTTTTATTACAATGATATCTTACTCATTGGAAAAACAAGTTCCGACACTTAAGACTGGCAAGTCTTGGTCAAGGAAAGATTTCTCAATGAAAGATATGGGTGAAGCCGCTTACATCCTTGGCATCAAGATCTATAGAGATAGATCTAGAAGGATAAATTGGTTTGAGTCAAAGTGTTCACATTGACAAGATTCTTAGAAGAGTCTAAGAAGAGTAGCTTGTCAATGGGTCATGGTATTTCTCTTAGCAATATTCATTGTCTTATGACAAATGATGAGCAAAAGGGAAATGAATGAAGTTCCATATGCTTCGGCATTTAGATCTGTCATGTATGCCATGATTTGTACTAGACCCGGCGTCTCATATGCTCTAAGCATGATGAGTCGATACCAATCTGATCCTGATATAAACCATTGGATGGGAGTCAAGATGATCCTTAAGTACTTAAGAAGAACTAAGGATATGTTCTTGATATTTGAAAGATTGGAAGTTAATCTTGTTGTAAGGGTTACATAGATGCTAGCTTCCAAACTGACAAAGTTATTTTAAAATCGCAATTAAGATTTGTGTTTATGCTTATTAGAGGTGCAGTTTTAGTTGGAAGAGTTCCAAGCATAAATTGTAGCCGATTCTACTACCAAGGTCGAATTTTAGCAACATATGATGTGGCTAAAAGAGGCAGTTTGGATCAAAAGTTCATTAGTATTTTGGAAATGTTCCAAGTATCACTAATCGATGAAACTTTTGTTATGACAATAGTGGTGCCACTTGTGCAAACAATGGAACCAAGGTCACAACAGCGATCCAAACACTCACTTAGACGTTCTTCGAGGAATTCATAAAGAATGAGAAAACGTTAAGATATACAAAGTATCAACCGATGATGACATAAGGGATTCACTAACAAAGGCCCTCGCACAGGCAGAAGCATGATGGTCATGTTAGATCCATGAGTATATGATACATAAATAAAGCCTAGTGCAAGTGGGAGACTGTTGGTGTAATGCCCTAGGCTTTAGTTATGTTTAACTGAGAACCGTTATGTATCATCTTTATCGCTTATGTTTATTATTTGATTATTATATAGTTTGCATATTTATTGTAATAATCTTCGTCCCTGATTATTAAGATAATAATTAGTATAATTGTCAATGGATAATCATATGATGATTATATGCATAGAGATGCACATTGAAATTATGGGTACTTGTTAGAGAACAAGTGACTGGACTTGACCCGTATGAGATTTATGTCATGGTCAAATGTCATAATTAAATCTCATATGGTCACTTCATTTAGTCCCTAGACCTGAGATTATCATGACCTTACATATGATGAAAGTCATGTTTGATTTTAGTCAAACGATATATTAACACGATATCTATAAAGGCTATCTTTGGCATGATCAGATTCATGATGGGAAGGATGATAAGTCAAGATGGAATTTGTCCCTTGAAAGAGAGATGTTTTGCTTGGGCCCCTCGATGAGTGATAATGATGGAAAGTGTGTGGCCACACCCCAATGCGATTGGATTATCATTATACTCAAGATCGAGAAAGCATTGAACAAATACAAGTTGACGTGGACCATGACTTGTGTTCAATATAACATCGTGAGACAAAGGGAGAAATGGAAGTGTACCATTGGAAACGTGAACACTTACGTTATATTATTTTTGGTAGACATAATGGCTTGCTAGAGTCCGCTTATGTCTTATGAGAGTCGAAATGATCGAACTCATTGCCAACATAATATAATCCTATTGGGTCACACACAACTAGAATGAATTGGTTAAACCAAAGGAAGAATGATTGAGAGTTCCTGCATATGGCAACGTTTGTCACGCGACATACTTAGCCATATGGCCACGTTTGTCACGCGACATACTTAGCCAGTGGCAACGTTTGTCACGCGACATAACTAGCCACAGAGGAGGTTTACACTTGTTTCCTAATTTGATTAGGGAACAAACTCTAAATACTAAAGTAGTATAAATATGAGTCTGTAAACAGCCGAAATAGAGCCGATTTTTCAAGAAAGAAAATCACCAAAAACGTTTCTCAATATTCTTCCATAGGTTTAAGAATCTAGCAATTCACAAGAACTGTTCTTGGTTCATTCTAACGTGTGGATACAACAATAGAGGGTCTTCGCTCATTTGACGATCAAGGCCTAGAGTTCCAATCTAAAGATTGAAAGGTTCTTGAAGATTGAAGATTTTGATTCAAAATCACACCAATAAATTGTTCGATAGCTCAAGACCGGAAAGCAATAAAGGTTGGTAAATTCTATCTCATAGGAATTCAATTTAATCGTATAGAACGGATCTTAGGGCTTTGGGTTTTGTGTTAATTTGATGCTTAATTCCGCTGCGCATGGACCCATAAAACCCAACAAAATCCTCTCAATTCAATCCCTCTCTCTCATCCAATTCACCCATCTACCTTCATACACTTCATCCACCATTGGAGATCTGAAGACCAGCACTCCATCTGTGCTTGAATCCACATCCTGCAGCTGATTAGAAGGCCATTACACCTAACTTGGTGTAGTGGTGGTGGATCTACAAGAGTAACGAATCCCTTCTACTTTATCTCTCTCATTTATTCGCTCCTTGCATAATTCACAATTTCTGTTCCTTGGACTTGATAATTAGGCTCCATCCGCCTTCAATTATCAAGTCCCAATCGCAATCTCTCTGTTTAATCTGCTGTGTTTAGTAATGTTCATGTTTATGATGTGATTTGAGTGTAGTTTTTGGCTTGTTCATCAAGGGAGTGTGGATCTCCCCATATCCACACCCCCTTGGTTGATTCGTGATTAATTCATTGTTTTCTGGGTTGAATTGGTGTTGCGATTGGATCTAATTTAACCTCAGTTCATCCTGTGTTTAATTCTATAAGATCTCTGCAGATGGGTAACCTGTGTCACGCGACACAACTGGACATGTGGAGTCCTGTGTCACGCGACACAAGTAGCCACTCTGTAGAGACCATCATTTTTCCAATTGTAACCTGCTCTTGGAAATGTAATTGGGATGTGGCCTCCCTTATCAAATGGTTCACAAGACGTAATCCCCTGAGTTGATCAATAAAACAAAGCTTATATGCATTTTATCACATATCTTGTCTCACAAAATTTGCACACACACTTTTGAATGTTTTGAATGTTGAACATTGAAAGACTCGTTTACAGGCGAGGCATGTTGGGTGAACTCTCGGTTCTTCCCAACACGTAACCTGACCCCCGAACCCATTTTTCTCTTTTAAAAAGGTTTTCAATGTTTCCTTTAAAACGGCGTGGCGACTCTCAATATTTTATTTTTTCGGCGAGCGTTCATTCACACGGACAAAGTTACTAGAGAATGATCCAAGATGAATTTTGCAAGGTGCCTTATTGAAGTTGATGTGAGCAAACCACCGGTAATGGAGTTCGGTGTTAAAATGTCAAGAGATAGAAGGTATGTTCAAAAAGTGGCATACGAACATTACCCGGACTTTTGTTGTGAATGTAAATCTTTTGGGCATAATTTCTTCAAATGCCCAAAGCTTTGCAAGGAAATTCCGGCTTCTAATGATATTGAGCCAATTGGTGATGTCCGTCCAATTGTCGCTTATGTGCCTAAAAAGCTGGTTGATAATAAGGGCAAAGGACATTTGAATGCAGTCCCTTCTACCTCCAATGCTCGGCCGAACAGCATTGAGCACCAATGGGTCGAAGGAGTTCCGAGATGTGTCTAATGCTGAACAAGAGCCAATTAATTCTGTTTTCGGGACTGGTTATGGGGCTGGAAATTCTGGAGCAGCTGAGAAGGAGATTGGGGCAGCTGGAAATGTTGGAGCAGCCGAGATGGTGAATGGAGCTGCTGGAATTTCTGGAGCAGCCGAGAAGGACAATGGTGGCACTTGGATTCCGCTGGGTAAAAAGGGATCAAGAAGGCGTGGAGGGGCTACATCCTCCTTGGTTTCTCAATGAAGATTCTTTCAAGGAATGTTAGGGGGCTTTGTGGCCGCTCCTCTCATTCAGCCACTCAGCATATTGTGAGTAAGCTTGTTTCTATTTTTTCAGTTTCAATCTTATGTTTGTTGGAGTCCAAGGTTTCTCGGGCCAGGTTTGGTGCTTTTTCTTCTTCCCGCTTCTCGGGTTGGGATTATTGCACAAATCATGATTTTATTGATAGAGGGCGCATGCTTGTTCATTGGGACTCTACTCGTGTTTCTTACAATGTTCTTGACCTTGGCTCACAACACATCCATCTTCAAGTTCTTTGCAAGGTTAGACAAGTCTCATTTATTGTTACTTTTTTGTACCCGATTTATGCTATCATGGAGAGAGGTACTCTTTGGAATCATCTTGCTACAATGGGTTCTTCTATTTCTTTGCCTTGGATTGTGATGGGTGATTTCAATTGTTACTCTTCTCCTTATGATAAAGTTGGTGGTTTCCCTTTGAGGCCTTATGATATTCATGATTTGGCTTCTTTCCGTATGACTATGGGTCTTGATGATGCTCCTTCTATCGGAACTTTCTATACTTGAACTAATGGCTCTATTTGGTCCAAGCTTGATCGTGTGCTTATTAATGGTTCTTGGGGTTCCCTTGGCTTGGAGTGCTCGGCTAATTTCTTGCCTATGGAACCGGTTAGTGATCATTGCCCGATTGTTGTTTCTTTGGTTAGTAATGTTTTGGGGGGGACTCGGCCCTTCAAGTTCTTCAGCATGTGGCTCGATCATCCCTCATTTGATGATATTTTGAATAATGTGTGGAGTTTTGATTATCATGGCTCTGCTCAATTCAATTTGGTCTCTAAGTTGAAGGCTCTAAAAAGTTCGCTTAAAGCCTTGAATATGGACTCTTTTGGGAGCATTTTTGAGAAGGCCAAAGAGGCCAATTCTGAATTCAAGGCTGCCATTTATAATCATATGGAGGATCCCCTTAATGTTGATTTGAAATTGGTGTGCCAAGATCTTCATAAAAAAGCTTGCTTTCTTTTAAATGCGGAGAGGAGTTTCATTGCTCAAAAGTCGGGATGCAAGTACTTGGTGGAAGGTGATCGATGCTCTAAATACTTCCATAGTCTCATTAAAAGGGACAATGTGCGAAAGTCTATTTCTCATATTGTCAAAGATGATGGGACTCTCACGTCTTCCTTGGATGAGGTTGCTTCTATTCTTGTTGATTTTTATAAATCTTTGTTAAGCTTTCAAGGCAGGTTGATGACATTGATGATTCCATTATTCGGCAAGGTCCTCTTCTTGGGCCAAATGATTCGTCTTCTCTCATTGCTCCTCTCCTTGATGCTGAAATCAAAGAGGCCTTATTTGATATCGGGAACGATAAAGCTCCTGGCCCGGATGGCTACACCTCGAGATTTTTAAAGCTCGTTGGAATGTGGTTGGTAGTTGTATATGTGGTGCGGTTTGGGAGTTTTTCGTCATGGGTTCCCTTTCGAAAAACTGGAATCACACTAACATTGTCTTGATTCCTAAGGCAGCCACCTCCTCTCGTGCTTTAGATTTTCGGCCCATTGGATTGACCAATGTCTTTTATATAATTATCACTAAGATTTTGGTGAATCGTATGGCTTCCGTCCTTCCTCCTTTGATTGATAAGGCCCAAGGGGCCTTTGTTAAGGGGCAGAGTATTGTTGATAATATTTTTGTGGCCCAAGAGTTGGTGCAGGGATACAATAGGGCGAGATGGACCCCTTCTTGTATGCTAATGGTGGATATTCAAAAGGCGTTTAACACCGTGTCTTGGCAGTTTCTTGAGAAAATTTTGAGGGGCTTTGGCTTCCCAAATCGGTTCATTGATTGGATTTTGGCCTGTGTCTGCCATTCTTCCTTCTCAGTTTCTATTAATGGGGTCCTTCATGGTTATTTTGAAGGGAAGAGGGGTCTTCGTCAAGGGGACCCAATGTCTCCATCTTTGTTCATTCTTTTTATGGAATACCTCTCTCGCATGGTAATGGCTAAGACGGGTGCTAATGGCTTCAAATTCCATCCAAAGTGTGGTGGTACTCGCATTTCTCATCTTGCTTTCGTGGATGATCTTATGCTGTTTTCTTATGGTAATTTGACTTCGGTTAGCGTTCTTATGGATTGTTTGGAGGCTTTTGAAGCCATCTCGGGGCTGGCCTTAAACCCTTCCAAGTCTTTCGTTTACTTGGCATGCGTTAGAGATGATATTCGGCTTCAAATTCTTAACCGTGTGGGTTTTGTTGAAGGAGCATTTCCTGTTCGATACTTGGGCATTCCTTTGGCTCCCAATTCGGTCTCTGTCAAGGACTTTGCTCCTTTCACCGAGGCTATTGATTCTTACATTCTGAAATGGGGGCAGAAGTCTCACTCATATGCGGGTAAAGTGGAGCTTATTAGAACGGTTATTCAAGGAGTGGAAGGTTTTTGGTTTCAAGTCTTCCCCTTTAATGCGGCAGTCCTTGATAAAATCAGATCTTCTTGTATTAATTTCTTTTGGGGTGGGCATCCTGCTCGTATTGCTTGGGATAAAATTTGCACCCCTAAAGATGAAGGAGGGCTTGGTCTTATGGATATTAAGGTTTGGAACCTTGCTTTACTTGCTCGATCTCTTTGGCTTTTTCACTTGAATGGAGACTCTCTTTGGGTCAATTTAGTCAAGACTTATTATCTTGGGGATTCTTTTTTTTGGGACTATGTTTCTCGTGATCGGGATTCTTTTCTCATTAAGAAGCATTGTGGTCTTCGGGATAACCTCTATGGCATCTTTGGAGGCCGTGACGCTACTATCATTGGCCTTCAAAACTGTTGTGTGGGCAATAAGTTGGATTCTAGTTTGGTTTATGATATCCTGCGTTCTCATCATGTTAGGCGCCCGTGGATGAAGCTTATTTGGAAATCTTTTATTCCTCCTAAGTTCTCATTTATTCTGTGACTTTCATGTTGGAATCGTTTGGCGACTAGAGACACTCTCTCCTTCATGAATTTGGAGAATGTTTCTTGTGTTTTCTGCAACATGGAGGCGGAATCCCATGCCCATTTGTTTTTTGCTTGCCCTTTCACCGTGGCTGTTTGGGACTCCATTCGGTCTTGGCTTGGCATTCGGAGGCAAATGTCTACTTTGGAGAGCTGCATTAAATGGATTAAGAAGGAGCACGGTGGAAAGTCTTTGCGATCAAAGGCTGTTTTACTCGCTTTTTCTATTGTGGTTAATGATATTTGGAAGGACCGTAATAGTATCGCTTTTGATGGAGATGTTGTTACCCCTGCGGACATCATTTCTAGAGTTAAGCTTTCGGTCTACTGCATTTTATTTACTTTGTATCCTTTTTATAGGATTGAGTTCTAGAGCTTTCATTCCTCTTTGATTTTATTCCGGGGTATGCCTCGTAGACTTCTTGTATTCTTTTCACATCCTTGAATTGAATTCCTCGTTTCAAAAAAAAAAAAAAGAAATTCGCGCTTGGTCCGCACGTTTGAGAAAGAGAAGAATATGAGCATGTGGAAGACCTCGCTTTTGAAACTCCACTGTGTAAACAACTGCATTGAATAAGCATTTGGAGGATTAAAATGAATGTTCCTCAAAAATAAAATCAAATATCCATAAATATTATATATCATCCGTCACACAGATATTGATACTTTTGATAAATTTGATTACACGTTTACCAATAATTAAAATTAAAAATAATTATTCGAAGGAAAATTTAAAATTGTTGTTGTATCCTGTTAGATAACAGTTATAGTAACAATTTTGTAACTTTCATTAGCATAATTATTTTTTAATTAAATTGTTTGTCTAAATGTGATCAAGTTTACCACAATTATAAAAATAGTGGGATAGAAGGAACAATTCAAGTATATTAATAAATGTTAATCAAATAAAATGAATGTGAAAGCATGACTTACGTGCAGTAGGCTCGCCAAAATTTTTCTTCTCTTTCAAATCATGTATCAGCTCATCAAGTTTAATCTTAAAAACCCTACATAAAATATCAGGCCTATCTTCAGGTCTTTTCCTCCTTTTCATAACAAATCGTGTAATCTCCGGCCATTTTGGATTGCAAGTAAACGTGATAAACAATGACGGATATCCTGTCCATTTGCAAATAGCTAATGCATCCTGAAATTTCTGAGTCTTCCATCTCTGCCCTCCTAGATATGTTGATGGAAACACAACTCTTCTACCTGCTCATGATTGACCAGTATCTCCTCTTGAAACTGCGTCTGAAAGTTTGCTATAAGTTTCAACCCTAAGAACGGTGATGGAAACGAATCTATTGAAGCCTCTGTGTATCCATCATTATGTTGGCATCACAAATAAATTGTTGCAATAGTCTTCCACCTTCCATGAGTTGGGGTCCTTCCATAGACCTCTCTTGTAGTCGGAATGATAAAAACTCCTTTAATGAAAGAGTGGATCGCTTTGCCGTAGGGGGTTTGTTTCTGGGAATTTCTGTATAATACCCATCTTCCCCATAAACAAACAATAACGGATACTGAAGAGGTAGATAACATGGGTGGAATTCGTGTATTTGTTTTAATTCACGAGACCGTTCCTCAACCACAATGTCTCTTACATCAGGTGAATCATCAATATCATCCTCTATAAGAGCTGCCACTTCAGAAGTTGTTGGCAAATTATACACTCTTCCGTCCTTAGATCGCTTTCCTATCAGTCGAAGTCTCACGTCACTTGAATTTTTCAAAGAAATACGTTCTGCAGCCATTCTGTAAATCTTTGCATATGGGTTGTTTTCATCAACCATTTTTCTCAAGTCCTCTACAATGGAGTTGTCGAAGTCAGAAGACTTTTGTTTACTGTTTATTTTAAAGCAAGTAATATAGAATTAATATATATTCAAACAAATGATTTGTACTTAAAGTAGAAAATGATAAACTACTTATGAGAGAAACATGCCTGATAGCGTTCACTCTGTTCGCAACTTCGTTATCAGTGTCATAAATATATCGTTGTGAGAATTGTGGAGGAGTTTCTTCATTGGGCAAAAATGATCCAATTAGATGAACATTCTGACCTCCCAACTTGAAGGCATAAGGGTCTCTTTCTTGATTTACGCTCTTATCAATTGTTCCCCCCCCATGGACGTAAATACATACATCATGTTGTAAGCATGTATGTTATCCATAAAATTTTTGCTCTTTTCGTGACTTTTATCTAGGAGATCATGCAACAGCTGCGGCGGATGTTTCAAGGGGGGGGGAGTTGTACTTGACCATGCATGCAACATAATGAGAATTTCGAATTTGTCGTTGGCTTGTTCTTCGGAGTCCTCTCTTCATACCAAAATAAAGCATGACAATGCTCACATTCATAATCTGGATCTCTAATATCCCAATACCCTAGATATGTAATACAAACATAAAATGTAATTGATTTCTATAAAGAAATAAATATTCAATGTATTTTGTTTTACTATGTAGCAAACAAATTAGAGCAAATAAAATATAATTTTACTACAATTATATTTACCAATTAAAATTTAAATCATAATTGTGCTTGGTTGTTTAATTTCCTTCATCTTTTTTTTTTCTATTACATCGTGACGTTCTCGCTTTATCTTTTTCATTTGGTGGCAAGCCACTTCGTGATTCATTCAACACTGAATCTATCAAAAAAAAAAATTGAGATATGTTATTGGCATGATATGATGATAAGATTTATAAAATAATAAATAGAGAGTACTTTAAAAAAACATGAAATTGTGTAAATTGGTCAATTTGACGGATTTACCTGTATCCATGAGATTAAGTGGGTTATTGCTCTCAAAATTCAAGTTTCTATTGAGAAATTGCAAAACACCTTTACATTGTCTAATTGGCATTCCGAGCCTTCTAATTTCCAAGCTCATTGGATTGGTACTGGTTGGCGTGGTATCTAAGATAAATATAATTAGCCTTACTATTAGTAATGCTATCTATTTTTATAATATAAATAATAAATTATTAGAAGCAAACAATTAATATTCTTACCATTTGCAAGATTATATGTAGGAAATATTGGTCTTATTATAAGACTACCATTGGTCGAAGTGACACCTGAGAAAAATATCATGTACTAAGTATAATATCTTTAAACATATTTATTGTTAAATAGTTTCATGTTTTATGGCTTAGGTTAAAATAAAAAATGGCCAATATAAACTATGAAAAAGCATCTAATCAATCCGTCCCACATGATCCGGAATGTTTACCATTTTAGTCCGTCCCACATCAAACTGGACTTGTAAAAATGACAAATAATATTTACTATTACTCCTACGCGTTCTTTCTTCTACTTCAATTTTACACTCATAACACCCATAAACTTACCATTGTTACTTCTCATTTATTTTCAATTTTCTTTTCATACTTTAAGAGCCATATCTCCTACTTTACTTTTTCTTAATAAACATGCCCAAAATTTAGGAAAAAAGTTAAAAAACACTAATATTCTTACTGTTCATAAGGTTAGTCATAGGAAAGGTTGGCTTCGTTAATTGACTTCGTCCTGCGGATAGAATAAAGGGTTTGAGCGATTGAATTTTAAAAAGATAATATAATACTGAAAAAAAAACAAAAAGAAAGGAAAGCATACATTATGAAAATAAAATATTCTTAAAGTACAATTATATTTACCAAATAAAACTTAAATCATACCTGTGCTTGGTGTTGCAATTTCCTTCATTTTCTTTTCCCTATTGCCTTGTGATGTACTCCACTTATTTTCTTCATTTGTTGGCATGTCAATTTGTGTTTCAATCCTCCCTTAATCAAGAAATAAAATATACAAACATGTTAATCCATAATATGAGGATAGGAATGATAAAATAATAAATAAGGGAAAAAAATGAGAAATAGTGAAGTTTGGTCAATTTGATTGATTTAATTTACCTGTATCCATGCAATTAAGTGGATTATGGCTCTCAAAATTCAAATTTATGTTGAGAGATTGCAAAACTCCTTTCTTTGATTAACTGGCCTACCAGGTCTTCTAATTTCTAAGCTCATTGGATTAGTAACAGTCGGTGTGGTAGCTACGATAAAGGAAATATGTCATAATTATTATTAATGATATTTATATTTAATATATAAATATTTAAAAACAAACAATAATATAATAATATGAATTATAATATAATACATAAGGGAAGCTTTAAAAAATTTGGTCAATAGTGAAATTTGGTCAATTTGATAGATTTCATTTACTTGTATCCATGCGATTAAGTGGAATATGGCTTTCAAAATTTAAATTTCTGTTGATAGATTGCAAAACCCCACTTCTTTGTTTAATTGGCCTACCGGGTCTTCTTATTTCTAAACTCATTGGATTAGTAGTTAATATTTTGAATATTAACTACTCCCTCCGTCCCGTATAAGAAATCACTACAGAGGATCTTAAGAGAACATTAGACCTAGATACAGAGCACCAGAATGATGATAGAATTCCAATAGTTGTGCTGAAGTATTGTGCAGTTAGCAAAGCGCGCCTTGACCAAAATTGCAATAACTCCGTGCCAAACACTATTTTTACGAACCGATTTTTTTTAGAAAATAGACTCACAGATCTTTCCAATCATGTACTCCACCCCTTCTAGATCCTTCCGAGTCGATACAGTTTATTCAACCAAGTTGACTCAAATTCCAGCACTGCAGATTCTGTATTCAGCTTCTGTTTTTCTCAATCTGTCTTTCCTCTTTTTTGTACCTTCACATTAATTTGATTACTATTTTAGGAGGCAATAGGAGTAATGGCAACAAACAGTCCGGTGATTACAATCAATTCAATCGAAAAGAACACTAAGCTTCGCAGTATAGTTGTGCGTATTTTGAAAGTGTGGACAACAAAAAATAAGCTTGAAAAACAATCGCTTGAAATGATATTGATTGATGATGAGGTTAGTGCTTAAGATATATATTTCTTCTATGTTTATATTTTTTCTTTAACTAACAATTTACATTACTAACAGTTTAATGCAAGAAATAAAAATTTTATTTTAATTCTAATATCTTATCATTATTTTACTTAGGGGTCTAAAATTCAAGCTACCGTCCCAACAAGTTTGTTGGCAACAATGAAGGAAAAGTTTAGTGAAGGACAAATCAGGAAGATTTCTAATTTCGGTGTGGAGCAAAACAATCCTATTAATCAAAAGGCAAAAATTAATCATGCTTGGAAGATAATCTTAAGTTTAGCGACGAAAGTTTCTGAAGTTGAGATTCCTACTCGCATCTCATACAATGGTTTTCAATTCACTCCATTTAATGATTTAAGTAACTACCCTGAGGAATTTGTTTTGGGTAAGAATATATTTTATTTTTATTCAAAATCTTAATGCGATCATAAGATTCACAGTTATGCTATTTTCTTTGAAATATTACTAGATGTTATTAGCGAGGTTATGCTGCCGCTAGAAGATTTCGAGGTTGTGGCTGCCTGCAATGCTAGGAAAATGGGTGTGACATTGGTTGATAATGAGTACGTTAATCGAAATATCATCATTTGATTAACTTTTTTATTATAAGCAGGTTATTTTAGTATTATATTTACATATAAATTTTTAATATAATGACAGGGAATTGCAACTGTATTGCATATTGTGGGAGTCATATGCAGATGAGCTCAAGTTTTTTGTTGACAGTAGTGGTGACAATGCTGATGATCCGATAATACTGATTCTACAATTCGTAATGATATCAAAATATCGAGGTGAACTTTTTTGAGTACTTATATGTATATATAGATTGTTATATAGTTTTGAATGAATGTTATTGCCATAAATGTATATATTGATTGTTATATATTTTAGAATCAATGTTATTGCCATTCATATAATATTCATAATTTTTATACAGGAAATATTCGCATTTCTACTATGAAGCATGTATCTAAACTTCACATCCATCCAACTGTTCGTGCGCAAATGGATTTATTAGCAAGTATTGTACCTTTCACTTAAATTACAGTTTATCATTTTCATGACATTATTTTATTTTGAGTACACTTACATATGTACATATTATATCTAAATTTAAAGGCGCGGTGTAAAAAGCTCATCCAATAGCCGGACGTTGACTACTATCACCAATGACACCAATGTTATTAGCAATGAATGGTTTAAAATGGAAGAATATAGAACAATTACTGAGTTGCTCAACAGTAATGAGGTATTTCGTTGATTGTTTAAAAAACCTATAAGTTTTATGCATTAGTAAATATTTAAAAATATGATGATTAAGTTTATGTTTTACTCAAATACTAATATTTTTTCACAGGTTGGTGACTACACAACGTTGTCTACCATATTTGATGTAGATTCGGTTGGTAGGTGGTACTATGATAGTTGCAGCAATGCTAAATGTAATAAGGGCTTTGATAAGGGTGTAAATAACTGCAAAAAATGTGGTACACCCTATGCTAACAATGTCCCAACTCCCAGGTATTTGTTGATCTATGTTTTTTTTATAATATCTACATTCATTATATTTTAAATATTTTGATTTTGACTAATAATAATTTTTTTTTATCTTCTTAGATTCATAATTAAGATTAACGTCACCGATGTGAATGAAGTTGCTACGCATTTTGTGTTGTTTGATAACACTGCTTTTTATTTGCTTAAGAAATCTGCTGTCGATGTCCTTGCAGAAGTTTCAGAGGTGCGTAACTATTTGATGTTAAGAAATATTCATTATACTATGTTTTCTAATTTAAGCTATTATCAATGTATGATGATCAGCTCGATCAATTGCCCCCCTCTTTTGGGGCTTTGATTGGAAGGCAATGCCTGTTTAAAGTGGCAATCGATGAAAGAACCAAGGATACCGTTGATGAGAATCGAATCTTTACTGTGAAGAAATTAATCGAGGATGCCAATATCATCACTCAGTTTATATCACTTACTAATTCTGATGTAAGTTCAAACCCACGTTACATTCTCAATTCATGAATTGTTATGGAATATCACCTGTGAGTTTTTCATTCTTTTAAATTGCAGGAGGTGGCTTCTAAGCTAAACATAGATGATGAAAATATGTCCATTTTGAATGATAATGCTGGGGTAAGCGAATAAACATAGTATAATGAATAATTTAATTGGCAATTATTAAAGTGTACGTACATGTTATTTAACTTTGTTATTTTGGTTTTTCCTTATGTAGGATAAGCCCTTGGAATCAATAGGGGAAAGTTCTTCAACAACGATCTGTAATGACATTACTCCTCAGAAGCGTTCGCTAGACATTATTTCCACGTTTGTGGAACATCAGCAAATGTGGGAGCTTTAGAAGCACTGGGGCGGCCGCCTGGTAAGGCATGATGCATGCGCCTCAAAGGCAGTAGCTTGGCCTGTGCTTGAACAAGTTCCAGGCGGACGCATGGATGCAGGCGAGGCGGGCGCCTGGGCTCCAGAGGCTGTTGACGTTTCTGAAGCGACACGAGGATGGCGCTTGGAAGGAGGCCAGGCGGGTGCCTGGGCTGTCGGGGCTGAAGACATTTGCGGGCTTTTTTATTCGTTTATCTTTATTAGTTGGGCTAGGGTTTGTTTCCTGTATATATCATTGTAACCCTATGTAAACTTAAAAGGATTATTGCACAGAATAATAAAAGTGGCAGCCGCGATTCATAACCCCAATTCGATCTCTTTCTCTTTCGATTCCCAATTGCTTTTGTGTTTTGTTATTGTCAATTGCTTCTGCTGCATTGCACAACACAAATCAAATAGGAGAAATTGGACAAGTAGGAATGAAGGAAAGATTCATTTTTTATTCCAGACAATCAATTTTAGGTTTTTCAAATAAGTATGATGTATTGGTTTAATACTCCTAAACAATCTTTGCTATTTTTTTCAAGGTGACATTATCGTGGGTAGAGTGAGGGGAATGGTTAACAAATATTTTCTTAGGTATTTTCTTATTTCATTTGGTACTTTGGGATTTATGATTAATAATCTGATTAAAACTATCAAGTTTATTTGTTTTCATTCCTGTGTTGCATATGGATGCCATGACTTATTTATTTTCATAATCTTTCCTAATCAGAAAATGACCCACAAGAGAAATTATAACATTTTGCTTGATGGCTAAAGCTTTGATAACTATATTCAAGGGAGCAACTAATATTTTGTTTTGGTAAATGGTTGTCAAGTGACTGAAACTTGAAATGTTGGTATGATTTTGACACATTTATGAACTATGGGTATACATAATTCAGATTTATAATAATCACAACTTGAGTATTATCTGAAATGCTCATAAGGTCCTGAGTCGTGCTTGATGGCTAAAGCTTTGATAACTATATTCAAGGGAGCAGCTAATATTTTTGTTTTGGTAAATGGTTGTCAAGTGGTTGAAACTTGAAATGTTGGTATGATCTTGATTGTGCATTCAGAAATTTTTATATCTTTTCCATCTCTTAAAAAATCGGTGAGCAAGTGTACAAAATTTTTTTTTATAATAGAAATAGATATATGTGACCAAAATATGTTTGGCCATCCCAACATATATAGGCTAAATGGAGTTATTCTGAATGTAGTAAAGTAATTTTCTATGTGTACAGGATACTCCCTCTATCAAAAAATTATCGTGTCAATTTTTTTATTGTTGGATATAAACCTAGAATATTTTTTTTGTTTATTTAAATGAAATTACAGATTATGGCAACAAGTAATAATAAGCCTAACTATGCCCGTCAAATTTCGACGGGTTACTTAGACTAGGAAGACTCCCGCAAACATAAAATTTATCATTTTTTGTTAAAGCATAGGCAAGGCAACTAAAATCAACCTAGGAGTGCAAGCTAGAGACCGAAAGGGTGAGAAGGGTGATTAACACCTTCCCCTCTCGTAACTGTCTTGTTTGGTTTCAAAGTCAATTAAACTAAAACCATGCATACACTGATTTCAAAGCATGCATATATGTATAATAACTACTAATTCATACTGTTACTTTATCTTTCATAAATCATACATCAAAAAATATTATTTCATATATTTTAGTAGTATATATAGGTAAAATTCTTTTTTTCTTCGATGCTTAGCTATAATGTTTTAACCAACTGTCTGTTTTGGTTTCAAGGTCAATTAAACTAAAACCATGGATTTCATAGCATCAACATGGCTCCCCAACTAACATACGTACATAAACTGATTTTAAAGCATGCATACACTACATTTACACTAACACCCCATGTATTTCTTATCATTTACACTAACACCCACCAACAAAACCATTTACAATAACACCCCCAGCTAACATACGTGCATAAACTTATTTCAATTAAACGAAAACTATGGATTTCACTAAATTTAAACTAACATACATACCATACGCATATGATGCTCGGCGACGTTAATCGTCCCCATTGTATGCTTTGTCGCCGACCCCGAGGAGCTCGCTCTATTAGCCCGAGCCTGTTGGGCGATCTTTACCGCCCCTTCCGACAACCAAAATTCGCAAAATCTACGAAACACCTCCTCGGTCATCCAAGTCAGTTTCTGGGGCACCAATCCCCTCTCCAGCCGCTGAGTATAGAATTTAGACTTCGCCATACCTATTAAAATATGAATATCTCATAAACATATAATGATAATATTATAAAATTAAAAGAGTATAAAGGATAGATAAATATGTTACCAATATGATCCCGAAATAATTTCATACACTGCTGCATGAAAATCTATTTAACCCTCCCCTCATCGATGTCCTCAGTCCATGTAAATTTCAATTACAACATAAAAATAAAATTATAACATTTTAATAACAAACTAACATTTAGGTTTTAAATAAAAAACATTAACACATAACATTAAACGCCTCCCAAGCATACTCCTTCTCCTCCTGTGGCAATGCTTTCCATGTTAGTGTTATGCCCTAGGCCTATAGTTGATAGACTTATGTGTTGACATTATTTATTATTATATGAGAAGTTTATTATTTGATTATTATATGTTTTTGCATATTTGTCTGTAATAATCTCCGTTTCTAATTATTAAGAGAATAATTAGTATAAATGTTAATGGATAATCATATGATGATTATATGCATAGAGATGCACATTAAATTTATGGGTACTTGTTAGCGAACTAGTGACTGGACTTGACCCGTATGAGATTTATGTCATGGTCAAATGTCATAATTAAATCTCATATGGTTACTTCATTTAGTCCCTAGACCTGAGATTATCATGACCTTACATATGATGAAAGTCATGTTTGATTTTAGTCAAACGATATCTTAACACGATATTTATAAAGGCTAATTTTGGCATGATAGGAATCATGATGGGAAGGATGATAAGTCAAGATGGAATTTGTCCCTCGAAAGAGAGATATTTTGCTTGGGCCCCTCGATGAGTGATAATGATGAAAGTGTATGGCCATACTCCAATACGATTGGATTATCATTATACTCAAGAATCGAGAAAGCATTGAACAAAGACAAGTTGACGAGGACCATGACTTGTGTTCAATATAACATCGTGAGACAAAGGGAGAAATGGACTGGAAACGTGAACTCTTACGTTATATTATT
Source organism: Adenophora triphylla var. japonica (assembly GCA_022495995.1). NCBI lineage: Eukaryota > Viridiplantae > Streptophyta > Magnoliopsida > Asterales > Campanulaceae > Adenophora > Adenophora triphylla. The sequence continues at coordinate 129,073 of JAFEMH010004737.1, forward strand.
TGGGTAGACATAATGGCTTGCTAGAGTCCGCTTATGTCTTATGAGAGTCGATATGATCGAGCTCATTGCCAACATAATATAATTCTATTGGGTCACATACAACTAGAATGAATTGGATAAACCAAAGGAAGAATGATTGAGAATTCCATATCAGCCTTGTCTGGTCGTGCGACACAACAAGGCCATGTGCTTCGTGTGGTCGTGCGACAGAACAAGACACTAAGGCGATTTACAGAATCCTTTCCTAATTTGATTAGGAATCATATACTATACTAATGTAGTATAAATATGAACGTCTGTCAACCCTAATAAGCTAGCCAAATTTCTGAAAAGAAAATCACAACATATATTCTCAATATTCTTCATAGGTTTAAGAGATCTAGCAATCTTCAAGAAGTCATTCCTGGTTCATTCAAAGGTGTGGATACCGAAAGAGGGTCTTCGCTCGTTCAACGATCAAGGCCTAGAGTTCAAGCAATCTGAAGAACGAAGTTTGTGATACGAAATCACATTATTAAATCGTTCGATAGCTCAAGAACGGAAAGTGTTCAAGGTTGGTTATTTCTATCTCATAGGAATTCAAATTAATTGTATAGAACGGATCCTAGGCTCCTTGGGTTTTATGTTATTAGATGGTTAATTTCACTGCGCATGGACCCGTAAAAGCCAACATTCCAGTTGGGCCAAAACTCATGCATGACTCGAGACCGCCAATACGCCCCAATCTTTGTACCGGGTGTAGGGTATGCACCTACAAACCTGCCAAGTATATTTATACAATAATATTTTAACTTAAATAATGAATTATATATAAAACAAAAAGGAACCAACTTATATCAAATTAATGATGAGTTACTTACTGTGCATAATGTGACGATATCTGGAGATACGCCCTCCCCTCGGAATCTACAGTAGTGGTACTCGTAGTAGTACCAGCCCAGAGGAGGAGCTGATACTACTATAAGTAGAGTCGTCATCACCAGCACCGGTAGCACTGATATGATCAGATCGAGACGGTTGCGTCCCAGTAATAGTTGTGTATAACGGGCGTGTCTTCCTGCCCGCTCTACTAGAATTTCTCATATATAAATACACTAAAAATATTAAAATATAAAACTTTAACAATAGAAAATAATATATTAACAGATCTTCTTAAAATAAATTTAAAGTTCTAATAATCTAAAGCATTCAGAATACATAAATTAAAAGAGTATGTTCATTGAAATACATATTTTTTAGATGTTAAACTATTATGAATCTTCACCCCCATCCTCATCATCGGACTCTGAATTACTACAAAACTCAAGTTCTTTATCATCGTCTTCGGACTCTGATGAATCAAACTCTGGTTCGACGTCCTCTTCCTCTTCCTCTGATTAATTAATTTCAATGTGCGCGAGATGACCTAAACGAGGCAGAGGAGGTGGCAAATTCACCGGTAAGAAATCCCTCCTCAGGTTTATCAACATTTTGAGAAATATGAGTGACATCATCTAATGGATAATTAGCTGATGAAACGTTAGGTGACACTGGCATTTCATCCTCTTGATAGGGTGTTTATAATGACGACTCTGTAGTTGTATGCTCGTCAATCATGATTCTAGCCTTAGTCTTCCAGACAGCTCGCCATCCGTCGGGTCGCCGACGAGGGTAGGGTGTCATGTATACCTGTTGTGCTTGAGATTCTAAGATGAAGACGTCGTCGCCAACATGTCTGGATGAGTCCTTTACATCGATGAGGTCAAATATGGCGTGCTTCTTAATACCTCGCAGAGCATATCGCCACTCACAATTAAACAACAGAACATTGTTTCCACCCAAATACTCCACCTCGACTACTTCTTTCAGGACACCATAATAATCAAGGTTTTCTTTAAGATTCATACCGCTATTCCACGCTAATTTAGAGTCCCCATAAGTTTTGGTATGAAACACATAGCAATTCACGAAATAACCGTTGTATAAATTAACATTCAAGTACGAAGTTGATGCTAAATGTCTTAACCTCACAGCTTTGGCATCACCCGGATGTTCAGTTATCTATAAGACAATATGTAACCAATTTAATACAATTTTAAGATTGAATGTTTAAAAAAGTGTATAGAAAAAATTTGAATGAAACGAAATATTTACATATTTCCTTAGCAAGTTTGGAAATTATTTGTCTGTCCTAATTGCGATGAGTTCTGGAGATAAATCTCGAGCTAAATCTTCAAACATTCTGCAATAGGGTTAAACAAGGCATTTCATATGCAGGTAATTAAACATGCATAATTTAATCGACGAGGCATAAACATAACATCAATGACTTACTTGACATATTCCTCAACCTTGTCACAGTTAAGAAGAACATAGAGTGAGACCGCGTCAAACTCTTTAGCGGTTAACATATGTGTACCAAGCCGTTTGCCGAGGAATCGACCAAGGGATGAAAATACAAAGATGCTTCCATTAGACACAGGACAACCACCATCGTAATTGCGGCCAATCCTAGTCAATCTCGTATCAACACCAGGATGAAAATATGTTTTGACAAAGGCAACAATCTCATCTATAATAACAGCCTCTGAAATTGAGGCCTCGACCATGGCCCTATTGCTCATCTTCCTTTTCAATTGGCCTAGATACCTAAAAGTCATTTGTAGATTAAAACATAAATAATGTTAAAGAAGGTATATTGTTAATGCTCAAATTATCTAGAAATAGAATAAATTCAATTACCTCTCAAATGGATACATCCAGCTGTATTGAACTGGACCACTGACTCTAGCTTCGTATGCCAAGTGGACCGGTAAATGCTCCATAGAATCGAAGAACGAAGGATGAAATATCTTCTCAAGTTTGCACAAAGTCACTACGATTCTCTCCTCAAGATTTTCCATGTGATCAACACATAGTGTGGTCGATGTTAACGCTCGGAAAAATTCACTTAACACTATTAACGCCACCCAGACATTGTAGGCAAGAGATCCCTGAGAGCAATCAGAAGTAGTCTATCCAGCAAAATGTGGCAATCATGACTCTTCAAACCCTGCACTTTCCCCTCCTCTACATTGACACAGTTACCAATGTTAGACGCATAACCATTTGGAAGCTTTAAATCCTTGAGCCATTTCAGGAGGAGGTGTTTGTTTTCCTTTGTAAGCACATATTGAGCCACCGGTTTCACTGTTTTACCATTGACCTCAGACAACTCTAAGGCCGACCGCTTACAGATTTCCTTAAGGTCCATTCGACCTTTGACTGTGTCTTTAGTTGTTGCCTTGAAATCCATCAACGTGTTAAAAACATTATCGAATACATTCTTCTCAATGTACATCACGTCAAGGTTATGTCGAATGAGATTTGTTTTCCAGTATGGCAACTCCCAAAATATACTCCTCTTTGTCTAGTTATGGGATGTCCCAGGACCCTTGTATTTCACTGTTCGAAAACTTTTTCCCCCATCGAGGATCGAGCAATCAAGATACCTAGCTATAGATCGCGTCACCACTCAAACAAATCGGGGCTCATCATGATCATTCTTATTCTTTTTAAATGAATTCTTCTAGGTCCTGAATGGGTGGTCATCTGGAAGAAATTGTCTATGACAATCGAACCAACATGGTTTTCCAGAGTGCTTGAGCGTGAAAGACTTTGTGTCACTCATACAATACGGACATGCCAACTTCCCGTGGGTGCTCCAACCCGATAACATCCCATATGCAGGGAAGTCATTAACTGCCCACATCAACGCAGCCTTCAGGCTGAAATTCTCTCACTTGAAAGCATCCCACATTTTGACCCCATCCTCCCAAAGGTGTTTCAATTCATCCGTCAAAGGTCGGAGATAGACGTCAATGTTCCTCCCAGGGCTGTTTGGTCCGGGGATGAATAACGACAAGAATATGTAGGGATCACTCATACACAACCAGGGGAAGATTGTAGATAGTGGCTATAACTGGCCAACAAGAGTAAGATTTTGCCCCAGGACCAAATGGATTGAAACCATTAGAGCAGATGCATAACCGTATATTTCTTACTTCAGACGCAAAGTCAGGATACGTCTTATCAAAGTGTTTCCAGGCCTCCCCACCACTGGGATGAATCAACACACCCTCATCACGCAAACTTTCCTTATGCCAACGCATTACTTCTGCAGTAGATTTAGACGCGTAGAGGCATTACAATCTCGGAATCAACGGCATGTAACGCAACTGCTTATGTGGTTTATTTTTCTTGTGTTTTGAACTACCCCTCCGATTTGGCTTATATCTACTTTCTTCGCAAATTGAACACTCTGTCTTCTGTGAATCTTCTTTGTGAGGACCCCGACCCGGAACCTACACGTGTCCCGAGCTGGAGCGTCCTCAAACTAACCCAAATTTCCTAAACTTTTAAACTTTGATTTAACTTTCAAACATAAACTCAATTAACATTACCATTTCAAAATAACTCTACACCTTTCCACATTGGAGAAAGAGTTGACCAACTTTGAAAGTAAGAAACTGTTTTAGTTACAAAAAGGTATCGATTATAACAAAGAATTAAGGTTTATAAATACAAACTCCTTAAATAAATTATACCAAAATACACTTTCTATGCCAACCTATATATACCCCAAAAATTCCCAATATATCACTTCCAAACTCCTCACCGCCCTTACTTGGCCGGTCCGCCTGTCTCGGAATCTAAAAACATTAAAGGGAGAGGGGTGAGAATAAATCTCAGCAAGCTATTATGAATGCAGCAATATGCCATATAAGATGCAACACATAACAAGTTGCATATAACACATTGGAAAAGCTGTAAACACCTTTTATTACCTTGGTTTACCTTTTCCCGTCTGCACAATAGTCGTACAACATTGGATATAATATTCCAATCTTAGGTGAGCTGCTTAAGCAATACTCACATCTTTTAAGACCCATTTTTCAGGGAACCATATAAGATAGTAGCAACTCTGTAAGGCTTTTGGCTCAATACAGATGCTATAACCCCGACACAGTGGCACGGGAGGGGACGGTCACAGATATAACATAATCCGATCACATTAGGTCACACTTCCATAATTGATCGTATTATGTTATACCCCCAACATCAGCTGATTAACACATTATCAAGCACATAATAGTTACTTGAAATATAATCCACAAAGGGGATAAGCAATATAGCCACATGGTAAAATATACTCATGTTCAACCAATATCATAGTGCAACATTTAAGTAATACACTATACATAGAACAATCAATGAATATGAAATCAAATAAGATAACAATATAACCGAATAATCCACACTTGGGATAACAATGTAATAATCTGCCACATAATCCACACTTGGGATAACAATGTCACCATGTACCATAAATCCTTTATACGAAGTCATTACACCACCTCGGATAACCTTAATAAAAGTTTATGATCTACTTCCCAAGTTCGAACCACATTGGTGAAGTACTAATCAAGCTTAACAACCATTTTCCGGATAATTCCATATTACAAGGTCTCTATAGAGATTCAAGCTAAATTTATTAAGTTGGAGTCACAATGCTTAAGTGGCCCAAGTTCTACTTTAATCTAGGTTGAGAAGGGTTGATTCATATCCGAATTTGATTAGGTTCCACTAATTTATAATGGTTAGGAGTCATGCCACTAGGTTGTTGGTACAAATCAGTAAGAAAGGAGACTAAGGAGGTTCTGGCACTATGGGCAACCGCCCATGCCACTTGGGAGACCGCCCAAGTGAGGTTTCAAATGGAACACAGGTTACTGCCAAGGTGGGCGACCGCACACCACAACTTGGGCGACCGCCCAAGGAGATTTTCCAAGGAAGTCATGTTTCTGCCTTCATGGGCGGCCGCTCACCACCCCTTGGGCGACCGCCCAGGACCCTTTTCCAGCCAAATTAAATTTCAATCCCCTTTTTCACTTAGGTTCTTTTCCTTTTTTAAATCTTCCTAAATTCCAAGATCACCAAAAGAATTTCCTAACTTACAAACCTCATCCTAATTCATTTAAACCCAAAATAACATAGACCTAGATTATTCACCACAAGATTTCCAACCCATTTTACCAACACATTTCAAGTTTAATTTTCTAAAATTAACTCCACCCATTTCTTACACTCTAAATCAACTTCTAAGAACAAGAGCATCATTCTATGTCACTTATTAATTCCCCAACTTCAAGAGAGTTCCAAAGCATTTAAACAACTATCATCATAACAAGAACAACAATAAGGAGTTCATGAGCATTTAATGAAGGGAAGGGTCATAATAACTCACCTTAGCAATTATAAGATGGAATGAGGATTTTCTTGGCTTGATCAACTCTCCTAGTTGCCCCAAACACAAAAGTACTCTTGGATTGAAAAATGGAGAAGAAATGACTCCTCTAGGAACTTGAGAAGGTGAGGCTTCAAGGTTATGTTTCCATGGAGTTCTTGGGAGGAGTAAAAAGAAATGATGGAGAAAGAGTGAGGAGGATGTAAGAGTAAGGGGGAAGTATGGGGAGAGTATGGTGATTGTTGACTAAAGGGAAGAAAGATGAGGGAAATAAAGGGGAGGTGATGGCCCCCATCCCCAATTAATCAAGGCTTTCCAAAATAAACAATTTGGTCCTCTAAATTCTAAGGTAGTGCAATTAAACCCTTTATTCTAATTTTCTTTGCCCACACACATAAATCTCATTTCCATTCTTTATTTATTTTCTATTTTTATATTTCCCCCTAGAACATTATTTTATTTCCCAATCATTTCATCCTAATATTAGAAATCAAGGATATAAAATGAGCACATAATATTAACAATAATATTAAAAGCATATAATATTATACTAAAACTAGTGCCTAGGGTTAGGGTCGTTACATTCTTTGTAGAATGGCATGCAGTCATTCTTACACGCATCAATTTTTTCATAACATAGCCCAATTTGCCCAACCAACTTCTTTGTCTCATAAAAGTTTGTAACCAGCTTATTTTCTTTCAGCAACAACCGCTTAATTGCTTTCATGATACGATTATAAGCAGACTGGCTAATATTGCAATCAGCCTTTATGTTAAGGAGCTCAGCCACAGCCTCCAACATACTGATCTCGCAACCTGGATATACCTTCTCTTTTAAAGAGTCCATAGCATCAATAATATTCTTGGCTGCAGGAGTTGGTTCCTGCTGTTGGTTCTCTGACCAATCGAATTCAGGATCGGCTGCATCCCTAACCATATCTTCCATCTTCAAAGGTGGTTCTTCATTGTCCTGAATAATAGGTTCGGGTTCAGGAGGTACATGAATATTCCTGGGGGGATTATTCGCAACATTTGGGCGCAATATCATTTGCTCACCATGAGCTATCCACCGTTTGTACCCAACTTCAAACTCGTTATGCAAAAGATGTTTTTGAGTATCGATCACGCGTAGAAACTTGGTATTATGACACTTGACGCATGGACACCTAATCTTATCACCATTCATGTAACTGGAATTTGCTGTAGCAAATTTAATAAACTCCTTCAACCCTCTTATGAACTCAGGAGTGATATCCATTTGATTCGGCAACCTCCGATTGTACATCCAACTACGATCATTGTTGACAGACATCACTCCTGCATTGCAATCTATATATTATACGTACCCTCAATCTAATCGACGGATGAAACAAAATTGGGATGTTAATAATTATTTGATTTCATAATATATTAACAATTTAGATGTAATTAACGTATTACCATTCCCTAAATTTGAATTACAAATTTAAAAGCAACAAGACACTTCATTTAGGTTTAGAATTGGGGTTGGCTTCTATCCCATCCCGAAATGCACGATTATATGAATTGCAAATATCACTTTGTCTAATTGCTTTATAATCGAAAATCAAGAAATTTCGGCATCATAACCGCATGGTTCTCCAAGTGCACGACGTAGACTAGGTCAATAAAACACTATCGATTAGAATCGACAGTATGTAATCAACCATGTATAGTATACACTCAGAGAACAATAGGAATTCAACCGAAATATCTCAACTATCGACTATTCAATCAATTTTAATAGACAAAGATGATATTTACAAAATCTTATAATCGTGCATTTCAAGACTGTCCACACGGACAATTTAAGAATCAATGACTACATGTTGACCTCAACATGATAAGTTAAAGATTCATAAACGGGTTTCTAAGCTTTTATGTTGCACACAACCGTCACTACGTTACGTCATAACATTAATTTTTATTCATTATTGTAAAATGCATAATTTTACAATAATGAATTAGCACACACTTCTATCACATTTATTAAATTATTAATATTGTGAATAATTTTAAATATTAATTTTAATTCTTTGTTGTAAAATATATAATTTTACAATGATGAATTAACATTTATATACATCTGTTTTTTTAAATAGTTAGCATTTAAATAATAAATTTATTTTAATTTTTTATTTCTTGAGACCTTTAACTTTTTAATTGATCTGTGTCTTACAACAAACACCCTTAATTAATGATCTAAATAATAAATTTATTTTAATTCCTCCAACTTCTATCCGGTACTCATAATACACGCTACACCCATTAAGGATTCTCGAACGGGTTTCTAAGCTTTTAAGTTTATTCGGGAGTGGTATACAAATGCAATTGAGATGAAGTGACCAAAACTGCATGAGAACCAACATTGGAATTGTCAAGTTAGACAATGAAATCTAACTATCCACAATATACAACACATACTATAGTGGAGTTTAATGAGTTATGCATTGGTAATGTTATACATACACAGAAGGAGTGCCACAATTGAAAATTGTAATGCTAATCCTGATTCCCAAACATTGATTCAACCTGGAGCATAATAAACCCATTCTCAATCAAACCTAGAATGAAGGGATCCTTAAATTTATCAAATTGACTTTAAAGATTCAAATGGGAGGTCAATTTGGGATTCAGGGATCAATCTTTTAAGGTGAAACATCTAACAAAAGCCTTCAATCAAAGTTATGGCTACCAAGGAAATAATGGAAAAAAATTACATTTACGAGAACAATACAAGAGTAAGAAACACTTACTTTAACTAGATGAGTCGCCGGAGCCGGAGAAGAGGAGTAACTGTCGGATTTTTGACCTAGAAATTGAAACAATGGAAAACAAAATTATTACCCATTGGAAGAAAAAAAACGCAACAAAATAATAAGAAAATAAAATGGAACAAGAACAAAAAAGAACTTACCGATATATATCAACAATCTCGGTCGAAAAATAGTCGGATTTGATGAAAAGTAGCCGGAAATTGAACAAATTGACCGATCTATGAACATAGGAGCAAATATTATTTTTCTAAAAAAATAAATACAAAAATTACTTAAATGGGATAAGATTAAAAATATTATCGGTATATTTCAATAATCTCAGTCGGAATTGGTTAGAAATAGACGGAATTAGTAGAAATGGGAGGGGGAACCATGGGCGGCGGAGATAGTAGAAAGGGAAGGAAATGAGAGAGATCGAGATTATACTTACCGGAAAAAGAGAGAGAGTGTGTGTCCGTCCGATGTGTGTGAGTAAGGACGGCGGCGGCAACTTCGTGGCGATGGAGAGGGTGGATGAGGGAAGAGAGAGATGCTGAGGGAAGAGAGAGAGGCCGGGGGAAGAGATGAGAGATCGTAAACCTAGTTTATGTGAATTTATACTTAAACCCAGCGGCGGAATTATTCCGTCGGTAGTAATTAAAATCAGCGACGGAATTATTCCGTCGGTATATTAAAACTCAACGACGGAATATATTCCGTCGGTAGTAATTAAAATCAGTGGCGAAATTATTCCCTCGGTATTAACAAAACTCAGCGGCGGAATTATTCCGTCGATATTAACAAAAATCAGCGCCAAAATTGAAAATCAGACCGCCAATTTGCTAAATATCCATCGATGGAATAATTCCGCCGCTGATAAAATTCTACCGACGGATTATTCCGTCAGTAGTAAAAAAAATCAGCGCCAAAATTGGAAATCAAACCACCAATTTGATAAATATCCATCGACGGAATAATTCCGCCGCTGATAAATTCTACCGACGGATTATTTTGTCGGTAACCAGTCATCGTACATCAGTGGCAGTATTGGAACGAATATTCGCCCAATATTCATTTTTAGTGGCGGAATTTACCGGCGTAATTAAATTCCGTCCGTATAAACGATACCAAATTCATCTCGCCGCTATAGCTTCTATTCCGCCGCTATATAGCGACGAAAATATTCCGCCGCTAATTTGTCCATCGCTAAAGTCCCTATTTCTAGTAGTGTGTTCATTAATGCTGAGTATACTAAAAAATTAGTTGCATAATTAATATTGTATTTATTAAACATTTAATGGATTGATAAGAAAATGTATCTTGACAATACTGTGGCTAGGAGGGAGTTTTGAAAAGAAAAGAAGCTTGATGAAGTGTCCAACGCACTTGAGTCATTATATGTATAGATATAGATTAAATATATTCCATTTGTAATTATTAAACATAAATACAATGTATGAATGACTGAATACCTATGCTTTTCTATTTTTAATAAAATGTTTGAATCCTTGAAAGCCATTAACAATGGGTGTTATTTTTAGAGCTTTTTATTTTAATGAATCATTGTAGGAGTTTTTAAAGAGCTCTTTAAAAACTTATTATGCCAAAACTTTTATTAATTGGTTTAAAATGTCACGTGGGACCATACAAAACTCACCCAAAGAGTTTTTACCACTGTCGAAAATAGTTTAAATTTTTTATTTGTTTATTTGGCAATAATGTGACATGTACACAGCTCACGAAAAATTCATCTAAAGAGCTCTTACCCGTTATGAATAATCTAAGATCTTATCCCAGGAGCCAATGCAATAATTGAGTTAATAATTAACCTAACCTCACTATCTAATTACTATTAACTTTAAGACTACTTTAATGTGCCCAAAATTCAACTGCGCCTTTAATAATTTGAATCACTCACTCAATAACTTTAAGACTATTTTAATGTGCCCAAAATTCAACAATATAATTTTAAATAATTATATTGTTGTACTGTTTGCCGAATTACTTACCCATCAAGACTCAAAGTCATGGCCTCTGGACCCATCATAGAACACGTGGTACCAAATTACTTGCTGTCAAGAATATCTAGTTGAAAATAATAATACTCCTTCTTCAAGCTGTTTCACAATAAGGTTTCTAGTTTAATTTTGCACGAGAATTAAAAAAAAAATTGTTGTGAGTATGAAAAATAAAGTATGAGAGAAAAAATTGGTAGAAAATAGTAAGTGAATTATTATTGTAAGTGTAGCAAGTGAGTCATATTATCCATTTTAAATAATAAATAATAAAGCAATTAAAAATTTTAATACTTAGTAAATGACCCAAAAAAAAAAAAGAATATTATTGTGACCCGAGGGAGTACGAGTCAAAATTTAGGCTATATAACTGACCACCTTTCATCCTTTAGACCACATCCTCATCATCAAGAAATTTGTCTTTTCTTATTAATTTACAAGATACATATTAAGCTCACAACACATGCAGGCGCGCCCGCACACACACAACCATTAACTATGTGATAATGGCAGTGGCAATGGCAGCAGTACTAGTAGCAGTCATAATACTGATATGGTCCATATGGAGAGTGTTGAATTGGTTATGGTTCAAACCGAAGAGGCTCGAAAAGCAACTTCGAGAGCAAGGTCTCAATGGAAACTCATACAAGCTACTCTTTGGAGATATGAAAGAAATCGCGAAGATGGCCAAGGAAGCCGAATCTAAGCCCATTGGTCTCTCCGATGATATCGTTCCTCGTGTCATGCCTTTCATCCATAAATCCATCACGACTCACGGTACATTTTAAGCTATTTTTGACACCAATGAATAAGGTCTTATGGTTAGCGTACTATTTCAAAATTTATATTAGTATTTTTTAATCTCCATCCTCCGAAGAGAAAATCCTAAGTCGCACGGGACGGAGGGAGTATAAATTAGCATGCTTTAAATTCAACAAATATAACAGCTTACTTTCATATGTTATTAGAAACTGAAAACAATCGTGGAAGTTTGCTGCTATATTTGTAAAATAGTAAATACTCCCTCTGTCCTAAATGAATAAAAATTCAAGAAATTTTTGTCCCAAAATAAATATCTTTTTCCTGAAAAACTGTCTTGAAATGCTTTTTTACCTTTTTCTTTCTTGATATTCGTTTTATTATCATAACACTAAATCTTTAAAAAGTGGATAAATATATATAGACAACCCCGCCTTGTACCTCTCACGCCCCCCATCGCATACATGTATTGTTGTTTCCTTTGTTTTTGTTGATTTCTGTTATTTTATTTTGTTAAGCTCCTAACTGATCTCGTTAACTTTGGACGAAATGAATAACGGAGTTAACTTTTAGTTTCATTTATTTCTGTTAATGCAGACTGTGGGTGTTACCACAGGTGCTATCACTGGCAGTTGGGTGTTACCCGAACTGTAATGAGTTGTAATTTAATAATTCTTTCCATATTATTTTATATCCTAATGTCTAATATTATTTGCAAGATATATGTGTTTTTTGGTCCATATTTCAGGTTAATATATGGTTGGATTAAATGCTAAAATCAAGGAAGAAGTTGGAGAAGGAGTTACACGTAAATAGGAGATTTACGTGTAACTATTGCTTGGTCCATATTAATTGAAGAAGGAATAAAAACGTGGGAAGACCAAGTCATGGAGTTGTTGCTGATTAATTGAAGTGTACAATACAAAGAAAGCAAGAGAGTACAAGGTGATAAAGCATGGACTTGGGCTTCAAGAAATCGGTTGCTACATTCTAGGGAAGTTGGCGTATGAAGAGGAATTCAAGCCAAGAAATCTCTCCACTCCTCTCACACGATCTGAAGGTCCAAGGCTGTTATTTTGGAGTAGCCTCCAAGGCATTGGAAGGCTATAAATAGGCTAGGTGTGTTTCATTTGAAGTATGCCAAATATCAAACACACACACCATAGCACAAGAGAGACAAAGTTCTTTGGTTCGCATATCCTTCCTCCCTTGTGATTCTAGCTTAAACACTGAGTGTTTAAGAGAGTGTTGGCTAAGGATAGGATTCGTTCTTTGTCTCATTTAGTTCCATAGAGCATTATCATTGTATTAGCAATAGGGAACTTTCGGCTTTGTAATTTTTCTATATTGATTATAAAGTCTTCGCCATCTAGGCACACTCAAGTTATATATTTATATAACTTGAGAAAATTATATCTTGTGTTATTTATTTCCGCACAAAGTTTTTATAAACTATTTATTTTGGTGTGTGTGTGTCGTCCGTCAGTGTGTTAACCAAGGTGTTGGGTAACATCTACGGTAACATCTCTTTCCGGTGAAGCCATTGACAATTTCAATTGGTATCGAGAGCGTGTCACTTGACGATACTAAGTGCTTGGTCTAGGTGTCATGGCTTATGATCCGGCTAATCCTAATAATAAGCGTCTTCTTGTGTTAGATGGCTCGAATTATTGTTATTGGAAGATCCGTCTACGCTCGCATATCAAATCAATTGATCTTCGAGCATGGCGATCTATAACAAATGGTTACTCCTTACCAATGTTACCTGCTGATGAAGATGGTGACGTACAAGTCAAACCTGAATCAGAATGGAACATGGAAGAGATCAACCAAGCTAGTTTCAATGAAAAGGCACTTAATGCCATTTTTGAGTGGGTTGATATGCATATTTTCAAACTTATTCAAAACAGCTCCACTGCAAAAGAAGCATGGGATATTTTACAACGTTTTTGTGAAGGTGATGGCAGTGTGCGTGAAACTAAGCTTAGGGGTCTTACTAGCAGATTTGAAAGATTAAGGATGGGTGAAAATGAAACTATTCCTTCTTATTTTGAAAAATTATTTGATATTGCTAATGAGTGTCAATTGTTGGGTGAACCTTTTACCAACAAACAACTTGTCTCAAAAGCAATTAGAACCCTTCCTGAGCGTTTTAATATGAAAGTTTCATCTATTGAAGAGGCTCACAATCTTGCAACTATGGATATCAATTCTTTAATGAGTATTTTGAAAAACTTTGAGTTAAATCTCTTAGATCAAAGTGAAGCATCTAAAGGGAAAAATGTTGTTTTGAAAACTCAAGCCTCGAGTTCTTTGGATGAAAACGAAGATGAGGTTTTTGAAGAAATTGATGAGAATGCTAGTGTTGCTTTACTTGCTAGAAAATACAATTCTATGGTTAGAAAGTATAACAATGAAAAAATGCAGGTGAAAGCAAAGGAGAAGCAAACCAAGGTCTATGATTCGATGCCAAAAAGGACTTTCCCATCTAACCCAAAGTCGAACCCAAGAAGAGCATCATCGAGATCGGTTAAGGTCTGATCCAAAGCACATTGAATCCATTCAATGTCATGCTTGCTCGGGTTGGGGTCACTATTCCAATGAGTGTGCAAATACTCTAAGGAAGAGAGGAAAGAACCTATGGGTTTCTCTCGGTGATGATGAGGATGAAGGACCATCTCGGGAGGTAGAATCTGATCAAACAACCATGTTTGTCACGGTAAGTAACACGGAAAGGACGGTGTTACCCAAGGTGTTATCCAGATCACTGAGATAACATCTCGTGATCACACCCGAGTATGATGAATTATGTGATAATAATGCTGTTTGTTTTGTTAGCTCTTCTAACCCCGATACGGGAAGTACACAAGAGGATGAGCGAGCAAAGATGACCTCATTTCCGAATTAAAAGACCTTTATAAGGCATTGCTCGTGGAATGGAAGAAAGAGAACAATTTGGTTAAGTCCTTAACCAAGAAGAATGAAGGACTCCAGGCCTATGTGACTCATATGGAGGTTCAAGCAACAAAGAGAGAAATCGAGCTTGAAAGAGTCAAGGGCAATTTGACTCTAGCCGAAACCACCTTGAAGAAGCTCAACACTTGGATCTACCAAATTGGATGAGATCTTGAACTTGAGTACACCTCTCGGAAGCGGTATTGGTTTTCAAGAATCTTTGAATGGTATTCTTTCTACTTTGTCTATGAATGATAATAAGAATTGTTTTGTTAAGGAGCCGGTGTTTTTTGACAAAGATTCTTCTTCAAAAGAACCATGTGACAAAGGGAAGGCGTGTCAATCTTGTCACACACCTGGACATTTTAAAAATAAATGCCATATTGTTTCGAAAAATTGTCCGAGTCCCTTGGTGTTACACGAGGTGTTGCCCGGCACACGGGGATAACACACCCGATCGAAATGGTAAAAATTCAAAAAAGGTGTGGAAACCAAAAGCTAATCGAAATGTGATGTTGTGTACACTTTGCTTTAAAAACAAATATTGAAGGTTCTTGGTACTTTGATAGTGGGTGTTCACGTCATATGACAGGAACAAAATTGTTTTTAAAAGATTATGAAACAATTCATGGGGGTAGTGTAACATATGGTGGTGGGAGCAAGAGTAATAACATTGGGAGAGGGACACTAAATGTGTCTCGGATTTCCAACCTTAAAGAATGTCTTACATGTTGATGGACTTGTAACTAATTTAATTAGTATTAGTCAACTTTGTGATGACAATTTAGAGGTGAAATTCAATAAAGATACTTGTGAAGTTTATGACAAGACTAACAATTGTGTGATGACAGGTACAAGATCTAGTGATAATTGTTATCTTGTTGAAGACAAGCAAGTATGCCATTCGGCAAAACTTGATAACACTACATTGTGGCATCAAAAGTTGGGACATGTTCACTTTCGTAACATAGCAAAGATTGTTAATCTAGATGCTTTGTCCAAGGCATTCCTAGTCTTGATCTTAAACAAAAATTGTTTGTGAGGATTGTCTCAAAGGGAAACAAACTCGTGTTACCCATGGTGCTGCCAAACACAATGAGCAACACACGGGTACTACACATTGTTGTCAACTCTTGCATATGGATCTAATGGTTCCACTTGAGATAGAAAGTTTTGGGGGCAAGAAATATACTTATGTCATTGTTGATGATTTTTCACGATTTACATGGGTTTATTTTTTAAGGGAAAAATATGAGACTTTTGAAAAGTTCAAAATCTTGCACTCTAAGATCAAAAACATGTTTTGTGCTTCAATTTTTCGAATTAGGTCCGATCATGGGAGGGAATTTGAGAATGTTTCTTTTTCAAATTTTTGTGAAAGAAAAGGTATTCACCATGAATTTTCAGCCCCAAAAACACCTCAACAAAATGGGATAGCTGAAAGGAAGAATAGGACTTTACTTGAAATGACTCGTGTGATGTTATTTTCAAAAGAATTTCGAAAAGATTTTGGGCGAGAGGCACTAAATACCGCTTTCTTGTCACACAGCCAATAGAGTTTTTCTAAGACCCGGCACAACCATGACTCCATATGAAATTTTGAATGGTAGAAAACCAAAAGTTCATTATTTTCATGTCTTTGGTTGTGTGTGTTACATTCTCAATGATCGGGACTACTTAGCAAAATTGGACTCTAAGAGTGATAAGGCCATTTTTCTTGGTTATGCTTCAAATAGTCGTGCATATAGGGTATTTAATCTAAGGCTAAAAACCATCCAAGAATCCATGAATATTGTTTTTGATGATCACTCAAGTATTGCAGGAGAAAATGTTCAAGAGACACCCTTGGAGCTGTTGGAAGAAGTCAGTCCAGAAGGTGTTACCACAGGTGTTACCACGAGTGCTAACACTGATAGTAACACAGAAAATGAGCAGGGTGTTACCATTGATGAGATAACACCTCAGATAGCATCTGATTCCAGTCCAGCAAATGAAGATCAAGAAGGAGTTGAAACAGGGGTTCACGAGAATGTGAGAAGAGATCCTCCACCTAGAATCAGTAGGAATCATCCTACAACCCAAGTAATTGGGGAGGTGAATGAGGGTGTACAAACAAGACGTATGAATTCCATTAGTGACCGTGACATGGTAAGGTATGTGTGCATGTCCACCACATACTCAAAGGTAACATACTCTTGTTTTACTTCATCTGTAGAACCTAAAAATGTGATTGAAGCTTTAAAAGATAATTTTTGGATTCAAGCAATGCAAGATGAACTTGATCAATTTGCTCGTAACAATGTTTGGTCTTTAGTACCCCGTCCCTCAAACACTAATGTTATTGGGACAAAATGGATTTTCAAAAATAAGACCGATGAGTATGGAAACATTGTTAGGAACAAGGCTCATCTTGTGGCTCAAGGCTATACACAAGTGGAAGGTATTGACTATGACGAGACCTTTGCACCTGTGGCTAGAATTGAGTCAATAAGACTTTTATTGGCCATTGCTTGTTTTCTTAAAATCACATTGTTTCAAATGGACGTCAAAGCAGCCTTTTTAAATGGATACTTAGATGAGGAAGTCTTTGTTGAACAACCAAAAGGCTTTGAAGATCCATTTCAACCAGACCATGTGTATAGACTTGATAAAGCTCTTTATGGGTTGAAGCAAGCTCGACGTGCATGGTATGGTAGGTTAACTTGTTTTTTACTAGAATATGATTTTACTAGAGGAGAAGCAGATAGGACTTTATTCATTCTTAAACATGGAAAAGAACTTGTCGTGGTTCAAATCTATGTTGATGACATAGTATATGGCTCTACATCAAAAACTTGTTTAAATGATTTTGTAGAGGCTATGACATCAACATTTGAAATGAGCATGATGGGGGAACTTAACTTCTTTCTAGGCATGCAGGTTAAGCAATCAAGTGAAGGGATTTTCATCTCCCAAAGCAAATATGCAAGGAACCTGGTGAAGAAGTTTGGGTTGGAAGGTTCGAAGAGCTCAAAAATTCCTATGGGCACTTCTCTCAAGATTGGAAAAGATCAAGTGGGAGAAGATGTTGATCCAACCCTATATCGTTCCATGATTGGTAGTCTCCTTTACCTTACTTCTAGTCGTCTGATTTGATGTACGGTGTGTGTGTATGTGCTAGATATCAATCCAATCCTAAAGTGTCTCACCTAAATTACGTGAAAAAGATCATTAAATATGTTTCTGGAACTAGTGATTTAGGGATTTGGTATAGTAAAGATACTAATACTAATTTAGTAGGCTTTAGTGACTCGGATTGGGCAGGGGATATGGATGATAGGAAAAGTACAAGTGGGGGATGTTTTTACTTGGGAAATAATTTAGTATTATGGTATAGTAGAAAACAAAATTGTGTTTCATTATCCACAAATTTGAATCGAATATGTAGCATTTGGTAGTTGTTGTTCACAACTAATTTGGTTAAAACACATGCTTGATGATTATGGTCTTGATAGCAATATTTTGACCTTATCTTGTGATAATTTGAGTGCTATTAATATTTCCAAAAATCCTGTACAATAACACTCCCGTACTAAACATATTGACATCCGTCATCATTTTTAAGAGATATGGTAGATAAAAGATAATAAATATAGAGCATATTGATACAAAGTGTCAACTTGCTGATATTTTCACAAAACCCTTAGACCATGATAGATTCTCTAGTCTAAAGAGATCTCTTGGTCTTTGCATTCTCTAAAAATTGTCCTCTGTAGTAAGGTGTTACCATGGGTGCTGATAACACACAGGGTAACACACATGTATACTAGTGCATATTTTTGCTTGTTTGGTTTTATTCTCTCTGAGGGTTCCCATAGTTCTCTCGAGCTATGAGAGTTCTCACTGCACATCTTGACCTTTTTGTTATGGTAGGATAGCACCCTGAATAACACACTTGATAAAACTCCCTTCATATGCTTAAAGTGACAAAGTCACTAATCTCTTTTGATAAATAAAAGGCAAAGGCATTTTATCCATACTATTCTCTCGAGCTCGGGGCACGGTGTTCGCTGCAACGATGTACTCTTGCCAATGAGAATGTATGAAGTGATTTATGCTAAGTATTAGGGACATGGAGTTCGCTACTACAGTGTACCCTACTTGAAAGGCATAGATCACTTGGTCTTTACACTTGAAATAAAACTCGAAGCACGGAGCTCGTTACTTCGATGCTTTCTTGTTTAAAGAAGTGTATTGATACGTGAGTAACAAGCAATGTACTTAAAAATATATATATAGGCCTATAATGCCTAAAGTGCATGAAAAATGCTCAGCTTGTTATGCTTGAAATGCTTGAAAATGGCTAAGCTTATTATGCCTCAAGTGTTTGAAACTGAATATATTTATCAAGGGATTTTTATCTTATGTGTTATCCTAGATGTTACCATCATTGCCATTAACATATTTGTATGTGCTATATTATGTTTTTTATTTCTTTATTTTCGGTTTGTTATTTAAGTTTTTAAACTTTGAAAGTCTTTTTATTGTTTAAGAGTTTTAAAAGTTTGAAAAAGTCTTTAACAAACCTAGTTTATCTTTAGTAAACTACTCAAATAACTAAGTCCTAAAATTTAGGGATTTGATTTTCAAAAACCATATGGACTTAGTATATTTGGTATGTTTATTTTTATTTTCGTTTTATATATTTAAAAAATTAAAAAAAAAAATCTGAAAATTAAAAATTAAAAATTAAAAAATTAAAAAAAAATAAATTATTTAAAAAAAAAAAAAAATATTTTTTCAAAATAATGGCCGGATGTCTTTATTTTTGTGAGGAGTTTTGTACTTGTTTTTCTTGTGGCCTAGAAAATAGGGGGAGTAAATATTGTAGTTATTTTTGTGTGGCTAGAAATAAGGGAGGTTAGGTAAATATTTAATGTAATTATTTTTAGTGGCTAAAAAATAGGGGGAGATTAATTAAAATAGGAGATAATTAGAGGAAGTAGGATAAGTCTTGAAAAATTAATTCCTAATCTAATTCCTATTTTTTCTCCTCTCTCTCTAACCGCCCTAATCCCCTTCTCTCTCTACACGGTAAATACCCCTTCCTCCGTCACCGTCTCTCTCTTCTCAAACCTTCCAAAATCAAAACCTTCAAAAATTCCAAATCCTTCCTAAACCCTAACCATGGCAACCCCTTCCAAAAAGCAATCCGCCCCTTTGGAGGTATCTCCGGGCGTTGGCTCAAGTGGTCCAAGCGAAATGGACACTTCGACCACCCCTCTCAATGTGTCTCCGGCAATGACAATGTCGGTTGATGATCCTCCATTGGTGACAACAATGGCGCAACCCTTGCCCATTGTGACCTTACCACCTCTTCCACCCGTTCCATCAACCAAAAAGCCAAAAAGAAAAGCCATTGCTCACAAATCCTCGGCACAACCCGTCAAAAAGAGGAGCTCAAGTAGGCTCACTGCAATGAGGCACAAAGGGACCTCTAAATCCAACACATCCTCCGATCCTGTTGAAGTTTCTGAGGAGTCTTCACTTGGTCTCTCCTCGGCTCATGTTTCGGATGAAGACTTCCATGCCGATCTTTGAAAAGAGCCATTCCTGTTGAGACATTTGAAGATTGGGAGATTGAGGAAGAAGAACCCTTGTATGAAGTTAAGAAAAGAAACATTAAAGGCAAAAGCAAGTGGACTGTTGTCAAAGATGTTACCCAGAAAGCTGCAACACCCAAGGTAACATCCTCTGTTTCTAAAGCTTCAAAGTCTTCAATTAGTGAGTTTGCTTATTCTCGAGTCCTCGATTTCCTTGAGAAAGAGTTTGATGACGTGAATACTGCTTTTCCAAAACCTTACTTCCCATTGGAGTTTGATCGAAAAGAAAATATGGAGTTTTGGTTAAGGCATAGTGAAACGAAAATTCTCAAAGAAAAGCACATTAACGAGGTTGATTTCAAAAAGCATGGTATATTTCAGCTTCTTGGAGGATAGAAATTTTTGAAAGCTAACTTGCATCCTTCGAAATTTGTTGAAGCTATTGTCAAAAATTTCTATGCCAATCTTCATGCCAACCTAGATAATGAAGTCCGATCAATTTGGAAAGGTGTTTTTAAGGAACAGAATTTTTTCTATTACTCCTTCTTTGATCAACAAGACTTTAGGACTCCCAAATTTGGATGATGATGGTCCTATTGTTCATAAGGATGAAATTGCTAGGTTTATCTCTCATGATGTCGTGCATGAATGGCCCTCCAACCCTAATCCCAAAACCAAAGTTCATTTTCTTGCTTCCCGTCTCACTTCACTCTTTGCCGTGCTTCACAAGCTTTGCATATTTAATTGGGTTCCTACTTCTAATGAGCAATATGTGACATTGCAACAAGTTTGAAATCTTGTATAAGTTAGGAAAGAATAGAAGAGTGAACTTGGGTAGATTGATCTTCAAACATTTGGCTTCGTGGGGTAGAAGAAAAGACATAACAATGTTTCCTTACCCTTCTTTAATCTTCCAAATTTTGAAATCTCAAAAATTGCCCATTGAAGAGTCGGATGAGTACACGCCCGGTCTTGATCTCTATGCTATAGATTCCCACCGACTAAGAAGAATACCAAGAGTGTGAGATACACAGGTGATCTTCCTTGGTCAAAGATAAATGAATTTGGGTCAAGTGATGCGGTTTACGCTAAGGGTGTTACTCAATGTTATCCCAAATGTTACTCCGAAATCTCCAAGTTTTTCAGGTACGAGATGCAAAGACATGTTCTTGCTAATGTTTACAATTTGTTGGGGAATGCTTCACCAACAATACCAAAGACCACAGTTTTGGCGTTTCTCCACAAACAAACTGCTACAATTGCCGAGATTGTGCAAGGTTGGACTAAGCTCAAAGACATTACTGATGAATTCATCCAGCAGGTTTCTTCCCAAACTGGGGGAGTGGATAGTGCTGATGGAGCCGGTCCTAGTGCGCGGTGGTGTTGGAGATGCCGTGGTGGTGCTGTGCGAGATGTTACCGATGGTGCCGACTTAGATGCTGGAGATGAAGAAGGGGATGATCAGGAGGAAGATGAAGCTGATGATGAACGAGAAGAGTGAGTACAATACATCGCCTGAAGGTTGATGTTGCCACTCTTATGGTGATGATATTTTTTGGTGGTTGAAAAACAATTTACTTTTATGTTTTTATTTGGAACATGTTTTAAAATACTTTGGTGGTTTGTTTTATTTGCTTATGGTACTTAAACTTTTAGGGTTGTTTTGAACATGGAGTAGCTTAGTAACTTTGATTTATCTTTGGTACTTTAGGTTACTAGTTAGTTGGAAAACTTATTTTGGAAAATATGTTTTGATAACTAGTATTTTTGTGATAAATCATTGTAGTTGTTAATGCCTTGATTATGGGGGAGTTGATAACTATGAAGTTGCTCTGGATGGCTAACAATATCTTGCAGGGATCAGCACTTTAGAGTTTGGAAAGAAATTATAAATTATGGGGGAGATTGTTAATGCAGACTGTGGGTGTTACCACAGGTGCTATCACTGGCAGTTGGGTGTTACCCGAACTGTAATGAGTTGTAATTTAATAATTCTTTCCATATTATTTTATATCCTAATGTCTAATATTATTTGCAAGATATATGTGTTTTTTGGTCCATATTTCAGGTTAATATATGGTTGGATTAAATGCTAAAATCAAGGAAGAAGTTGGAGAAGGAGTTACACGTAAATAGGAGATTTACGTGTAACTATTGCTTGGTCCATATTAATTGAAGAAGGAATAAAAACGTGGGAAGACCAAGTCATGGAGTTGTTGCTGATTAATTGAAGTGTACAATACAAAGAAAGCAAGAGAGTACAAGGTGATAAAGCATGGACTTGGGCTTCAAGAAATCGGTTGCTACATTCTAGGAAAGTTGGCGTATGAAGAGGAATTCAAGCCAAGAAATCTCTCCACTCCTCTCACACGATCTGAAGGTCCAAGGCTGTTATTTTGGAGTAGCCTCCAAGGCATTGGAAGGCTATAAATAGGCTA
This sequence comes from Adenophora triphylla var. japonica, assembly GCA_022495995.1. NCBI lineage: Eukaryota > Viridiplantae > Streptophyta > Magnoliopsida > Asterales > Campanulaceae > Adenophora > Adenophora triphylla. The sequence goes on from JAFEMH010004737.1 coordinate 151,861, forward strand.
GGTGTGTTTCATTTGAAGTATGCCAAATATCAAACACACACACCATAGCACAAGAGAGACAAAGTTTTTTGGTTCGCATATCCTTCCTCCCTTGTGATTCTAGCTTAAACACTGAGTGTTTAAGAGAGTGTTGGCTAAGGATAGGATTCGTTCTTTGTCTCATTTAGTTCCATAGAGCATTATCATTGTATTAGCAATAGGGAACTTTCGGCTTTGTAATTTTTCTATATTGATTATAAAGTCTTCGCCATCTAGGCACACTCAAGTTATATATTTATATAACTTGAGAAAATTATATCTTGTGTTATTTATTTCCGCTGCACAAAGTTTTTATAAACTATTTATTTTGGTGTGTGTGTGCTCTCCGTCAGTGTGTTAACCAAGGTGTTGGGTAACATCTACGGTAACATCTCTTTCCAGTGAAGCCATTGACAATTTCAATTTCTTTTCTCTTATCTCTAATTCGGGCGAGTCACGTTATGGTTGTGGAAAACGCGCGAGTTTCAGTCTATGTAACTTATTTTTCTTCAAAAAATCTCTCTTTTTGTTTTGTAACTCCCATATTTGCATTCATTCCCAACTTGATTCGAGCCAAGCTATCTTTGTTGATCAAAAATCCTCATTTTCACCTATAAAAAGACCCCCTTTTGGATCTTTGAAGGGGTGAACACCTTTGGCCTAAAAAGACTCTTGTGTAATTTCCAACACTCATATTTTCACCATGAACACACACACAAAAGCTCTCTCAATTACTTTTTGGACATTCTCATGATTTTCATAAAGCAAGCTTTGGTTACAAGGCAATTTTGGAGGTCTTCATAAATAATTAAATAGGTATTCTTCTTAATATATTCGTCCTTTTCTTTTTTACCGCTTTTTTACATGTGATCCCAATTAAAATAGAGATTGTCAACAACTACTTTATCTATTGAAGATAGTCAAGGCTTTCCCCCTAACATTCTAACTTCCCTCATAACTCTCCGTTTAGAAACTAATACAGTATTATAGATGAACATGAACAAGAACATAAAGTAGATTAGAACACATAAAGTAGCAAGATCGACATTAAGGCCGGGTTGGGCTGGTGCCTAACGCTTTCCCATTCCGTAATCTAACCCCCAAATTCTTCTCTTTTGAATCTTTGGTTTAAAATGAATTAGACATATGTTTTTCTTATGTTTCTTTAAAAACATAGGTGTCGACTTTAATTAAAATCAGATAGACATTTTATGAAACTTCTTACGTTTTTTTGGGATGGTTACAGAATAACAAGAATATTTATGCATATTTGCGTTTCACAGTGTCCATGACAATGAAATTTGGACATTCATTTTGGAGATGAGGAAGAAATAATAATTAAAAAAAAAAACACTAGTCTTGGCAAAATGTTCTAATTTCATGGGTTATTGATACAGGTAAAATGTTCTTTGCATGGCTGGGAACGAGACCAATGGTACACATAATGGACCCTGAGCTTATAAAGGAAATTTTAACCAAATATAATCAATTTCAGAAGCAAAGGGGAGGCAATAATCCACTAGGCAGGCTGTTAGCAAAGGGACTATTTGACACTGAGGGCGAGCGATGGGTAAAACATCGAAAAATTATCAATCCCGCTTTCCATACCGAGAAGTTGAAGGTTCTCTCTCTCTCTCTCTCTCTCTCTCTCTCTCTCTCTCTCTCTCCCCCTCTCCCTCTCCCTCTCCCTCTCTCTACATATATATATCAGATATGCTGACAGACTTTTCTTTACTTCTTGTAGAATATGCTGCCAGCTTTCTACTTGAGTACTATAGAGATGATTGAGAAATGGGAAGAGATTATTTCGAAAGAGGATCTCTCTTGTGAATTGGATATCTGGCCGTATCTTCGAACATTAACAGCGGATGTTATTTCGCGTACTGCATTTGGTAGCAGCTATGAAGAAGGAAGAAAGATATTTGATATTCAAACCAAACAAGCTGAGCTACTACTTGAGTTCACACGTTCAATCTACATTCCGGGATCTAGGTAATGATATATAATCAACCCGTCCCAAAAATACTGTCCATATTTGTTCTTGATCAAGAACTAAAATAAAAACGGATAGTGAGTCATTTTGGGATAGAGGGAGTAGTTTATTTCAACGTTTGTTCACAAATTTTGATTGGAAGAGGCAATCATAATTTGTAACTCTAAATAAATATATATTGTGTAGGTTTTTGCCAACGACAAATAACACAAAGATAAATGAGCTTGTCAAGGAAGTGAATGCTTCAGTAAAGGGTATTATTGAGAAGAGATTGAAGGCAATGAAATGTGGAGAAGTTATGAGTAACGATGACTTATTAAGCGTATTGTTGCAGTCAAACAATATTGAAATCGAACAACACGGAAACAAGACTTCTGGGATGACCACCGAGGAAATTATTGAGGAGTGCAAGCTTTTCTACTTTGCAGGACAGGAGACTACCGCGAATTTGTTAGCATGGACAATGGTTTTACTAAGTCAACATCCATATTGGCAGGAACAAGCAAGAGAAGAAGTATTCAGTGTGTTTGGGGACAAAAAACCAGATCACGATGGGTTAAATCGCCTCAAGATTGTAAGTTTGTCAACCCTTAATACGGATTTGGAATTGCTAGTGCCTTGAGTTTGTTGAAGGGATGGATCCAACGGCTAAAATGTTGTCATGACACTTCTACTAGTGGATTAGGACATAGAGGTGAGATTCCTTGTGCAGTGTATGGGCCCATGAGACCCACACATTGCCAAATGAATCTCAACCGTCATCCACCAGCAAGGGGTCATAACAACATACTGGGCTTTGGCTCCAGTGTTCTAGTTGGTACTCACACTCCTCATGTTCTTTAAATGTTTACCACAGTTAAATATGGTCTTGAACGAGGTTCTAAGACTATACCCACCAGCAATTTCTCTTGGTCGGATGATCCAAGAAGAAATGAAGTTAGGAAAATACACTTTACCGGCAGGAATTTTTATCCAACACTTCGTACTGATATTGCATCATGATCGTGAATTATGGGGCGATGATGCTGACAAATTTAAGCCAGAGAGATTTTCGGAAGGAGTATCAAAGGCAACAAAGGGAAAAATCTCGTATTTGCCATTCGGATGGGGACCAAGGATTTGCATCTGTTGTGAAAATCACGCCCACGCAGCGGAAACGGACCGAGCTAGGAAGAAAAAAATAAGGGCAACACACACGAAAAGTAAATCACACACAAAGGAACACACAAGAATTGTTAACCCGGTTCGTTGCAACAACAACTACGTCCGGGGGCGCTACCAAGCCAAAATATTCTCTCTAATATTTTCCGATGTTACAATTTGTCTCTAGGCTATCACATGTATTTATAGGAAACAAGAAATCAAATCCTAGTAATAAAAGGATTCTTAACTAAAGAAAGTATTCTTCTTTCTTCACAAGTCTTCCAAATATTGCTGTCACAAGGAAACATCAATCAAGAGGAAATCTGATCAAATTAGGAAACAGAATCAGTCCAGAATTCTTCCTTCCCGTCTACAGCGCGGCCGCCCTCCATGCCAAGCGCGCCCGCGCAACTGACCCGAGACTTCAAGCGCCCTCGTCCATTCTCCAGCGCGGTCGCGCAGATCCCAGCGCGGTCGCGCACATGACCAGAAACTGCTCTGCGATTTTCCTTCATGGTTTTGACTCCAATCCCAACAATCTCCCACCTGGAGACAAACCATCCATGATACCTTTTCTTGAAACAAACAAATCTCAGTGGCCAGCTATTGCGTTGGTAGCGCCCGGCCTCTTGTCTAGTTATCCAAGTGAGTTGAAGCTGAGCTACGCTTCAACATAACTGTCGGTTCTACCATGCTCCGAGTCTTCATTCCGAATGATCCTCCCTGCACATCCCCGCTCACTTGCTTGCTAACTATCGATCCTGAACAGCGCGAATCCACGTGCCCCACACAATCACAAGCTTGGAACCTTTGTGTGTTCTTTGCAACCCATCGCATCACCGTTCTAGATCCCGCTCCCATGTTGACCAAATTGGCTCCGCGTCGGCCGACTTCATCACCCAATTTTCCATCAACATACCGTTTAGTGAAATTTCTCCCACCATGGCGATCTCGGCCACCACCATTCATCATTGGGATGCGCCTTCGTTTCCCCCAACGACTCATGTTGCATGTGGTATACAACATATTTTCCACGCCGCCACGAGCCACCAAGCTAGCTCCGCGGTTTACCTTCCACGTCCCACAACCGAAGGTCACCACACAACCCTCCTTATCAAGTTGCCTTATGGAAATCAAGTTCCTCTTCAAATCCGGAATATGTCGCACATCACGTAGCCGTAAAACAGTCCCATCCGTTGCTTTGACCCGAACAACCCCCTTTCCAATGACCTTGACAGATAATCGTTTCCCAAACGAACAACCCCAAAATCACCCTAACGTATCGCTCCATTCTTTCTGCACTAGTGCATGAATGAAACGTCGAGCCCGAATCCAAAACCCACGAATCAGTTGAACCGCTCCCACCCAAGATTAATACGTCCGCCATCTCTTCAAAGAACATTCAATTCCTTCGCCCGCCCGACCGCTTCGGACAACTTCTCCTAAAGTGCCCCTTCTCCCCACAATCGTAGCAAGTAATCACCTTCTTGCCACCCTTACTCTTTTCACCGACATTTAGTGCTAGCCCCGATGTCCCACCCTTGCTCTTCCTACGAATTTCTTCGCCAAGAATCACATCAACGACATCCGCAAACTTCAACTTCACTTTTCCTGTTGAGACGTTAACTGCTATCGCAGTCGTATCCCAACTTTCCGGTAAAGAAGAAAGTAAAATCAACGCTAGTACCTCATCATCAAGAGTAACAGCCACGGAAGACAGTTGGGTTGCAGTAGATTTGAATGAACCTATATGCTTTGTTGCCGACATGCCCTCCACCATCCTTACGTTCAACAGGCTTCCTCATCGTATGAGCTTTATTCGCCGCCGATGGTGCCTCGTACATGCTCGCCAACATCTGTAACATCTCCATGGTAGTCTTCGCCTCCAAAACATTCTTCGCCACATCCTTGGTCAACGTTTGCCTAACAAGCCCTAACGCTTTCCGATCCAAGATTTCGAATTTTGCTTCCTCTATGTCCGCCGGCTTTTCTTTTAATGGTAGATACAAATCCTTGTTCCACAGAACATCCTCGATTTGTGTCTTCCAAAAATTGAAATCCGTCCCATCAAACTTTTCGATCAACACCTTATTACCATCCTCCAAAGCTCCCAAGAAATCCATAGCAAAAGACCAGCCAACCAATGATTCGACAAAACCAAAGGCTCGATACCGGTTGTTGTGAAAATCACGCCCACGGCCGAAACGGACCGAGCTAGGAAGAAAAAAATAAGGGCAACACACACGAAAAGTAAATCACACACAAAGGAACACACAAGAATTGTTAACCCGGTTCGTTGCAACAACAACTACGTTCGGGGGCGCTACCAAGCCAAAATATTCTCTCTAATATTTTCCGATGTTACAATTTGTCTCTAGGCTATCACATGTATTTATAGGAAACAAGAAATCAAATCCTAGTAATAAAAGGATTCCTAACTAAAGAAAGTATTCTTCTTTCTTCACAAGTCTTCCAAATATTGCTGCCACAAGGAAACATCAATCAAGAGGAAATCTGATCAAATTAGGAAACAGAATCAGTCCAGAATTCTTCCTTCCCGTCTACAGCGCGGCCGCCCTCCATGCCAAGCGCGCCCGCGCAACTGACCCGAGACTTCAAGCGCCCTCGTCCATTCTCCAGCGCGGTCGCGCAGATCCCAGCGCGGTCGCGCACATGACCAGAAACTGCTCCTGCGATTTTCCTTCATGGTTTTGACTCCAATCCCAACAGCATCGCCCAAAACTTTGCAATTATGGAAGCTAAAATGGCTATGGTCCTCATCCTGCAACACTTTTCCTTTGCGATTTCGCCATCGTACTCACATGCTCCTAAACTTATTCTCACTCTTCAACCTCAATATGGTGTTCACTTGATTATAAGTAAACGTTAGGGTTTATAAGTATAGTCTATATGATAATGTGTCATATTATAATGTTAAGTCACTATAATTTGTCCCAAAAGTAGTGAACTAGTGGTAAAACCAGGCTTCACCACGGGTGATCAGCGTCAGGGTTCGATCTCTTTTCTCATCTCTTGGCGACGGACATCGTAAAAAAAAAGGCACATTAATTTGATGTCTATGATTAGTTATGTGAAATATATATTCAATAAACTTTGGAAAGGGCATTGCTTGATTCTAGCAAGCTATTCATTGTTTTCACCATTTTCATGTTTGGAGGTAGGTTGGATTATATTTTTCAGTGTTTGAGGCTATAGTAATCTGCTACATTCAATAAACTTTGGAAAGGTATCACTATTTCACTAGTGATTTAAAATATATGCATGATTAATAATATCATGATAATGTCAGCTCTAATGATTCATAATAATTGTTGTATCACTAATGGGTACAAAAAATGGTATAGAGGTGTTTTTCTCGGCCGTAAATCCCTCGCATTTCTAATGGCATCATTGCTTACACCATTTGCTAATCAAGGTGATTTCCAATCGATGAAGTCATGAGTAGGGAGTTCAAAATATTCCAGCTATCAAATATGAACCAAAATAATGTACCAAATATGCACTACAAGGAAAAGCTAAATTAGAGACAGAAAATTAGAGACAGACGGAGTCTGTAGCTAATTTGGAGACAGACCAAAAAATTGAGACAGATTCAAAATTTGTCTCTAATTTAGAGACGAATTTTGAATCTGCACTACTAGAAAACATACTAATTGAGATAGCAAGAATCAGTCTCAAAAGGACTCTAAAACTGTGTCTAATTGAATCTGGGACAGCATAAGGACGGGAATAGGGGGTCTCCTTAAGTGGGTGTCACAAATACTATTAAGACAGTAATTGTTGTCCCTACCATAAATATAAGGACTGTATTTAGAGTCTCTAAAACAACTGTCCCTGAATTATATGATAACTTGGGACTGTTTCAAGAGCAGTTTTCTCAATTCTATTGCAGTCTCTACATTCAAGGTAAGCAACATTTTGAACACAATATTTCAGACCAAATTACATTGTTCAGGCTTAAAATCATATTGACAACATTCATTAAAAAAGAGGTATACACACACACACTAAAATCAAATTACATAGTTCAGACCAAATTACATAGTTCAGGCCTAGAATCACTAAAACTGCAGTTTGCTTTCGGACTAATCAGGCCTAAGTTGATTCACGAATAACAAAGAAGATTAAAGTCTGCTTTCATCCGAACAAAATTAAGCATCCTCATCATCATCTTCAGGCCCGTGTGCTTCATCATTCATGTGAGTTTGCCTGCTAAGTTTCTACAATCAAACAATTCCACACAAAAAAAAACCAATTGGTCAGGAATCAATAGAATGAATAGAATCAAATTCAAATGTCATTTATATATATATATATATATATATATATATATATATATATATATATATATATATATATATATATATATATATATATATATATATATATATATATTTTTTTTTATTTTTTTAAGGCGAAAAGGGCAATGCCCCCTAAATTTTATTAAAAATTCAAAAGTACAATAATTAAAGAAAGACAGAAAATAAAATAAATAAAAAGGTCAATCAAATCGCCTTTTAGGATTCCAAGGCCTTTTAGGCTTGATGTTTTTTGATTTAGCTTTCGATCCAGATTTTCCTCGTTTCCCTTTAACCTTTTGAAATCCATCTTCTTCATCGTAATAATCTTCAAAATTATCGCTGTCAGCCATTGGAGCCCTTGGATCAACATGAACTCCTCCAATAATACCCCCATAAGTGCGAGCATCATGATATGCCGAAGGAGAAGTAGCAGAAAGACCGCCTTCTGGTTCAGAATCGCATTTTTCCCGAAGAATAAGAGCTTCTTTTAGGTTTTTTGGGTTTATAAATTCGGGATTAAAATATTTAGGATTTGGCATACGAGCAGTAGAGGAACGTAAGTTAGGAGCTGATGAAGCTTGAATTTGTCTAACCTTTTCCCGAACGAGATTTAGAGCTTCGCTATCCAAAGCAGGAGCCGTCATAGGGAATGGTGAGGCTGATTCCCTCTCTAATTTAGCAGGAGAGAACTCTTGAGCATCCGCTCGAAGACTATGCTCCTCCGCAGACGGAACAAACCCAGTAGTAACTACTTCAATATCTTCAGGCGAACCAATCAACCCCTTTGATTTATCTTCAACAATCATCATTCCTTGGAGATGGCACCCATTACTATCGGTAGTCTCTTTAACTTTATCAGCATAAATAGGAGAGGTCTCAGCAGGGTCTTCAAAATTCTTTTCCAATTGAAAAACACTCATTTCTTCTGACTCTTTATCATTCACATCTATCATCACATTGTTGTCTTCCACATCAAGAGAGACGACTCTTTGTCCGGCCTCCATGAAGGAGTCCAACGAAACACACGCATAGGAAATCTTCCAAGATGCCATTGTTCTTTCGCCCAAACCCGATTGAAGTCACCCTCATGCACAATCTGAATAAGGATATGCTTAGGATCAATATGGCCAAGTTTAAAATCAGCTTTTAACCCGAACTTCAAAAAATGCTGCCTTGTGACTTCCATAGATGGTCTTCCATGCGAAAATTTTCCTACCAAGGTATATTTGAACGGCTGGGCCAAAGCATTAATCATATCCTTCAAAAACTTCAAGGATGGCTCACCTTTGTAGGTAGAAACAGGGATCGTATTCAGCGGCGGAGCATGGGTGACATGGGGATTCGAACCTTTCACAATTGATGCGAAAGATTTAGCAGCAGTAGGGGATGACGGCTGGGGAGGGACGGTAGTAGGGTTCAAAGGCGGATTAGGGTTAGGGTTAGGAGGAGGCGAACCTCCCAAAACAGCAGCACCAGGCGAGGAAGAGGCCATCTGGCCGAAGAAGAAGGAGGTTTGCGGCAACCCTAATTAGGGTTACAGGAAGACGGCGGGTCGCTTGGAGGTCAGCGAAGGGTACCAAAGTGTTAATTTCTTTCTTCCCAATTCTTCCCAGTTTCAGGATAGTTTTAATGTCGTTTATATATAAATAAAAGAAATACTCCTTCCGTCCCAAACACCACACCCGCAGCAACTATAACTTGAGTGTCACTAGTCATGTTCCTCATTTGGCCAAGGTTTACACACACACACACACACACACTTTATCCTTAGTGATTGAGCTGGTATAGTTCAAAGGTATCCAAATCTCCAAGCTGTAAAGTTGTAACGACCCGAATTTCCACAACAATAATAATACTTAATTGATAATAAAATAACCTCCAATGGCTAATAAAACCATAATTCAAACACTAACCACCATTTGAAATAACTTAAATGCGGATAACGGTAACAATTTCAACGGCTAGTACAATCCACTAGCTCAACAAAATTTTTCAAGTCTTACAATCTCTCAAATAACTGAAATAACTTACTAAAGAGTCTAAAATGAAAATAAACTAAATCGATCCTTGAACTCCTTATGAAGTGCTCCCGAACCGTTTCATATTCTTCCTATATGAAATCTGAAAGAAAAGAAGATAAAAGGGTGAGCGAACAATGCCCAGTAAGTTCATATACAACCCCTCCGGTTACTAAGGAGGAGTTGACCTGAAGGAATATCAAACGATACAAATTCCAAATGACAATCGAAGACATAACAGAACACAAATTCGAAATATTTATTTACCAAATCTCAAACAAAATGTCTTTCAAAATCTCAACGGTTTCACAAACTGAGTTGACAAATATTTTGGAGTTCCAAATGATGACGAAATCGATTCAAATTGACTCGAATGATTTACTTAATTAAAAACTGTCCCATACCAGCCTTAACTAACTAAACCACTCACAGATTTTTAAGAATTTCAAAGGACTGATAAGCTGAACAAAGTTGACTAGAATGATCTAGTTATTTACAACTGTCCCATACCAACTGTAGATAATCAAATCATTCACAGACATCATGATCACATAAGTGGTCCACTGACCTTATCAAACCAAAATCCCATAAAGGGAACAAAAGCCCACAAAGAGCACTGATACCCACAAAGGGTTCGAAATCCCACAAAGGGCACAAAGGTTGACTCCGCAGAGTCCTAAACAGTGTATCCGAAACACCCCACCACTACTACTTTGAAGCGGTGAACTTAGTTTGCCCGAAGGCCAAAATATCAAATATATCCCGCCGAAGCAGGTTGTCTAACTTAGTGATCATTAATGGAACAAAATCATATCATATCAAAACTCATTTTTTATACAGAATACGAACTTTCACAATAACAATAAAATTCTGTATTTACGAAATCAAAAGAACGATTTAGCAAACGAATAACAAAAGATTAGAAAATAATGGTAAATGAGGGAGTCAAAACAAATACTGACGCAAGGTCAGCTTTTACCTATCAAAGAAACGTACATTGCCAAGAAATATGCGGAAGCCTAAAAATGAAACGGAACGAAAATCAATTAACTTAAAGATGTATAATCCCTTACCTCGATTGTTTGCACTCGAACAATTGCTAACTCCGATCGTATCTACACAAATAAATAATATCTGTTAAGTACGGATTAACTACTTAATACTCCATCCCAACTTAATTTTATTTTACTTCACTAACTTATGAGTTAATTCTATTTAACTCCGTCTCAAGTTGCTTTCCACTTCTAGAGTTTCCCAAAATACCCTTCACATAAATACCAAAACACCCCTAGGGTTTACCTAAACTATCTTTAGGTTTCTAACATTTTTATTCCCTTTACTTTAATCAAAACATATTTACACACACTAATTACACCTTTTACAGCACATGCACAAAACCCTAATATTACACACACTCACACGGTATATTATCTTGAAACATCCTTGTTGAAAATATATTTTTAAATCACAAGGACACATCCTTAGCCTATAATAAATCTACAGATCAGTAATTGAATCCTATCATTATCAACCACCTCCTTGATTTTATTATATTATATTTTAGGTACACCATTTCTTGTTTGGATCATCCACTCAATCTTTAATTTATTCAACTTTGAAAATCAACTTTTGAAATACACACACACTGTTTCACACACAGTTCACACGCACACACATACATAACACTTTTTTTTAATAAATACTTAGATACTCCGTTCCAACATAATACTTTAGATCCAACCCAAACAAATCAATTCTATTATGGTACGAACCCTAATTTCTCACTCTCATAAATATATGAAATATTGATGATCAAAACTCATATCACTCACCAACATAATAAATTGAAAATCCTAATTTTGTTAGATTTAGATTAGGTTTTCATTACATCTTTCTATCCCAAATCAAAAGATAATAATTAAGGGTTGTAAGGATTACCTTAATGGACAAAACCTTGATCTCCTTCTTCCTTCCTTCTTCCCCTCTCTCTCTCGGCTTACTTCTATTCCGCCGACTTCTCTCTCTCTCTCACGCACGACTCTCTCTCTCTCTCTCTCTCTCTCTCTCTCTCTCTCTCTCTCTCTCTCTCTCTCTCTCTCTCTCTCTCTCTCTCTCTCTCTCTCTCTCTCTCTCTCTCTCTCTCTCTCTCTCTCTCTCTCTCTTTCTCTCTTTGCCGTCAAGCAGCTTTCTACTCTTTTTTTTTCTTAATTGGCAACTAGGGTTAGGGTATTAATATTTATACTCTAATTATGTTTTGCAAAGCTAACTGACATGACATGGGCCAAGTTAATAATTTAACCTCAAAAAAAATGGGCCAAGCCTTATTTAGATCCTCAGTCTCCTTGCTTTAAAATGCTCCACTTATTACTATAAAATTCCAATTGAGTAACACACGTTATTACTAGCATTATTGACCCAAAATTTTACTTAGTGATTGGCCCAAAAGAAACTAAGCCAAAAAAATATTTCTTGTAATTTCTTTAAAACATAATTGGCCCAAACATTATTTTGTAATCACCCAATATTGCTATTCAAATAATAACTTGATAGTCACAAATAAAATAAAATCCAAATAAAATAAAATCAATTACCAGTTGACCCAATTCAATCAAACTAATCATAATAGTCTAAAACTTAACTAAATTTCGAAAATATTTTAGTAAGATTCGGATTATTACAAAAGTTCTTGTGAGTGATCATAAAAAAAAAAAAGAGAGAGAGAATAATTGCATAAAGAGTACCTGGTATAGTTCTCATCCTCTCCAATCTGTTAAATATTAGATGTTGACCCATCTCCATTTGAGTATTGTGGACAATTACTAGATTGCTCAAAATCTCTAACAAACAAGCTTCCATTTTGCAAGCGCGCTAAAATGCTCCATTCAATCCCATGAGCTAGAGTACTAGTATTCATTTTAAACCGTTGCTCTAGTTCCACCAAATCATTCCTCAGATCAACGATTTCAACAGCATATGAAGTAAGTTGCTCGTAAAGGCGGCTGACTTCTTCCTGATGTTTAAGTTGTTGCTCTTCAAGCTTGCTTTCTAGTTGAGCAATCCTAAAATCATAATCAAGGCTTGATTTATATGCAAACAATATTTTATAACATAATAAAAATGGATTTAGAAAATGAAACAAAGTTTATGACTTTGTGAAGTCTGAATCATACATTAGATGTCTCTGAACCCCAATATTTAGCTAGTTCAGGCCATTGATCCGGCAAAACCTCCTTTGGCTTGTTAGCAAGACGCTCGACGTCAGTCTCATATATATCATAATATTTTTTCTTGATACGGTTTTTAAAAGACTTCCAAGATGCAGCAATTCTTACATAGCAAAGTTTCTGAAAACGGTCGGGAGCATTTGTGTTGGCCTACAACAACACATGAGTTACTCATAAAGAAATAAATTATAAAAAATATAAAATATAAATCTTGCTACCTGCACTTCCTTCCAAATCTGATCGAGGGGGGTCTTCCAAAAATTTGCTTCCCAACGAGTATAAAATAAAGGAAACATGTTCCCATTCCTTGCATAACTTCTAATCTTGCTACCAAATCTATTAGCATGTTCTCCAATTGGATTGCCAATTCCATCCCATTCAAGCATTATCTTTTCTCCTTTACCCCAATCATGCCAAGGTTTAGAAGGACCTCTTCCTTCTGCCTTTGTCATGTAAACATCCTCATTAATAGCTGGTAAATTGAAACACAAAATGTAAACCAAACTACTATATTTAGAAAAAAATATTATAAATGGTGAGACAAGAATATTCAAAAAAGTGTATTAAACAGGAGTTTATATTTAGAAAAGAAAATTCAAAAGTAGTTCAGATTTCAAAATAAAATCCAAAAAGATTCAAAAAGAAGAATTAAAGTAGTATTACCTATATGGTCATCATCATCGACATCATCGATATCATCATCATTATGATGAAAATATTGCATCTCTGATGAAAGACAAGTTGTTGCAAGATCATGACATTGTGATCCAATGTTGCTTGAAGCTTTGTGTACCGATCCTTGCCCACCATGATAATTGAATTGTGACAGAAGGGTTGTAAAATTTATGCTTGAATCTTTGTGTCCAGATCCTTGACCACCCTTATAATTGATTTGTGACTGAAGGGTAACATTGTTGCTTGAAGCTTTGTGTCCTGAACCTTGACCACCCTAATAATTGAATTGTGACGGAAGAGTTGTAACATTATATTCCATGGAATTTATGTTCGTAATGTCTCTCAAACGTCTATTATATGGAATAGGATTGCATTCCTCTAGGACAGGTGGTTCACTTTGTCCAATAACATCTTTCATACGTTAACCACGGGAAGCCATTTAAATTCCTGTACAAAAGTATAAATTTGGCATCAGCAAATTCCAGATTCTTAAAGAACTTGTACTCACATCATGTCATAGTAAATGAAAAAACAAAATAGAATGGATAATGGATAGTGGATAATGGATAATGGATAGATAAGTAACTTTCAATAAGAAAATATATTTAAGATTTCATATATATTTCATTTTTTCAACACATCCTTCTGATTCTTCTTCTCATCAACCACCCTATTAGCATTATTAGCACAAGGAGTTGTGTCAATTAGTTCTCCTTCTTCATCTTGCCTTGCCCAGGATTCACGGTGGTTTTGATCTAATTGTTGAGTTCCAAACGGATCAATCTGAGGGACTTATAACTCAGCTTTAGCAATCAAATATGAACTGAATCGGTTTCTTGGAGTCATTTGGACGACAACCTGTCAATTTGTATCCAAAGTATCTGGTACATAAAATACTTGATTAGCTTGCGATGCCAAGATAAAAGGCTCATCACCAACTTCATTATCCTTGTATAACAAGTTGATGAAGTTCACAAGAGTGAAGTTACATTTATCCACTCTTTTACCCCCTCGAACATTAATCCAGTTGCACTTGAACAACACATACTTAAGGTTATTCATGTATTGAAGTTCAATGATATCTGTCAATTGTCCATAGAATGTAACATCCCCTAAAAGAGGGTTTTTTGTCCCGTCGACTTGCGTAACTCATTTTCTTTCGCCTTCATAATAACACCACTATTTTGGGTTTTCCGATGCCTATCAATATCCAAAGTTCGATAACGAACACCTTGAATGATGTAGGACTTAAATCTACATGCAACATCAAGGGAGCCTAATTAAAGCCAAATTCTTTATTTCCTTTAGAAGTTTATCATACTCCTCTGAAGGCAACGCACTTACCTAAACAGGATGTTAAAAAAATGAATTTTAACACTCCAAAACTCAAAATTATTCCAAACAAGTAAATAATTAGATATGTACATACATGATTCCCAAACCATGTTGTGAACTCCTTATTATGATGACTAGACACAAGATGTCTTTGTGAAGCACTAGGATGTTGTTCCAAATGTTCTGCCATGTGTTTTCTAGAAGTATAGAATTATAAATTAGTAATGATTCTAAAAAGTAAAAGTACATGAAATAAAATTTTAGATAAGTGATACTTACGCGATAAATGGTTCCACAACTTTATTGTTTGTCAAAATATAGCGATGAGCTTGCTCTTTGGTAACATCATCGAGTGTAAATGTTACTCCTTTGCCCACTCCATGTCCCGAGGTGCTTCCCCAATCATCATTTCTAATTGGTCGATTTAATCTTGTCTCAGCATTTCCATTCAAATACCAAGAGCAGAATGTTGTACACTCTTCTAGGATGATAGATTTTGCAATTGAAGCCTCCGGACGAGCACAGTTACGAACATAATGCTTCAAAGTTTGAAGATATCGTTCTATTAGATACATCCACCTGTATAACACTACACCAGCAACCGGAATTGGTAAGTGTTCCATGACATCAAAAAAGCTTGGTGGGAATATTTTCTCAAGGCTACAAAAGCATGAGTGCTATACAATCTTCAAACTTCTCCAAATCTGAAGCATTATGCACACTTGAACATAATATTACAAAACAATTGCTTAGCTCAATCAAAGCCTTAACAATATGAATAGGCAGCAAATTCCTAATAGCAATCGGAATTAGTTGTTGCATTAGAATATGGTTATCGTGGCTTTTGAGTCCTTTAATGGTTCGATCTTCAAGATTTACACACCGTGAAATATTTGAAGAATATCCATCTGGAACTCTAACAGATTTCAACACTTTCAAAAAAAGTTCCTTTTCCTTTTTACCTAGTTTGAATTCAGCATGAGGCAGATATTCCAAATTCTTCCCACGTGTTTGGGGATGTAGATCCTTTCTGATACCCATTATTCTCAAATCCTTCCGTGTTTTTAAATTATCCTTAGTTCTATCTTTTGTACCTAGCAAAGTATGTAAGACATTATCACAAATGTTCTTTTCAATATGCATAATATCAAGATTATGATGAATCAAGTTATGCTCCCAATATGGCAACTCAAAACAATCTCTGTAACCTAGGTTTCAGGGGAAAGTACCTAACTTGTCGGTTGGCTACCTTTTTACCATTCTCTCCTTCACTAGAAACATCTTTATATCTTGAGGTTTGACATATCTCACATGTTTGTAAATCCTTAGCTTCATTTCGAAATAGCATACAACTGTTAAGACATACATCCCACGTTTCATACCCAAATCCTAAATCTGAAGTTAGCTTGTTAGCATAATAATAGGATTTCGGATGTCTTGGATGAGGAAACACCGTCTTCAAAAATTTGATGAGCATTGTGAAAGAATGATTGGACCAGCCATTAAGTTGCTTAATACGCAACATTTCAACAATGAAAGAGAGTTTTGTAATACCATTTGGACACCCTTCATAAAGTGGCATTTCAGCCTCTTCCAAACGCTTATAATAATTCACTCCAACTTCCGTAGCACCCATATTTCTAGATCCAGGTTCATCATCTCTCAACCCATCTTCCGTGGATTGATTACCCAATACTTCTTGTACCATTGCAACCATATAGGGCCATCATCTGATTCATCTAACATATGCCATTATACTGGAGTTTACCACTAATAGTGCTAAGGGATTAAATGCAATTTGCACTAATCCGATATGGATAAATTTATAATTCCTAAAGGAAATTAAATCTTTTTTACTCAATAATCTAATTGTTTGAGTATTTTCAGATATTCTAATTGTTTGCTCTATAGTTTTTACAGCAAACCTAGATCTCATATCAAAGAAACCAATATTATAAATATGGTTTGAAAGAGCGGAAGGGATTATCCATTTATTCAATTTATCCAATTTTTTTTGGATATTCTACTAATTCTGCATTTTTTATTAAATCTTCTTGATGATCATTATCATCCATATTTAAAATTAAAAACAACTAAGTTTGTTGTGGTTGGCCGAATAACAGATTTAAATATAAGTATGTCTTATTAACTAATAAAAGAAACGACAAAAAAGTACAATCTTTTTGGTCATCTTTGCAAACGAATTACTCGTTTAACTATCAACCCGAAGGGATAGACGAAAAAATTTTGAGAAATCAAAGATGTGGAATGTTTTAGCAAAAATTCTCCTTTTCTTTTTCATCTGAAAAACAGCCTTTTTTACTCCCGGCTTGAAAGATAAACTTTTAAGAAAACACTAAAAACTTTTCCATTTTTACTTTTTTTTTTTTTTTACATACTTAGCTTCCTCTACCTATCCAGCCACCCACAATAATTTAGCTACAATTTTCCCTTAATATTTAAAGAAGAAACATTAAAATAAGAAAGAAGAAACATTAAGAAACAAGAAATATATATATATATATATATATATATATATATATATATATATATATATATATATATATATATATATATATATACTTGTATACACACACACACACACACACACATATATATACATGCATACATACATACGTATACGTATACATATATATACATATACATATATATATATATACATATACATACATATACGTATACATATATATACATATATATACATATATATATATATATACATATATATATACATATATATATATATATACAAATATATATATATATATATATATATATATATATATATATATATATATATATATATATATATATACATACATATATACATACATATATATATATATATATATATATATATATATATATATATATATATATATATATATATATATATACATATATATGTACATATACATATATATGTATATACATATGCATATATAGATTTTTTTTTAAAATATAGCTTTTTAAAAATTTATATATCAAAATAACATTTTTAAAAACTTAAGTACCAAAGTAGCACTTTTGACTTGAAATCCGGAACTGGTAATTCTGGATTATGAATTCCGGAATTACCAATTCCGGAATTGATTTTTTTTTTTTTCCAAAATTGAATTTCCCAAAATAATATGTCCGTAAATAGGGGGCGATCGCGTCCTTAAATAGAGCGATCGCTCCAAGTGTACTCCGGCGTCACCAATTCCGGATTCTATTTTTTTTTTTATTTTCCAAAGCTGATAAAATGAGGAAAATAATATTTTCTGTAAAAATAGCGAGCGATCGCACGTTTATGGGGGGCGATCGCTCATAGTGTAATCCGGAATTGATAACTCCGGATTCTATTTTTTATTTTTTTTTTCAAAAAAGTAAAAAAGCAAATTAATATTCTGGAAAAAGGAGAGGGCGATCGCCCGTCTTATGGAGCGATCGCTCCTTAGTGGCGTATCTTCAAATCCGGAAATGCAAATTCCGGATTTGCTTTAATTTGAATCCGGTAATGCCATCTCCGGATTCAAATTTTGAATTACACACCATTTCCAATTGAAACACAGGGAAGAAAGGGAAGAAGAAGGAGCAAGTGCAGTGCAGTGAGAGATAGAGAAAGAAAGAATTAAGGAGAAGGAGAAGAGAAGAAGTTTAAAGAGTTGTGAGAGAAAGTGTTAGTTTGGTACCTAAGAATGGTTAGTTATATTTCTTTTTTTAATTTGTTCTAGTTGTTAATTTTAGCTATATATATTTTTCTAAGAATTTTTATTTGTGCATTTTAATATAATTTGTTGTTAAAACTATTGTGATTTATGTACTTAATTTTTGATTGTCAATGAATTAAACAATTGTAATTTAATTTTTGCCTAGTTAGAATTTTTTTAAGTTAGGTTTAAAATAAAGTGTTTGTTAAAATTACTTTGACAAACATGTTGCAATTTTTCTATTTAAATGTAGCAAAACTTTAAGTCCGATTTAAATTTAATTACTATTAAATTTTTGTATTTCAGATGAATCAACATGAACAACAACAATTTATTGATCCTGGGCCAATCGATCCACATGTATTGACTTCTCAGGATACACATAGATCTAAATATATTTGGGAGGGACAACAGTTAACCAATTTAAGACCTAGGCGTGGTCCAGTACTTCCAGTTAGAGTTGATTGGAGGATAGAACACTACAAAAAAAGTGATTATTAGGGACTACCTTATTTGGGTCCCTCGACTAAGACCGACCCTATTACTCTTTTAATAAGACGGCTAATTAGTTATTTTATTTGAGTCGGCCAATTTAATTGATAGGACCGCTGTTTTTTTTTAACCCAAAACATTATCGGCTAAAAGGAAAATAACAATTAAAAAACAAAACAAAAAAAACCTACCTAATTGGCGCCCACTCCCACCTCTACTCCTGCGCACACTGCCCATTTACTCCCTCTCTCTCAATCCCTAAATTCATCATCGTTCGAGTTGCGGCTGCAAACCCTATCAATTCTTCGATCGATTTCTTCATCCGCCGATCGATTTCTTCAGCCGTTCGATTTCTTCATCGGTACAACCATATATTAAATGTAAGCTGGGGTTTAATTAGGGTTCATGTTTTTTGCTATTTATGTAGCCCTGTGTTTGTGTTGCTTGATTTTTGAAGGCTTGATTATCGCACCTGAATTTCTTTCATACTTGCTACGGTTGAAATCTGGTAGTAGTTCTAAATTTATGATGATGATGTATTCGTATCCGTACAATGATGACGGAAACAGTTTTGCTTCATATGTATCTCTTATTTATTAAGTGTATTCGTATCCCTACAATGATTACCGCACATGTGTTTGTCTAGAACTTACCTCTATTCATGGCCGATTTGCATTCCAAATCCCTATCCGTGGTCTCTGGACTTCAGCTTGATCGATATCATACATCAATTTCATTGTCTGGTGTTTATGAATATGTAGCTCTTATTTATTAAGTGTATTGATTGGTTGAGAAAAAGGCTTGATCAAGGAAGTCAATGTTGCAGGACTCGCATGCAAGAAACTTGCAGAATCAAAAGCCCGGCAAAGAAGATATTCCTAGTGCGCCTCCTTTTTTCTCGATTCACTGGGAAATCAAGCAAGAGGCGTAACATACACTACCTTCCCAAACACATTACATACAATCAACAGTTGATTCACATGGTTTTTCAGCTAAGCCAAAAATGCAGAGAAGGTGTTGCCAGCTGTAAATTCACAGCACGGTCAAACAAAGGAGTTTCCAGATCCTACTGTGAGGTATGCATATGATAATTAATGGTTAGATTAGAAAAATCTTTCTTAATGACTATGGTCATGCTTTTATTGACATTTTAGGCTGTAACTTGGGAAAGATAACCCTTTGTATGTTGAATAGGAACCTTAGTGGAGAAGGCCGTGGTTCTTCATGTTCTTTTCCTACTCGTCTTCCCACATTTCATGCAAGACACTTCATTTCAACGTAAATAAAAACATGCATGTTCTACAGCTCCGTTTTTTTTCTCGGCAGATCGTCGCATATATGCAAGCAAGCACTCAGTATATAAAACAAGTGTCGGGACTTCTTAAGATTGGAGTATCTACTCTGCGCAGCACCCCATCATCCTATGAAGTTGTGCAAGGTATGTGCACTATAATACTATATCTCATTCACGGGAGTCGCATGACTCTCCGTTTTTTTTTTTTTTTTTTTTTTTTGATAGATATTTTTTTCATTACAAACTATTCATTCGAGCCTGTCTTCTTTGAAGACTTCTATCCTGCCTCGGTGTTTGGTAAATATGGTAGGCTATTTGTAATATTAATAGCCCTTTGAGAAAGGATTGAGTCAGTGATGTCGGTGTAGAGTTCCTTATTGTTTGCCAGTCAGTTTAGTGACATGTTGGACAAACCAATCAGCTACTAACTACTCCCTCTGTCCCAAATTGATAGTCCCAATTGACTATTCAATAACTTTAGTGATGTTTTTCCACATTTATCCTTAATGAGGTTTAAAAACTACAATAGCATTACGTAAGATACAGGAATTAGACCAGCTGACCAGTTCTTTTTGTAAGCAAAGTCAGCCAAGTTAAGTTCCACAATATAGCTAATTAATTTTTATCACAGGTGCAGTGGGTTTTTCCCTTTTATCGCAATGGTACTTTTGGAAGTTTAGTGAATTTGAACCCCCTCAATTTCAGAAATGGGACTAACTCTTTGGGACAAACGAAAATGGAAGTAGGACTATCATTATGGGATGGAGGGGGTATAATTGTTCATGATTATGAAATTCTCATTCAAGGTACTATTTTTAAATGTCAACAGAGACATACTCTTGCTTGCTAAGACTTAAAAGCTCAACTGAAGAGGATGATGTTCGTATGCAACCTGGATCCGGTGAAACCCATATATTGTATGTATATTTGCACTTCTGCATTTTATTCTATTTATTCTTTTTCTTGAAGAAAGTACTGACAACTTTACAGTTTACCAGATAGCCTAGGAGATGACCTAATTGTTGAAGTGCAAGATTCAAAGGGGAGTTATTGTTGGTCTGATGGTTGAATTTCTTCCGGTATTGTTCCTCATATTGCTTGTTGTAATGAAAACTGAACTATCATGAAACCAATATGTATTTTTGCTCATCTTCTTCCTCATTCACAGTGTGGTTCTGTTGCTGAGACGGTGGCTTATGACCTTGTCTTAGAAGTTGCAATGAAAGTTCAGCATTTTCAACAAAGGAATTTATTGCTAGATGTCCCTTGGAAGTGGTTACTCACTGAATTTGCATCATATTATGGGGTTTCTGATGCTTACACGAGGCTAAGGTATTGGGAAATTAGCTCTTTGTGTAACTAATTGAACGTTTTGACCAACACTACAAAATGGTTTATCATTCTTTTGACCTTTGCTCTTTTTTGATGCTTGTATTCAGATATCTTTCATATGTCATGGATGTTGCTACTCCAACAGCTGATTGTCTTACACTGCTTTATGATTTATTATTGCCAGTAATAATGAAGGGTCACAGTAAAAGAACTCTTAGTCATCAAGAGGTAACGACATGCTTTTTGAATTTCTTGTCATTATATCAGTTAAGTGTCACTTGTTTCGTTATGTTACAACACTAAAATACCCTTCAAAATAAAGATAATTGCTGGAATGTGTTTGTAAATAATTTACTTTGTGCTGCTTATACTTTACTAATGTTGTATCTCTGGTTGGTTGCTTAACCAGAACCGAATCTTGGGGGAAACGGAGGACCAAATTGGATCGTATTTTTGCGCTTGTGTTTGAAAACTACAAATCCTTGGATGAATCTTCACCATCTCGGGATTATGGATGTTTTCAAGCACATGCACTGTGTCATGAAGACCTGTTTTGGAGCCTGTTTTTAAGCTTTATACACTTCTTCATGATATTTTATCTCCCGAGGCACAGAACAAGCTATACAGCTACTTTCAGGTTGAAATTGATACAATTAAAACTATTATCTTATGTTTTTTAAAGTCTATGATCTTTGTGGATACAAGAGATTGACAAGGGATTGTATAAACTAAACTTGTAGCCTATTTTCCAAAGAGGGCCGGGAGTTGAACCATTGTAATGTTGTTTTCAATGTGGTTGATAATATGTATCATTTCTCAATTGTACTAGCTGGATGTGGGTCAATTTTTTAGTTCAAATACTCGTACATGTTATCCTATGATATGCAGCCTGCAAAGACTTCAAACAATTTGCTATTGCTTATCGTTCATCTTATTATGGGTTGTGTATATATATAATTAGTGGTAGATTAGTAGTGTTTGATAATTAATGGTAAATATTCACATTTTGACACCAAATTTTATTTGGGTCGTCTATATCCGACCTTATTACTTTCCCACAAAAAAAGTATTTTTGGCGCAAAAATATAATTGGGTCGGGCGACGTGGTCCCTAATAATTTCCCTCCAAAAAAATGTTAGGCGCCAAATATTATTTGGGTCGGCAACCTCGTCCCTAACAACCGGTACCAAAAACTTTTTGGCTCCAAAAATTTTCCGCAATTTTTTTTATTTTGTTTCATTTTTTTATTAGGGTCGGCAAAATCCCGACCTAAATAAGGTATTTGAGACGGTGACGGGGGTCCTAAAACTTTTAGAGTCGCATGTTATTTAGGACCCTCATTTCCCGTCCCAAACGCCGACCTAAATACTATTAAGGACGGGAAATTGATTATTTAGGACGGGAAAATGCCGACCCTAATAGTTCTGTTTCTTGTAGTGGAAGATAAGCTTATAAATACAGGATTTTATGGAGTGTATTTATTAGGTCATATACAATATGATTGGCATTTGATTGAGGCTTTGATTGAAAGATGGCGTCCAGAGACCCACACTTTTCACTTACCTGTAGGGGAGATGACCATCACCTTAGAGGATATTGGCATGTTGTGTGGTCTTCCTGTAGACAGAATGGCGGTGACTAGTTCAGAAACTAGTAGGAGTGCGGGGGCATGGGTTGAGATTGTTGAGGAGTTATTTGGGGTTGCACCCTCAACTGCTGACATCAAAAGAGGTGGAATGATATCAATGAGATGGGTTCTAGGACACTTCCCTCATTTTGAACAGCTTCCCAATAATGCGCCCGAGCATATGATTGAGACATATACTCGAGCCTACATTTTCTTATTATTGGGGTCATACATTATGCTCGTCTCGTCTGATAACCTAGTGAAGTTGATGTACCTCGCACTTCTTAGGGAAATAAATAATATTGGTCGCATACAGTTGGGGTAGTGGAGCGTTGGCCTTCTTGTATAGGGAGATGTGTGTAGCATCTCAGCACGATTCGAAAGGGTGTGGTGGCTTCTTAACCATTGTACAGGTATATCAATTATAAATGATTACATTATGCTAGTGGACTTAATCTGTTTTGTACGTAATGATAATTTTTTATAGCTTTGGGCATGGGAGAGGTTGTTGTGTACACAACCTAGGAGACATACGTAAATAACACTTACCGGATTGCAACCAAAGTGGGTTACGTATATTTCAATTACTTCATTTTGTGAATGATCGTTTTGTAATATATCGCTTTACTCATTATTTTTTATGTCAATGGTTTCATATGTAGGTGGAAGGGTCCATTGTCGTATACTTCGTGGATCGCCCATAACCTACAAGGCTATCGAGACCAGCTTGTCATATTTAGACAAGGATCAGGTTGTGTGGCAGCCCATACAACGGTGTGCGCTGCGAATATCTCGCCTTCGTGGCCAAGCTATATGGAGGGCGAAGGTGCCCTCATCCGCTTTGAGAGGGTTGAATGGCACTTTCCGGATCGCGTAATGCGACAATTTGGGATGGTTCAAGGTGTGCTCGATGACCGTGACACCCGCTGACTTGCATCGGATTAGTCGGCAAGGTCGGTCGGGGGCGTTAGCTGGATGCAAGAACATGGTCAGCACATAGCAAAGTGGAATGAACGGGAGTTTAATGTCGTTGATGGAGAGTTTGGTGAAGTGGATATGAGTTACCATCACCCCTATTTGACATGGTATAGGCGTATTACTCGATCGCTCATCCACAATTCGTCTAATGTGGAGGGACTAGGGTTCAGGCCACGTTCAACTGGTTATGAGGGTGTGGTAAGTTATATATTACATACAATGATTTTACAAAAAAAAAAAAATACAATTTTTCCGTATTAATTAATTTTAGTTCATTGTTTTGAACAGATTCAAAGTCTCCAACGGATGTACATATACAGCCAGAATGCCACATCCTTGGAAGACCTGGCGAATTACACTCAACAATGTGTCAGTAACACACTGACACATATTAGGGAGCAGGAACGACAGTAAGCCCAAGCTCCCCCTCCAACGGTTGATCATACTGCTGAAGAGGAGCCACGGAGGGAGAATCGGGTTCGTATGCGTGGCGGATACCAGCTGCGGGATGAGCCAGAGATGCGGGATCAATACGGTGATATGCATCAGTTTGAGTTCAGTCAGACAGAGTTCACTCAGACAGAGTTCACTCAGACAGGATCGGGTAATTCTTTTACCGAATTGATGAATCAGTTTGGTTTCACGCAACCGCCTCAGAGCTCCTTCCCTTCTTCTAGAAATTATAATCAGACGCCTGAGCAGGCATTCGGGATTCCGGGATTTAGGCCTAGTTTCCATTTGCCTCGTGTGCGCGTAAAGTCCCGATGGATCATCCTCATCCTCATCTCAACAATCTAGATCAGGTGGTCGTCGTATGCCGAGGAGAGGGAGTAGGATTCGCAATCCTCCTGATGAATTTACCCCGTCTAATTATCCTTGACGGGTATCCTACTGTGATGAATGTGCCATTCGCGGGAAAAATTCGATTTTTCGTTTCTTTGAAAACCAAATAAAACCGGAAAACGGAGTCGCCACGCCATTTTTGTTTTAAGGGCCAAAACTTTGAAAAATGCCCGAGATTAGAGATTTGGGTTCGGAGGTCATGTTACACGCCGAGAAGGACGTTAGTGTGCACCCGGAATGCCTCGTAAAACGAGTCTTCCATGCTGAAAATCATTTGTGTGTGTGTGTGTGTGTGTTTTGGCCAAAATAATTCGAAACTGAGAAAAGTAAAAATTGGGATGTCTTTTTAAGACTTTAAAATGATCCCATAATTTTTTGGATGATTTTTGGATTGATATTTGGTACTCAAAAGACCTTTTGAAGTTGAGAGTCACTTCTTCCAGAATGAAAAAGGCAGTGGACCTTTGATTTTGAAATGGATTCAAGGGCCTTAAAACTTCATAATCTGGATAAACTCAGAGAATGAAAGTTGTTCCAGACACCTTAAATAAGATTTTTACGAAGGAATTTTCCATTTTGGAGAAGATTTGAGGGGTCAAAACCTTCTGGAAATATCAGATATGAAATCTGGATTTCCAGAAGCTGATGAACTGTCCTCTAAAATAAAATTTGAAAATAGGAGTTTTACTCACCCAAAAAATAAAGTAAAAATATTTCTGGAAAGCTCTGGATGTTGGATACAAAAAGTGTTTTGTAGTCAACACCAAATTCCAAGTTTATCTGTGTCCAGAAATTAAGACAATGGACTGGGGTCTTGGAAAATTGCTGGACAGCAACTTCTCAAGAAAGGAAAAAATGATTTTAAAGGGGGTTTTTGCATCCATGCTTGTCCCCATTTCCCTAGGTTTTGGTTAGTGATCACTTGACATTTTAGTGGTGAATCAACTATACCAAACCATCCTTGGGGTACATTAGGACTAAGCACTTCATTTGCTTGGGAAGGGGAATTTTATCCTTTGAAATCAAGATTTAGTGCTTGAAAATGGTTTTTAGTGTTTTGAAAATGCATTTGCAAGTAAGTAAGAACACATTGAAGAAAATGTTGATCCTTGTAGAGGATCATCCATGGAGATGAACTTCCATGGTGATCCTCTTGGATCTAGGGCAAGAAAATGAACAAACTACATTTTGTAGTTTGAAAATGCATGCATGGATGGGAGAATTTAGGGTAAGGAGAGGGAGGTTATGTAGGTGTTAGTGCCCTAGGCCTATAGAGATAGACCTTTATGTAATGTCATTGTTCATTTATATATGAGATTGTTTCTTTGATTATTATATGTGTTTGCATGTTTACTTTAATAATCGTGTCCCTAGTACTTATGAAGCACTAGTATGAAGTCTAATGGATAATCATGTGATGATTATATGCATAGAGATGCACATTAGATTCATGGGTACTTGTTAGAGAACAAGGTACTGGACTTGACCCATTATGAGATTTATGTCATGGTCGTATGTCATAAATAAATCTCATATAGTCATATCATTGATATCCTTTGACCTGAGATTATCATCGTCTTCCACTCGATGAATGTCATGTTTGATATAGTTTAACGTTGTCTTTAACCGGATAACAATAAGGGCTATTATTGGCATGATATGATTCTTGTTGGGAAGAATGATAAGTCAAGATGGAAATTTGTCCCTCGTAAAGAGAGATGTTTGCTTGGCCACTCGTAAGTAAGATTGATGTAGTGCATGGCCATGCCCGAATGAATTAATATGATTAATGTCATTCGATTAATCAATTTACTTGGTAACGAGAAAGCATTGAACAATATGAGTTGACGTGGACCATGACTCATGTTCAATATAACATCGTGCGACAAAGGGATTGTGATATGATTAATGTCATTCGATTAATCAATTTACTTGGTAACGAGAATGCAATAGTTAAGAATAGAACAAATAGAAAAAGAAAGCAAAATACAACACCATAAAAGAAAACGAAAGTCTGACCCACTTAGTTTGAAGAAATTTCAAAACAGTCCCCAGTAGAGTCGCCACTGTGAATATCCCGTCCCGATGCAACGCGCATTCGGAGGCTTAAAATAAATAATCATGGAAGTCGGACCGAAATGGAATATTCATTAAGTGACACTCGCTTTAAACCATATTAAAATATTAGTTTAATTTTATGAGAGTCGCCACGCCACTTTGATATAGCCCAAAGCTTTGAAAAAAGGCTAAACAGTTAATTGGGTTCGGGGGTCAAGTTACAATAGAAGAAGAAACGCTATCACTCTTATTGCCCGACGGATCGGTCTTTCTAGCATGTGGGGTGTTGGTTGTGTGCGGTGTTTACATGAATAGATAGAAGAAACGGGATCATGCATAAGGAGGAGGGGAGAGAAAGAATTAATTGATGATCACACCCTAGAACCTTTGAGTTAGGCCCTCGGAAGGTGCACTAATCAACGTTCATCCTTGGGGGATTGTTGATCATGGGACAATTATTACTAAGGTGGAAAGTAAGAAATAGTTCCTAGATCCATTGGGTTTTCTTGGGTGAAACCTTAGATCATCATCGGCTATGCATATTTAAATATATTAAAAAAGGTCCTAAATCTAGCATAAAGGCACAATTAAAAATATATATTAAGCATGCAAGTATTATTATAATATGGCAATAATAATAATAATAGGGAACAAAAAATATAAATAAGAGCCTTACCAATTGTAGCAAGACTTTGGAATCGAATCTAGGGCGATTCGAAGAACGTGGGGAGAGATGCGGACAAAACAAGTATAGTCTTGAATTTCCGGAATAAAATGTGTGTGTAAAACTGATACCGGGCACACCTATTTATAGTGCTTCGGTAATTGGGCTGGACCAGATGAAGGATCGATCGGCCTTAAATATAAGGGTCGATCGGCACAAAAATGAAGGGTCGATCGCCGCTAAAGCTAAGGTTCGATCGGCATAGAAAATAAGGGTCGATCGGCCATTTAGAAGAGAAGGGCCGATCGGCACTATCTCCTGGCGTACTTTCCACGCGTGCGGATGACGGCGGAGGAACGAATGATTAAAGGATTTATTTTAGGGTTTTGTTTAATTAATCGGGCCAGGATATTTGAAATACCTTTTTTAGGACCGGGTACTAACACAACCTCCGCAATGGGTTGACGATCGCTCTGCTAATGCCTTTGTAAGTAAACTATCATTAAATGACTTGATTTTGAATATGTAAATTTATTTATGTACATTACATTGTGTATATGATTATAATTGTTTGTTTTATTTTGACAGAGTACATATCAAGCCGCCGTTTTTCCCGAAGGAACGCCTCCTGGCCAGCTCGTTCCCTTCGTGCCTGATGTTTGGCGCTCGGTCACCTCTGAGGGACATTCAAAGAGAGGAGACCGAGTGTTAGCACTACCAGAAACTGGTGTTTTAGCGACGGAATAAACAGCGACGGAAGCATTCCGTCGCTATTTAGCGACGGAAATTATGATTTAGCGACGGAATAAATTTGGCGCCGAATTTAGCGACGGAATTAAATTCCGCCATTGCTGGACTCCGTCATAAAAACGAATATTCGACGAATATTCGTTTTAGCGACGGAATTTCAATGCGGAATTTAATTCCGTCGCTAATAATATCACCGACGGAATAATTCCGTCGCCGATAATTTATTTATTTTTTATTTTTTTACGTTATGACGGAATTATTCCGTCGCGATAATTTATTTTTTAAAAAAAAAAATTAGATTATCAGCGACGGAATAATTCCGTCGCTGATAATTTATATATTTTTTATTTTTTTAATTTATCAGCGACGGAATTATTCCGTCGATAAATTATCAGCGACGGAATAATTCCGTCGCCGAATTTTTTTTTTTAATTTTTCCTCTATATACTTTCATTTGTTTAGTTTTTTTTCTATCTTTTTTTATATAACTTTTTCTAAAAAAACCACTAATTAACAAAGGCTAAAATATTATTTTCTAGTCAATAAAAAATTTAAAAAAATAAAAAATAAATATAGGGTAGTCCGTCCCTCTTTTGACTTTTCTTCTATATACCTTCATTTGTTTAGTTTTTTTCTATCTTTTTTCTATAACTTTTTCTAAAAAAAATCACTAATTAACAAAAGCTAAAATATTATTTTCTAGTTAATAAAAAATTTAAAAAAAAGTTAAAAAATAAATATAGGGTAGTCCGTCCCTCTTTTGACTTTTCTTCTATATGCCTTCATTTGTTTAGTTTTTTCTATCTTTTTATATAACTTTTTCTAAAAACCACTAATTAACAAAGGCTAAAATATTATTTTCTAGTCAATAAAAAATTTAAAAAAATTAAAAAATAAATATAGGGTAGTCCGTCCCTCTTTTGACTTTTCTTCTATATGCCTTCATTTGTTTAGTTTTTTCTATCTTTTTTATATAACTTTTTCTAAAAAACCACTAATTAACAAAGGCTAAAATATTATTTTCTAGTCAATAAAAAATTTAAAAAAATAAAAAAATAAATATAGGGTAGTCCGTCCCTCTTTTGACTTTTCTTCTATATACCTTCATTTGTTTAGTTTTTTTCTATCTTTTTTTCTATAACTTTTTCTAAAAAAACCCACTAATTAACAAAGGCTAAAATATTATTTTCTAGTTAATAAAAAATTTAAAAAAAAAAAATTAAAAAATAAATATAGGGTAGTCCGTCCCTCTTTTGACTTTTCTTCTATATACTTTCATTTGTTTAGTTTTTTTCTATCTTTTTTTATATAACTTTTTCTAAAAAACACTAATTAAAAAAGGCTAAAATATTATTTTCTATTCAATAAAAAATAAAAAAATAAATATAGGATAGTCTGTCCCTCTTTTGACTTTTCTTCTATATACTTTTATTTGTTTAGTTTTATTCTATCTTTTTTTCTATAACTTTTTCTAAAAAAAACCACTAATTAACAAAGGCTAAAATATTATTTTCTAGTCAATAGAAAATTTAAAAAAAAAATTAAAAAATAAATATAGGGTTGTCCTTCCCTCTTTTGACTTTTCTTCTATATACTTTCATTTGTTTAGTTTTTTTCTATCTTTTTTATATAACTTTTTCTAAAAAAACCACTAATTCAAAAAGGCTAAAATACTATTTTCTAGTCAATAAAAAATTTAAAAAAATTAAAAAATAAATATAGGGTAGTCCGTCCCTCTTTTGACTTTTCTTCTATATGCCTTCATTTGTTTAGTTTTTTTCTATCTTTTTTATATAACTTTTTCTAAAAACCACTAATTAACAAAGGCTAAAATATTATTTTCTAGTCAATAAAAAATTTAAAAAAAATAAAAAATAAATATAGGGTAGTCCGTCCCTCTTTTGACTTTTCTTCTATATACTTTCATTTGTTTAGTTTTTTTCTATCTTTTTTTATATAACTTTTTCTAAAAAAGACCACTAATTAACAAAGGCTAAAATATTATTTTCTAGTCAATAAAAAATTTAAAAAAATTAAAAAATAAATATAGGGTAGTCCGTCCTCTTTTGACTTTTCTTCTATATGCCTTCATTTGTTTAGTTTTTTTCTATCTTTTTTTATATAACTTTTTCTAAAAAAAAATCACTAATTAACAAAGGCTAAAATATTATTTTCTAGTCAATAAAAAATTTTAAAAAAATTAAAAAATAAATATAAGGTAGTCCGTACCTCTTTTGACTTTTCTTCTATATGCCTTCATTTGTTTAGTTTTTTTCTATCTTTTTTTCTATAACTTTTTCTAATAAAAACCACTAATTAACAAAGGCTAAAATATTATTTTCTAGTCAATAAAAAATTTAAAAAATAAAAAAATAAATATAGGGTAGTCCGTCCTCTTTTGACTTTTCTTCTATATACCTTCATTTGTTTAGTTTTTTTCTATCTTTTTTTCTATAACTTTTTCTAAAAAAACCACTAATTAACAAAGGCTAAAATATTATTTTCTAATTAATAAAAAATTAAAAAAATTAAAAAATAAATATAGGGTAGTCCGTCTCCTCTTTTGATTTTTCTTCTATATACCTTCATTTGTTTAGTTTTTTTCTATCTTTTTTATATAACTTTTTCTAAAAAAAACCACTAATTAACAAAGGCTAAAATATTATTTTCTAGTCGATAAAAAATTTAAAAAAATTAAAAACTAAATATAGGGTAGTCCGTCCCTCTTTTGACTTTTCTTCTATATGCCTTCATTTGTTTAGTTTTTTTCTATCTTTTTTTATATAACTTTTTCTAAAAAAACCCACTAATTAACAAAGGCTAAAATATTATTTTCTAGTCAATAAAAAATTTAAAAAAAATTAAAAAATAAATATAGGGTAGTCCGTCCCTCTTTTGACTTTTCTTCTATATACCTTCATTTGTTTAGTTTTTTTCTATCTTTTTTTATATAACTTTTTCTAAAAAAAACCACTAATTAACAAAGGCTAAAATATTATTTTCTAGTTAATAAAAAATTTAAAAAAAAATTAAAAAATAAATATAGGGTAGTCCGTCCCTCTTTTGACTTTTCTTCTATATACCTTCATTTGTTTAGTTTTTTTCTATCTTTTTTTATATAACTTTTTCTAAAAAAAACCACTAATTAACAAAGTCTAAAATATTATTTTCTAGTCAATAAAAAATTTAAAAAAAATTAAAAAATAAATATAGGGTAGTCCGTCCCTCTTTTGACTTTTCTTCTATATGCCTTCATTTGTTTAGTTTTTTTCTATCTTTTTTTATATAACTTTTTCTAAAAAAAACCACTAATTAACAAAGGCTAAAATATTATTTTCTAGTCAATAAAAAATTTAAAAAAATTAAAAAATAAATATAGGGTAGTCCGTCCCTCTTTTGACTTTTCTTCTATATGCCTTCATTTGTTTAGTTTTTTTCTATCTTTTTTATATAACTTTTTATAAAAAAACCACTAATTAACAAAGGCTAAAATATTATTTTCTAGTCAATAAAAAATTTAAAAAAAATCAAAAAATAAATATAGGATAGTCCGTCCCTCTTTTGACTTTTCTTCTATATACTTTCATTTGTTTAGTTTTTTTCTATCTTTTTTTTATATAACTTTTTCTAAAAAAACCACTAATTAACAAAGGCTAAAATATTATTTTCTAGTTAATAAAAAATTTAAAAAAATTAAAAAATAAATATAGGGTAGTCCTTCCCTCTTTTGACTTTTCTTCTATATACCTTCATTTGTTTAGTTTTTTTCTATCTTTTTTTATATAACTTTTTCTAAAAAAAAACCACTAATTAACAAAGGCTAAAATATTATTTTCTAGTTAATAAAAAATTTAAAAAAAAATTAAAAAATAAATATAGGGTAGTTCGTCCCTCTTTTGACTTTTCTTCTATATACCTTCATTTGTTTAGTTTTTTCTATCTTTTTTTATATAACTTTTTCTAAAAAAAACCACTAATTAACAAAGGCTAAAATATTATTTTCTAGTTAATATAAAATTTAAAAAAAATTAAAAAATAAATATAGGGTAGTCCGTCCCTCTTTTGACTTTTCTTCTATATGCCTTCATTTGTTTAGTTTTTTTCTATCTTTTTTTATATAACTTTTTCTAAAAAAAACCACTAATGGCACATATTTGTAACTCAATTTCCATTTGGATTTTGAGGAAAGTCATAAAGATGAAAAACACTTTAAATGTCATTTAGAATGTAGAAAAAAATTAAAAATAAATAAATGAGGTAGCCGTATACCATTTTCACAAGATCGGGACACAAAAAACCCTAAAAACCCTAAATAATGGCACATATTTGTAACTCAATTTCCATTTGGATTTTGAGGAAAGTCATAAGATGAAAAACACTTTAAATTTCATTTATAATGTAGAAAAAAATTAAAAAAAAATAAACGAGGTAGCCGTATACCATTTTCACAAGATCGGGACACATTCCTTGAAACCCTAAATAATGACACATATTTGTAACTCAATTTCCATTTGGATTTTGAGGAAAGTCATAAGATGAAAAACACTTTAAATGTCATTTAGAATGTAGAAAAAAATCCTAAAAAAATAAATGAGGTAGCCGTATACCATTTTCACAAGATCGGGACACAAAAAACCCTAAAAACCCTAAATAATGGCACATATTTGTAACTCAATTTCCATTTGGATTTTGAGGAAAGTCATAAGATGAAAAACACTTTAAATGTCATTTAGAATGTAGAAAAAAATTAAAAAAATAAACGAGATAGCCGTATACCATTTTCACAAGATCGATACATTCCTTAAAACCCTAAATAATGGCACATATTTGTAACTCAATTTCCATTTGGATTTTGAGGAAAGTCATAAAGATGAAAAACACTTTAAATGTCATTTAGAATGTAGAAAAAAATTAAAAAATAAATGAGGTAGCCGTATACCATTTTCACAAGATCGGGACAAAAAACCCTAAAACCCCTAAATAATGGCACATATTTGTAACTCAATTTCCATTTGGATTTTGAGGAAAGTCATAAGATGAAAAACACTTTAAATTTCATTTATAATGTAGAAAAAAATTAAAAAAAAATAAACGAGGTAGCCGTATACCATTTTCACAAGATCGGGACACATTCCTTGAAACCCTAAATAATGACACATATTTGTAACTCAATTTCCATTTGGATTTTGAGGAAAGTCATAAGATGAAAAACACTTTAAATGTCATTTAGAATGTAGAAAAAAATAAAAAAATAAACGAGGTAGCCGTATACCATTTTCACAAGATCGGGACACATTCCTTAAAACCCTAAATAATGGCACATATTTTTAACTCAATTTCCATTTGGATTTTGAGGAAAGTCATAAAGATGAAAAACACTTTAAATGTCATTTAGAATGTAGAAAAAAATTAAAACATAAATAAACGAGGTAGCCGTATACCATTTTCACAAGATCGGGACACATAAAACCCTAAAAATCCTAAATAATGACATATATTTTTAACTCAATTATTATTATGTTATTACTAATTATTATTGTAGTACTAAGCATTTACATTTATTATACAATTATTATTATTAAATAATTCCATTTAGATTTTAAATGAATTAAATTTTTTTCAAAAAAACTATTTATCATTATTACATCATTTATTATTAAGTCATATTTTTCACATGGATCTCCATCTAAGCCATTTATAATAACACATTTAAGTTGAATCTAATGGCTCACATTTTAACAAACTATTTCACTTGGATCACAATCTCAACCATCCATTCATATTAACACATTTAAGTTGAATCCAATTCCGCTCACATTTTAACAAACTATTTCACTTGGATCACCATCTCAACCATCCATTCATATTAAATCAATGGTCCAAATTCCTTACTCACATTTTAACAAACAAATTAATCCTTATATATATATATATATATATATATATATATATATATATAAACACTCTCTCTCTCACACACACACACACACACACACACACACACTTCCTCTTCCTGCACACATACACACACTCTCTCTCACACACACTCTCTCTCTAGCCGCAAATTACAGAGCCCTCCCAATCGCCGTCTTCTTCGACCACTACAATCGTCCCTCACCGGTGACCCAAGGCCACCCTCCTTCTCCGATTGCCATCATCGATCTCCCAAGACCCAACCCGTCCTTCATTCATCTCTAAAACCCATTGGCCGGTGAATCCTTCCTCACCCCTCTGTTTCTCTACCCCAAAATCACCATTCTCCTTCTCCCGTTCACCGTCATCGATTTCCCTACTTCCAATCCCAATCTCCTTCTCCGGCCAAGCCCCAAATCAACACCCTCACTCTCCGTATCCAAAACCACGACCCAAACCAAAGCTCTTCTTCTCCGGCCAAAATTTTCAGTGACAGCTATAGAATCACATAATTCCGTTAGTGCTGGGGATGCTTTGCGCTTGATATACGAGCTAATGTGGTAGCCTTCTTCCTCCTTTTGCATGCTCTATCCTATATGCATACTAGTACTTTCTTCTATCTGAGTTTTGCTAAATGGTTTGCATATTGTTTATGGGGAGTAAGAACATCTATGGTCCTTTTTTTCCTTTTCAATAAGTATTTTATATGCAATGTTACTTGCCTTTTACTTTTTTTTTTTTTTGTTTTAAAGTGGTTTTTTGTATTATTTGTAATCATTTTTTTGTGCCTAGATATACCGCTCTTCTGTACGACTCGTAATGACAATGGCCACTTGCCATATCCCACGGTCACTTCTCTTGAGATTCATCCATCACTTTTCTTCCCGAGTATGCTATTGTTTATGTTTGGCCCTACGTGGCATAGCCCTGGGTTGAATTTAGGTCTTTGGTAAATACAAAGGTGTGCCAGCGAGTCCGATTTACGCAAGATAGTTCTTACGGGCTTCTTGCCCTGCCTCCATTTGGAGGTGGGTGTCATGTGGACCGTAGCTGGGATTACATTCCCTTAGGCGGGTCTAATGTTCCCCGCGAATGAGTTCTCTCTTGGTTATCAAAATATGTAATGATTAATACTCCCTCCGTCCCAAAATAGGAGTCCCTTATTCCTTTTATGGGTGTCCCAAAAAATTGTTCTTTTCCAAAACTTTACATTTCGTGGACGCTCATCCATAGTTAGTCCAACCTTTTGAACAAAAATACCACATTTTGAAAAAATAAAAATAACAATGAAAATGATTATTCAATATTGAAAAAAAAAAATTTAATTTTTGACATTTTTGATTTTTTTATTTATTGAATTATTAGCGACTCTAATATTCCGCCAATAAATAAAAATTTAATAAAAATAAATAATATCAATGATCGAATATATTCCGCCGAAATAAAAATAAAATTAAAATATATTATATCGTTGACGTGAATATTCCGTGGCCGAAATAAAAATTAAATTAATATTAATTAACACAAATGATTTTAAATTTCCGTCGCCGAATTAATTTTATTTAATTTAATTTTTATTCCAATGACGGAATATTCCGTCGCTGAAATTAATTTAATTTAATTAATTTTTTTCGCGGAAATTTCCGTTGTCGGAATAAAAATTAATTAAAATAAATTTATTTCAAATAATTTTAACATTCCTCGTCGAAATAAATTTATTTTAATTAATTTTTATTCCAAAGAACGGAAATTTCCGCCGCCGAAATTAATTTAATTTAATTAATTTTTATTTCGACGGAAATTTCCGTCGAAATAAAAATTAATTAAATTAAATTAATTTCAATGGGCGGAAATTTCCGTCGCCGATGTCAAGAATCGGACGGATTAATTCCGTCGGTAAAAATCAAAATATACCGACGGAAATTGAGCCGTCGGAGATCACCGCGACGGGGCCGGTAGCGACGGACTGGGCCGACGGAATTTTTCCGTCGCCGTTTATTTTTAGCGACGGAAATTTGGATTTAGCGACGGAAATTTCCGTCGCTAAACCTCAGTTTTTTCGGTAGTGTAGCGATGGGGATTACGGCGACAATGCCCAAGTCGATCGTCAGCGACCGGCCGCTCGGCCAAATGTTTTCCCCGCCCCATGTATCATGATCCGAGGGTCGACACTCGTCGCAGACCGAGTCAAGGCTGAGGAGAGACGCGAGGCCGCAGAGGCTAGGCAAAGCTCATGAGGCTTTCGCGGCTCGGTGAGCATACGCAGGAGGCTTTGGCGGCTCAGGCGCAGATGCAAAGGAGGAGAATGATCGGCAGCCATGCGCAGACTCGATGCCAAATTTGCGAGCATTGTTGATGGCTCCGTATGGACCTCGGGTAATTTCCCAGCCTCCCCGAGTTGATTACGGACTCATTTTAGACTTGTTTGTACTATTTTATACTCTGTTTCAGTAAAACATTTGAGCATATTTGGTACCCGCTGATGAGCCCCTCCCCCTCCCCCTCCCCCTCTCCCCCTATTCCCCGCTTCCTCCCCCTCTCCCCCTCCCGATTTGGTACGGTGATATTTTTTAGTCTTTAGTTTGGTACGACCGATATTGATTTTTAGTTTTATAGTTTTAGTTTTATAAAGTGAATTTTTATATCGTGTACAAAAAAATTTGGTTAATTGATATTTTAAATTATTTTTTTTAATTTATTTCATTATCGGCCGACAAAAATTTCCAGTCGCCGATTAATTAATTTATTTTAATTAATTTTTATTCTCCAAATGGATTTAAAATTTCCGCTCGCTATATCAATTAATTTTTTAATTTAATCTTTTGTTTCAAAATGCGGAAATTTTCACACAAGTCGCCGCAATAAAAATTAATTAAAATAAATTAATTTTCAATGACATTTGACATTGGTAAATTGCAAACGATTTTAAAACGGTTTACCCCGCTCGCTTATATCAATTAATTTTTAATTTAATTTTTGTTTTCAGCCGCATGAAATTTCCGTCATTGGAATAATAATTAATTAAGAAATTAATTAATTTTCGCCAATGGACGGGAAATTTCAGCTCGCCGTTGAAAATAATTTATTTTAATTAATTTTATCTCTCAATGACGGAAATTTCCGTACCTATGAATATAAAATTTAAATTATTTCACCGGCGAAATATTCCAAGTTCGAAATGAAAATTTAAATTAAATTAAATTGATTTAAAGGCGGAAATTTCTCGTCGCTCGATGTCGAGGTAAATCACCGACGGAATTAATTCCGTTGGTAAAATCAAATTATACCGGCGAAATTTGAGCCGTCGGACCACGCCAAGTGGACGCATAGCGGCCATGACCACCGAACGGAATTTTTCCGTCTGGTGTTTAATTTTAGCGACGGAAATTTGGTTTTAACATCGGAAATTTCCGCCGCTAAAACCCGTTTTTCTTGTAGCGAGAGTAAAAACATTGCATGTAGCACTCCCTGGGTTTAGCCACCCACTTAGTTTCGGCATTTGTGGTGCGAGAGGTCTCGGGACATTTGAATGTGTGTTCTGACGTGTATACATCTTCTCACACATCTCGAGACTTGTTATCATAAACCGATTTCTTATCAGCCTTTAACTTGTGAGCATAAGGGTCTAATGTGTCCAGGAGCAAAGCAAGTAGAATGACAAACATGTAGTGCCTTCCTCCTTGGCCTTTCTCTCACTCAAAATGGTTT
This sequence comes from Adenophora triphylla var. japonica, assembly GCA_022495995.1. Taxonomy (NCBI): domain Eukaryota; kingdom Viridiplantae; phylum Streptophyta; class Magnoliopsida; order Asterales; family Campanulaceae; genus Adenophora; species Adenophora triphylla. The sequence goes on from JAFEMH010004737.1 coordinate 189,961, forward strand.
TTCCTCTCAAAATTAATTTTTCACACTTTTTGCCAAGTAGAAGCCTCACATCCTCTCCTTTACAAATTTGCCTTTTTTAAAAAGCCCATACCTGCTTTTATTAAGTTGACCCATAGAATATACGCTTCATCAAGTTTCATTTTACTTTTGCTGTTTAACTCCTGGTAAATGTATCACTTTTCTAAATTTTTTTCACACTCATTTTTGAATTTTTCAAGCTCAACTTATTTCTTGGTCACAAGGACATCAAGTTTCAAAGCAATGCAGTATCTTTTTTATCATCATTTTCTTTTGAAAGCTTCTAATTTTTTTCATCTTCACAAAACACTAATTTATCGAAAGTAGACTTATTTACTTTAGCAAGTACCTCAATTTTGTCCATTCTCTTTCAAACTCTAATCAAGATGCGCTCTTTCTTTGTATGTTGCAAAGAAGTTCCTCATAGTGATATGTCCCTATCCTCATCATCGTAATCTCCTTTAACGTAGAAACAATTTAGCATCAAGTCGTATAAAAGCAATCAATAGATGTGTTCCATCATCTGGGACCACATCCACACTTTTCCTCGTAAACCCTTCTCCAATTCCTCGCAAAATAAGCATTAAACACACGTAATGGTAGTTTATCATGGAGATATGTTAGCAACTTCCCTCTTCATCCTCACTACTCAGCTTAGCAGGAAGCAAGCTTAAGCTCATCCCTTTCTTTTCAGTGTGTTAGGCACACTCATCGGGCATAGTGACCAAAGCCACGACATGCCCTACATTGCATGGGAGAGAATTAGAGGATTGTTTGGCTTCTCAAAAAGTTTGGCGTTTTGAACCCATTCTCGGCTAGCTAGTTTTTGGTCTTTCAAACACCACTCTCGGGAGCACGCCTATTAGGGAACTTACTCATATTCTCTTTGTTTTTTTTAACATAGGAAACTCAATTTTTTAGAGATAAGTACTCACATCCTCTTCCCAAGATTAGACTATGTCCATTTTTGGTGAGGACAAGCTGGGCCTAATAAGCTCATGGAAATATGCAAAGCATCACTTTTGAGGGAAAGGCTTATGGACTTGTTCTTTTTCTGAGCTTCAAGATTCAACTCAAACACAGTCAAAATTCTCACAATTTTTTCTAAACCGACCGTGTTGGTGTCATTAGTCTCCTCTCTATAACAAATGCCCACTTTTATATTTAACCTTTCGTAAGGTCCTCAAAAATCTTACTTCACAAGTCCCGGCATTGTAGATTGATTATTCCAGACTAGTACATTCATTAGAAATTTCATGGATTTTTGGCAAAGATACGAGACTACGTTCTTCTCGCTCTCTTCCATTCTAAGAACTTTTCAAACCTATCCATTCCAAATCCTAAGTTCCCTAGTAGCGCCTTTACACTTGGAATCCCTCACAGTCTTCCATCTCGTAGAAGATATCCCAAGCTAATTCTTAGCAATGCTTCCTCATTAGTGATGAGTTTGTACATTATTTCCAAAAACATGGTCCGGAAACACCACCCATTGCTTTCTCGAATTATAACTAGTAGCATGTGTATTTCATCAAGAGTCCAACTTTCTTCAAAGCTTTCTCTCAAACACAAAGATTCACCAACACCGCATTCAGGCCTTTTCTTCATAGTAGGAGGTCGCACAGTCACAAGAATACACATCCAGCCCTTTCATCAATGCCTTTGATGTAATTACGCATTTTAGACTTCCAAAGAGAGTAATTTGTGCCAAACGTAAAACTCAAGACTCGGAGGCCTCGTTTTGATGATTTTGACATTCCATTTATGACTACACTTTCCTCTGATCAAACACTTAGTAACATTTTCAAGAGTTGGCTCTCGACACTAATTGAATGTTTCGTAGGGCCTAGAAAACCTAATCAACTTCAACAGCATCACGGATGTGGAGTACGTATGTGACACACAACCTCGTCCACACATCCATAAATAAAGCAAACTGGAATAAATAGTAAAACACAAAAATTATAACGTTTATTGGTTTTCGATCCCAAGAAACAAGGCTTACGCCCAAAATACCTTTTCACTTATTAAACCGTGTTAAGCTTACAAAAACATGAATTAATTAACAAACTAAAATACTAAAAATACTAAACAAGTTCTAATCACCTTTCTACGATAAGAACAATACTCCCTTTCCCAAAATACCTTTTCACTTATTAAAACATGAATTATACCGAAGAAAACTAGATGTGATTTCGGATGCAAGACACAACCTTCACTCACAACCTTAAAATCAAAATGTTGAACCGTGAAGAACAAAAGTATTTGTCTCTCAAATAAATCTCTAAAGCCGTGTTTTCTCTTTGTGCTGATCACTTGTATTTATATACACCTTGAGAAGATCTTCACGAATCCAACACCTTCCTTATGTGAGTTTTCCAATTCCTACAAAAAAACATAAAGCCCTTCCACTCACAAAGAAAGAGATTTTATTACTAGGTTAGTCCTAATATAAATATATGTACATAAATAAAAGATATTTACAATATTAATAATTTTAAATCTTTTCATGAAAATCCCAAAATCAACTTTACCAAATATATGACATTGATTCAAAAATAGAAAAACAATTTATTTCCTAAAAACTCACTCTCTTTCAATCTAATTACTATTAACTTTAAGACTACTTTAATGTGCACAAAATTCAACTGCGCCTTTAATAATTTGAATCACTGACTCAATACATTGAACTATAGAAGGAAACTTGCATAAGATGCGGTGGGGTCATCGAACTGCCGGATGGTCTTTAATTGACATCAGTGATCTAACAATTCAACTGCGCCTTTAATAATTTGAATCACTCACTCAATAGTCAATACATAGAACTATAGATGGAAACTTGCATATGATGTGGTGGGGTCATCGAACTGCCGGATGGTCTTTGACATCAGTTCTAACAATTCAACATTTGTTTCACAAAATCTCTTAATCATATATTTTCACTCGCCTTCACCAAAAGTTGTTTCATTTATTTTTGGGCTGAACTTTGGTCACAAATATACGACAATTTAACTATATTCATGAAATTCTAAAAATTCTTGCTGATTCGCCATTAATAATATTATCAACAACAACTTTTAGAATTTCATTTAAATACGATTAATCTCTCATAAATTTGTGGTCAAAGTTTTAACAAAAAAGTTTCAAACGGCATAAACTTTTTAAACTGAGGAGATTACAATAATAAAATTGCGTTAAAACTCTCTGCTTATTTAAAAACGCTACAATAATTTTGGAACAAACTAAAAATAAAAAATTTATTATTACATTGAGAGAGCAATTGATATCTCGTTTGGGAGAGAGGGAGGCGTGAAAAAACGAACTTGTTTTTCAAACACAGTCCAAATATGCATTAATTTTGAATGCTTTGCAGTTTAATGTCAGAGCTCGACCCATCATAAATTAAGTGGTACTAGATGGATCTTGGATCCTAAAGGTTTAAATTTGGAGTTTAAATCTTGAGAGTTTAATTAATTTATTAAAAGTATAAACGGGTTTTTAACACATTTTTCACCAACAGAGACAACTGTACATTTATAAAGATAAGATTCAAAATTTTAAATAATTATATTGTTGTACCAGTGCTGAATTACTCAGCCATAAAGCCTGATTCAAGAGTCATGGCCTCCGGATCCATCATAGAATCCTGATCCACCATAGAACAAGAATATCTGGTTGAAAATAATAATACTCCTTCGTGTGTGCCGAATTACTTGACCGTCAAGAATGTCTAGTTGAAAAATAATATTTTACTTAGCCATCAATCAAGACTCAAGAGTCATGGCCTCCGGACCCAACATAGAACAAGTGTTACCAAATTACTTGCTGTGTCAATAATATCTAGTTGAAAATAATAATACTCCTTCATTCGTCTGTTTCACAATAAGGTTTCTATTTTAATTTTGCACGATTTGCACTAAAAAATACAATGTTGGGACATGAAAAATAAAGTAGAAAATAAAAAATTAGTAAAAAATAGTAAGTGAGTTGTTATTGTATGTGTAGCAAGTGAGTCATATTATTCATTTTAAATAATAAAGCAACTAAAACTTTTACTATGTGTAACAGAAAAAAAAAAAAAAAAAAAAGAAAGAAAGAATATTATTGTGAATCGAGGGAGTACGAGTCAAAAATTTAGGCTATAAGTACGAGTCAAAATTTAGGATATAAACCGGACCACCTTTCATCCTTTAGACAAAAATCTTCCTTATCAAGAAATTTAGGCTATAACTCTGTGGATAATGGCAGTAGCGATGGCAGCAGTAGTAGTGGTTATAATACTGATATGGTCCATATGGAGAGTGCTGAATTATTATTGGTGGTTCGAACCGAAGAGGCTCGAAAAGCAACTTCGAGGAGCAAGGTCTCAATGGAAACTCATACAAGCTACTCTTTGGAGATATGAAAGAAATCGCAAAGATGGCCAAGGAAGCCGAACCTAAGCCCATTCGTCTCTCGGAGTGATATCGTTCCTCGTGTCTTGCCTTTCATCCATAAATCCATCACGACTCACGGTACATTTTTTACGCTATTTTTGACACCAATGAATAAGGTCTAATG
>JAFEMH010004738.1:0-194475 GCA_022495995.1 Adenophora triphylla var. japonica
TTTCCTTCCTTGTCTCAGTATTTATGTACTCGTATGTATCTGCTTCCGTAGTTTCGACATAACTTTCCATTTGCTTGACAGTGTCCGGTGCTTACGAGGTGTTTAGTCCGGGCAAGCTGAGCTGGGACATTAGGGAGGCGTATCGTACCGTGCCTCCCTGCTATGCTAGTTCTGCGAAGAGGGCAAAGAAGGCGGTCTTGTCAAGAAAGTGGGTACTCGAATCGACGTACGAGGAGGTGTCTCAGCACCGAACCGGAGTTCTCTCGAGAGGATCCAAACTCGACCCGGTGGGAGTCGGTTCCACGCCGGCGCGGTTCAAAGGCTAGCGAGGTTACGCGGCGGCGGAAGCTCCCGGTGGGACTTCACCGCGATGTGATGTATCCTGGGAGAGGGTGACCCGTCGCATGGCTCGGGGTCCCTTCCGATGGTGCCGATGGATCCTCCTATGCACATGCAAAGATCCTCTGTCGATGCCGATGGAGGAGTTGAGAGAGGTATCGACAGGTATGTTCTATACCGAGTATATCATAGCGGAGCCGACTACGATACTTTCTTGAGGATGAGGCCGAGGAGCCCGCAGTGCACCCAGACAGGAGGGCGAGGGCCCCAGATATCCCCGAGATCTCCCGATCCCACGCCGGGGCTGGGGTCCGGCGTACCGAGGGGCCGGATGGTTCGCGCAGCGATCGGTGATCCCGATCCCTGATGAGCCGAGACCACTCGCATGTGGTTGACCCCAATGCTTCGGTGAGCACTTTTTGATTTTCTCGCATTTCATAGTAGCATTCCCGCAAATGTTGCATCCGTACTTTCGCTTCGTCTTTGATGACTTTCCCGGGTTCCTGTGTCCGGCCGCACGTACAACGAGGCTACGAGACAAGCTGATGGACGGGTGGGCCACCTACGCTAGGAGGCTCGTGGCGTTCATGAGGTGCGCTTCTGAGGAGCGTGGATGTTCGTGAGCGGGGGCCGTCTAGGCCGAGAGGTTCGTCCGCTCCCACCTACCGGCTGGGAGAGGAATTTGCGCATGGGATTTGGCAAGTTCGCGCGGAACGACTCGGGCTCGGGAGCTCGTCCTCCTTCGCACTCGGGCACGAGAGGGGGAGAGTCCTCGAGTTCGCAGACGCCGAGGAGGCCTTTCGCGTATTCCCGCCCGGGAGGAATTCGGGGATTATCTTGTTTGCGACGGATCCGGCGGCGGCGGAGCAACAAGGCCGAGTGCTTGGATAACGAGCAGGACTCGGAGTAGTCCTCTTTTATTGCTTTCTTTTAGACAAAATGTATGTATTGTCCGGAAAAATTTGACTTGAACTGTATTTGAAAAGGCGCCCGTGGCGGAACCTGTACTTTGCCCATTTATTTTGTGGTCACCTTCTTTTTATTTTCGTCAAATAAGCAAGTAGGTTAATCAAAAATAAATAAAATGAAACATGCATTAAAAATTGAACGGGTCAAAATTTAGCCTATATGCACTGATTATTAATTAATTGCACTGTTGCACGAGCGCGGGGCGGAAGTGGTGTTGGCTTTGGTTGAATGAAACCAGGGGCAGCACGCAGATTCATAAAGGATGAACAGGGCCTTGTTTGGAATTGCTTCCAATTTAGGAGCATGGCCGCAGAGTTGACCAAGTCAACCGGCAGAGGAGTCCCACGACTAAGAATGAATTTCCGTGAGTCTTTTAAATTGCGCTCACTTTGCAATTCGTAAGAAACCGCGCATTGCTTTGATCACTTGGCCGAATTCCTTTCAAATTTCTAAGGTTTCCTTCACTTTCTTTCATGGCTCCTTTCCTAAGCTATCGTCTGATGCAAGAGCGATACTCGGAAAATTTTCAGCCGTGGGTACGGAACCACACGAGGCGTAACAAAGGGTTTTTCGAAGGCCGTTACGGATGAAATCCGATTGGGATTTGAAGGAGCTCATGCCGATTGGGATCTTTTGAGAGCAACGGCTCGCTTCGGGACGACGGAGGAATGTGTACAACTTTTCGTACAATGAAATCACTCCTACGCTTGAAGATTTCCGGGCCATTCTCGGGAGGACCCGAGACTGGAACAACTAGTTCTTCCGTATGTCGGTGGCATGGCCACCGTTGAGAAGCTAGTGTCTCGCTTGGTATCTCTACTGAGAAGCATACGGGATGCCGATATCAACACCGATTATGTTGACATTTCGGGGCTGCCCGAAAGATTTGCCGAGCCGAGGGGAGCGTCTCGCGTGGGACGCGTTTGCTCAGGCGCGATCGCTACTGCTCACGTTCACGTCCCTCGGGTGTGTGCCATCACAAAGATACCGGACCTCGTGAGGCAAAGGCCGAGCGGGGAGACATCGTGCCGTTGGTCTTGGGCGAGACGTTCTCGGGCATAGTCGGATGGCGAATGGTAGCCGATACATGTGGGGAGGAGTCCCGCTATGCTTACCACGTGGTTGAGGGAGAGATCACAGATGATGCCCGAGGTGCCAATGTCTTGTGACGCTTGGTCCTTCTCTCGACCTCCTCTCGGTGATAGGGGGCGATCAGCCGAGCCTGAGCTCGATGGCCGACTCCGCACGCATCACTTGCGATGGTGGGTTCCCCATTGGAAGTTACAGACTTGTCGGACCGCTTAGAGGGTCTATTGGTTGTCGAGTGCCGAGGCCGTCTCGCACGTCCTTCTACATTCCATCGTTGGTTCGCGACAAGACGGGCCGGAGCAGAGTGCCATTGACGAGCTTGAGTTACGCGCTACCTTCGAGGTGGGATCTCTTCGATGGAAGATCCTTCGACGCTATTGCTTCACACGGTGGTAGCAATACACGTCCTTTCCCGCCAGTGTTCTCTTTCACCGGAGAGGGGCACTGTTCGTCTACGCAAAGATTCGAACCGGTATAAAGAGTGTATAGGAGAGACACAGATGGCTATCTTGTGGAGACGCGAGTGAGCTGTTAGGTGCCGATTACCTTGACACTCAACCTTGAGGAGGACCGGCGGGGCTAACCCTGGAATCGTACCGGGAATGACATGGCCGACTATGAGGCCAATGTCGATCGGGAGGCCAATCAAAGCACGGCCATGATGGCTCAAGCGAGGCACTCGAGACAGAGCTAGGGAAAGGGCTGCGTTGATAGCTATCACAGGTTTGACGGAGGCGTCTAGGAAGGGTCCCCGAGCCTGTAGAAGGACTACCGGAGTATTCCCTGTGAAGGTGAAGAACACTCGCCGCGGGAAAGGGAAAGGGAAGAAGGATGAAGAACCAAGTTCGGGAAACTAGGTTGACCTTGCTGTCCAGAGTATCCACCCATTGTCATTGCAGACACATTAACTGATTAATGTTTTATTTTAGTTTTGCTAGCGTGTAGCGAGTTAAGAGTTGACCGTGCTTGAACTCATCAAAGATTGTTTTAACCGTAATGAATTTGTAGGTTAATTGAAAAGAGTTTTTCGAAACACAAGCAATTGATGCTTAATGTAATTTTTTTTTGTTTTTGAGACAGAACCAATGATGGCTGCCTACGTTCCCCTTTTACAATTGGACTAAGGGGCTCAGGTCACCGTAGTTCGACACTTTTAGGTGAATTTGAGAAAAATGAAGACAAAAGAAGTGCGACTCTGTTTTTTACCTGGATCATTAGCGGGAATGTATCCAATGGGTATTACTCTTTAGCACTTTAATTTTACTGAGGGGTGGTGTATGGGGAAGGAGAGTTGACTCGTGCTCTTCCTCAAACAAAGTATCTGCGGAGCTTGCTTCCGTTCACGGGGTTAACAAAAGGGTTCTCGTCCAAGTCTTCTAGCTTCATGGCTCCTCCGGAGAAGATTATTTGTACCATGAACGGTTCTATCCAGGTAGGCTCCCACTTTCCGAGGGGATTGGACTGCGTAGGAGGCTTTTCCTTTAGCACCAAGTCGCCTTCTCTGATGTCTCGGATCTTGACTTTCTTATCGAATGCTCGGGCCATTCTGCTCTGGTAGGCTCGAGTGTGTTCCATGGCTTTCAATCGCGCTCGTCGAGTAGAGCAAGTTTATCGTGACGGCTCAGAGCCATTCGACTTCATTGATCTCGTTTTCCAAGAGGATCCTGAGGGGATGGAATTTCCAATTCCACGGGTAACATTGCTTCCATTTCGTAGGTGCGAACGGAGTCTCCCATGGCGGTTTTGATCGATGTTCAGATCCCGCAGGGCTAGATGTAGCTTTTCGGGCTAGTCCCGACCTCCGGTGGTCATCTTTCCGATTATCATGGAGAGAGTCTTGCTTTGCCGCCTCTACCGCACCATTAGTTTGTGGTCTCGTAAGGAGAAGACCCGTGACGTGTGACTCGAATTCGGCCGCAGCTTGGTCACAATCTCCTTCGAAGTGGGTCCCATTATCGGATATGATCTTGTTGGGCACTCCGTATCGTCACATGATGTTCTCTTTGATGAACTCGGCCACCTTCTTAGAATTCAGTATCTTGTACGATCTGGCTTCTACCCATTTGGTGAAGTAGTCGATCGCGACTAGAATGAACTCGTGACCATTGCTCCCTGGTGGAGTGATCTTGCCGATGACGTCGATTCCCCATGTGGCAAAAGGCCATGGCGTAGTCATGCAATAGAGTTCATGCAGGAGGGATGTGATTGAGGTTGAGAACCGTTGACATTTGTCGCAGCTCTTCTGACGAACCGGATGCGTATGTTTCCATTGATATCCAATAGTATCCCATATGGGGAATGATTTGTGTCAATGCTCTGCGTTCATGTGCGGACCGCAGTTCGGTTGTGAACTTCGCTCATTAGCTCGCCGGCTTTTTCTTTGTTTACACACCGAAGGAGTGGCCCTTGGTGGCACTTCTTGTACAACATACCCCCCTGCACGACGAAATGGGATGCCGTGCATTTTAATGCCATCATGTTTTTGGCTTTGATCCCTTCTTTGTATTTTCCATCTTCATTTGTGAAGGAAGCTTCTCCGTTTTGGAGGTACCGGTATATTTGATTGTACTAGTGGTTCATCGATCGTTTCTTTTTTTATCTCGATCTCACAAAGAATAGGCGGGTGTTTCCCGTCCGCCTATTCTCGAGGGGTTTTACCGCTTTCCCATCGGGAATTTCGATAAGAGAGGCGAGGGTTGCTGTGGCTCGCGAAGCGATTCCTGTCTCTTGGCAAATAGTGAAAAGAGATGTCCTTGAACCGAGCAACGAGCTCCTCCATGTACGCGTGGTACTTCGGGAGGCCGTAATCTACCGTCTTCCATTTGTTGGACACTTGATTGATGATCAATCACGAGTCTCCGTATACATCCAGCTCGAGATGTTGCGCTCGAGGGCGGCTTCCGCACCGGCCGCACAAAGGCTTCATATTCTACGCATTGTTGGTTGTTTCAAATTCAGCTTGATGGCTATGGGAGTATGCTCATCCTTGGGATCGACAAGGAGCATTCCAATACCATTCCCCTTCTTGTTGGCTGCCCCATCGAAGAAGAGTTGCCGCGGTTTGCGCCTCGCCGAGTGAAAAGATTCCGTCGTCCGGAAATTGCGAATCAGACCCTTGGTTCACCGCTCGGGAAGTCGACCACCGATCCGCCATTACTCGCCTCTTTGTTGACTTTCTCGACCATGTACTTGATGTCGAACTCAGCCAGAAGAATGACCACTTGGCTAGTCGCATTGACAGGGATGGCTTGTCAAAGAGATATCTGGACGGTATTTTGGAGACCAGAGCACCGAATGTGACCGCATGTAGTGTTTCGCTTTCTCGACTACCCATACCAAGGCTGCACAAGTTTTCTCTAGTGGCCGAGTAGCCGAGTTCACTTCCTTGAAGCTTCCGGCTTACGAAGTAGATTGCATGCTCAACCTTGGAATCTTTCTCTCTGCTATTGTGCGCATTGTTCCGATTGACGTGTCTGTTATCGTCGATACATGTGGAGTAGTGGCTTGTCTTCATGTGGTGGGCACTGCATTGGGGGATTCACCAAGTAGGTCTTGATTTTCTCGAAAGCCGGTCTTGCACTCGGCATCCCAGTTGATGTCGACATTCTTCTTCATCAGCTTGAACATGGGCTCGCAGAGAGATGTCAACTGGTTGATGAAGCGACCGGTGTACCGAAGTCTTCCCATGAAGCTTTTCACTTCGTCAGAGTCCGAGGCGGCTTCATGTCGATGATGGCCTCGATTTTCTTGGGATCGGCTTCGATACCTCTTTCTCGTAACCATGTACCCCAAGTACCTTGCCGCGCTTGACGCCGAAGGTGCACTTCGCAGGTTTAATCTCATGGAGTGTTTTCGAGTCCGTTGAAAACTTTCTCAGATCCGTCATGTGCCGCATGCCCGATCCTCTGGAGTGGATGATCATGTCATCGCATATACTTCGATTTCTTTGTGAATCATGTCATGGAAGAGGGTCTGCAGCCTACCGGTAAGTAGCCCCAAAGATTCTTCGCACCGAACGGCATGACCGTGTAGCGCATGTCCCCCACTGAGCGCGAAAGCAGCCTTGGCTTGATCCTCCTGACATTTTGATCTCGGTTGTATCCATCGAACCCGTCCACGAAGGACTTTACTTCGAAATTTGCCGTGGGTGTCGACTCAAAGATGTCTATGTTAGGCAAAGGGGGAAATCATCTTTAGGGTTGGCCTTGTTGAGATCCCGTAAATCCACACAAAGATCCGACCTTTCCATTGGCTTGGTGACCAAATCACGATGTTGGAGAGCCAAGTAGGGTACTCAATCACTCTGATGAAACCAACTCGGAGCATTTTCTCAATCTCTTCTTTCACTTGCAAGGACCACTCTGGCTTGATCTTGCGCAGCTGAAATTACCCGGATCCGAGAGGCAGCGCAATCGCGCCCCGGCATCTGGCATTTCCCGCTTTGCGGCGTTTTTGTTGGTGGAGGTGTCTCGCTGTGTTTTGCTTTGTAGAGTCGCCACGGCGTTTTTATTAAGCCCAAAACATTGAAAAAGGGCATCAGTTTAAAAATAAACTGTTTTTGTGTGATGAGATTTTGAGTTCGGAGGTCAGATGACTCCTCGGGAAGAGAATATTAGAATCTTAGAGCTCACCCGAGTCGCCTCGTAAAAACGAGTCTTTCGGATACCCCTAATATTCTTTAACTGTTGTGTGTGTGTATGTGCTTTTTTAAAAATGCATGCTGTATCGGATGTCTACATTGTATACTGCTTATTGAAATGTATTGAAATAGTAATGGAAGGAAGCCTTACCAATGTTGGTTCTTGTCCGTCTTCTGCTGGGGAATAGTGTTTGAGGATGGAATAGTGTTTCGGTACGGACCGGGATTGCTTCGGGAGGAGCCGGTTGTCTGCGGACAGAGTTTCGGCGTGCGTCGGGATTGTAGGTTGCGTTTGGGCAGAGGTTCGGCGTGCGTTGGGATCGCAGGGATCACTTGGGCAGAGGTTCGGCGTGCGTTGGGATCGTAGGGATCACTCGGGCAGAGGTTCGGCGTGCTTCGGGATGGCAGAAGTCACTCGGGCAGAGTTTCGGCGTGCGTTCAAGTTGCCGGTTTGACTCGGAAAGAGCCGGGATGCCTTAGGAAAGACCAGGCAAGGCCTCGGAGTACCACGAGGGGCCTCAGAGTACCTCGAGAGTGCCTCGGGGCAGTGCGGGAGCGCTCGAAGAGGCTTTGGAGCACCACAAGGGAGCTCGGAAGGCCTCGGAAGGATCCGAAAGGGGCCGGGATTGCCTCGAAGGGTCTTAGAGGGGAGCCTGAAGGCTGGGGGGAGAGGAGAGAAGAGGGAGATGTGTGTCATAGGTCTTTGAGACTGCGTTTGTGAGTCTGCAGTGTTTCCCATTTGTTCGGAAGAGAGTGATCCAGATTGGGGTACTTACAGAAGCCCCTCGACGACGTCACTTACGGAGGAAGTGGGGTCGTCGATAAGATAAGGGTCCTAATCTGGATCGCATGCTGGGAGAGGAAGTGACTGTGTAGGTCGGTGTGTGAGGACATGGCGGTGTCCTACCGTCAGTGTGACCGTTTTAGGTCAATTGGCTGGACCCTGTGATAGGATTCCTACGTATCCCTAGCGGGAATCAAGCCTGATCGTAGTTCGTGTGTGGGGTGAGTGTCATTGTGCACGAGGACGGGAGATGTCCTCTGACTGAAACTCTGTGCGTGGACGTGGTGGTGTCCTGTGAGTGACCGTATAGGTCAGTGGTAAGGACGCGCGGCGGCCTGTAGGCGACCGCATAGTGTCGGTGGTAAGGACGTGCGGCATCCCGGGGTGACCACATAGGTCCGATGGTAAGGACGTGGTGGCATCCTGGGTGACCGCATAGGTCGGTGGCTGGACCCTGTGATAGGATTCCTACGTATCCCTGGCGGGAATCAAGCCTGGTCGTAGTTATGAGGTCGTAAAATTGTGAGTGTATGCGGGCGTGGTGGTGCCCTGAAGTGTCGTGTGACCGCCGAGGTCGACTGTGAGGACGTGGTGGCGTCCTGGGGTGACCGCATAGGTCGGTGGTAAGGACGTGGTGGCGTCCTGGGTGTGCAATCTTACTAGAAGATGGGTAATCTTACGAGAAGATAGTTTGTGACCGCCGAGGTCGACTGTGAGGACGTGGTGGCGTCCTGGGTGTGCAATCTTACTAGAAGATGGGTAATCTTATGAGAAGATGGTTTGTGGTGTGACCGCCGAGGTCGACTGTGAGGACGTGGTGGCGTCCTGAGATGTGGTGACTGCCGAGGTCGATTGTGAGGACATGGTGGTGTCCTGAGATGGAAATTTTTACGATTTTCCGAATCAGGTGGTTTAAAGCCTTCCGGGCTGGGGATAATTATTTGGGAGGTTTATACGGTCTTCCGGACCGAGTGGTTTAAAGCCTTCCGGGCTGGAGATAGTGATATGGGAGGTTTATATGGTCTTTCGGACTGAGTGGTTTAAAGCCTTCCGGGCTGGAGATAGTGATGTGGGAGGTTTATACGGTCTTCCGGACCGAGTGATTTAAAGCCTTCCGGGCTGGAGATAGTGATGTGGGAGGTTTATACGGTCTTCCGAACCGAGTGGTTTAAAGCCTTCCGGGCTGGAGATATGTCATGTATGAGGACTTGATTCGTCTTCTGACTGCGGTTGTGTCGTGCATGAGGACTTGAATCGTCTTCTGGCTGCGGTTGTGTCATGCGTGAGGACTTAAATTGTCTTCTGGCTGCGGTTGTGCCGTGCGTGAGGACTTGAATCGTCTTCTGGCTGCGGTTGTGTGGAGGCATGGATGCCTTGAGCCTTGACTGTGAGAGGTGTGAATGGCTCGCATTTTGTCCGTTGGGGACTGCCGATGTTCATCAGTTGGGGATCATCGTGGCCTTGTAGAGGCTTTTCCTGCTGAGAGGGTGACTTCGGGCTTACTTTGATGGCCGGTGCTTGAGTTGCCATTTAGTGGGCGAAGTCCGGGCTTACCATGACGGCCGGTGTATGGGGATATGCGGTCTTGTACGGGTTTGCAAGAATTCCCTTTTGACTTGCTGGGGAAGGAGCTCGGGCTTACTTTGATGGCCGATGCTTGCGTTTCCGTTGAGCATTTTGGAGGCGTTTTGTGCCTTGAGATTTGTACTTGGAGGTGCGGGCTCCTTCTTGCGCTTGTTTCACCGTTTAGTGGGCGAGGTCCGGGCTTACGATGACGGCCGGTGCTTGCGTTGCCATTGAGTGGGCGAAGTCCGGGCTTACGATGACGGCTGGTGCTTGCGTTGCCGTTGAGTGGGCGATGTCCGGGCTTACACTGACGGCCGGTGCTTGCGTTGCCGTTGAGTGGGCAAAGTTCGGGCTTACACTGACGGCCGATGCTTGCGTTGCCGTTGAGTGGGCGAAATCCGGACTTACACTGACGGCCGGTGCTTGCGTTGCCGTTGAGTGGGCAAAGTCCGGGCTTACACTGACAGCCGGTGCTTGCGTTGCCGTTGAGTGGGCAAAGTTCGGGCTTACACTGACGGCCGGTGCTTGCGTTGCCGTTGAGTGGGCAAAGTCCGGCTTACACCGACGGCCGTGCTTGCGTTGCGTTAGTGGGCAAAGTCCAGACTTCTGGCGACGGCGGTGCTTGCTCCCGATGGGTTAAGGACAAGCGCATTGAATCTGTTTGAAATAGGCCTTTGGACGGCCCGAGGGCAAAGATTATAAGGGCGAAAAAGTAATTTGGCCCTTCGTTGCAAAGAGGTCCGTACGGACCAACCTCGAGATGTAAAGAGGTCCGTACGGACCAAGGTGTTGAATTTTACAGCTCCTGCATTTTGATCGGCTTTAAAAGCGAGGCACCCCTCATTCTTCTTCTTCCAGTGGGTGAACCAGAGAGAGGGAGAAGGAGAAAAACTCCATTGTTGTCCAAATTTCTCCATTTTTTAGCTTGAATTGCTTGCAATGGCGGAAGGATCAAGGAGAGGGCGTCGCCAACGGAGCCAAGAAGTGATCGAGCAAAGGATGGAGCTTCAAAGAAATTGGATCTCCTTCGTGCCTTCTTCGAAGAACCCGGATGTGTTGTATCCGAATCCGGAGGTGCATAATCGGCGAGTTAGGAACGCCGGGGAGGTAAGAAATCAATTTCGTCTTGATTCCTCGCTTGAAATTTTGAATGCTAGAACTAGGTTTTAGTTTTTCGCATATTTGGGGCTTTTGTTGTTTGCCATGCTTTTTGTGAAATTCTTGATGAATTGTTAAAATTGAACATGTAAAAATTGTGGGTATGTGAATTTTGTGCAAAAATGTGTAGATTAGCTCTTATTTGTAAAAAATAAAGTGCCTCTCTTGGAAATGCATGCTTCGGTGTTTTGTACCTTATGCTATTTCTGTATGTACATTGTGAGAAAATTGCCAAGTAGGGACAAATTTTGTGAAAAATGTGACATGTGCCGTGTTTTGTGATGGGTTTTGTCTAAAAGTATGTGCCATGTAGGGACGGACTTTTCTTTTGAAAATGTGTCATGCAGTGTGTGCCGTGTTTTTGGTGACGGACTTTGTGGGGAAAATATGTGCCGTGTTTTTGTGACGGGTCTTTTGAAAATGTGTCGTGTAGGGCTTAATCCCTCTGTTGAAAAAATTTGTACAGTGTGTGCCGTGTTTTGTGACGGACTGTATGGGGAAAATTATGTGCTATGCATGCCGTGTTATGTGACAGGTTACATGTGAAAAGTATGTGTAATGTGTGCCGTGTTTTGTGACGGACTTTCTTTTTTATATATATATATATGCTTTGGTATTAAGTACTGTGACTGACGTATCTTTGCTGTGTTTACCTGCAGGATGAGGGGCTTTTGGCTGGGAAAGCCAAAAAGATGAAGACTCGGGGATCGCTCGAGGTTGTAGTTGAGTTGTGGCAGCAGATGCCGAATATCTTTGTGGATGGCGGGTCGAGCCCTAGGAGGCTGGTCTATGCTTCCGGCTTGGGCGTGTTCGTGGAGAACTTGGCCGGGATCTCTGATACGAGGAAGAACAAGAGTATCTTCCTGGGCTTATATGAGTATTGGTGGGATACCACCCACACCTTCCATCTGAGCTGGGGCGAGGTGATGGTGACGCCCACCGATTTTGCTGCTATCACCGGGCTTTCCTTCAAAGGAGGGCCAGTGCGGTGGAGGGATAGGATAGCTGAGGACGTCGGGCCGAGTCCGCTGGCTTGCGCCTCTTCCTCGCAGGGGCCTGGGCATGCCGTACGATGATGTGGAGATGAGGATTACGGCCGCATTGGGGCCTATTGCTCGGGTACGGCTGTGACGGCGGAGCAGCTGGCGCGCTCCTTTCTGTGGTTTGCCCTTTCTGAGACTCTGTTCTCGAACCACGCGACCACGGCTCCCTTTGCTCTGCTGGAGAGCTTGATTGACTTAGAGAGAGTCTATGACATAGCTTGGGGCGAGGCGGGCCTGGCCGAGCTTTACTTCTCCTTGGACCGGTTTAGCCGGGGTGTGGCCAGTTCTTTGGCCTGCTTTGATTTTGCTTTGGAGGTATGAGTTTATTGCTGTTTTTGATTTAGCAACTTGTCATTTCTCCGTTTTCTCTTGCACTGAGCCTTTTCTGCTTTTGTCGCAGGTGTGGTTCTATGAGATCTTCCAGTGCTTCCCGTGGAATAGAGATCCTGGGGCCATAGCGGCCTATCCTGCTATGTTAGGCTAGGCCCGCCCGACGAGGAGGAGGAGGACCAGCAAGGGGAAGCTCACCATCGCTACTGTGGACGTGGCAGGAGCATCCGGGGGAGAGATAGCCCGGAGGGGTTTGCTTTGTACCCCTAGGCTCGGTATGAGGCTGACGAGTTCGAGGGGGCTCCTGTGGTGACAGCGCAGAGGAAGATGCTGCGGGGCCTGACATGCGACGTCATGTACTTGGGAGAGAGGGTCTTTTGGCAGCATGGCCCGAGTATGCTTCCCTTGGCTCCGAGGGACCCGCCTTTTGGGATGATGGATTTCCGGGATATGGATGTGCTGGAGTTTGAGAGGTATTTGGGCGGCGTGAGTGCCGATGAGTTTGTTTTGTTTGGAGAGGAGTATGGGTCCTTCGTGAGGAGGAAGTTGAGGACACCACTGGTGTTGGCGAGGGAGAGGGAGGCTGGTCCGCCGGGTCCCCCAGAGGTTCCGGTGCCTGGGCCGGATTTCACATATATCCGTGGGGATTCATCGAGGAGGAGGGTATCTCGTACTGCCGTCCCGAGCAGCTCCCTGCTGCCTACCGAGTGGATCCTGACATGCCGGTGAGTATGCTTACTCTTTTCCATCTTGGCATCTTTTCTGTATTTTTCTCTTTTTGTTGAGTATGATTGTATTGCTGAGCGTTTCTTTGGCTGCTTGCTTGTGCAGGTCCCGGGGAGAGTCTACGATACGCTGACCCGCTGTTATGTGGCGATGCGATCCTTTGCGAAGAAGATGGCGTCGAAGCTGTCTTGCCGGTCTTCGCGACGAGTGCCGGCATACGAGCCAATGCCTTTGAGGCATTCTGTGGACGTTCCTCCACCGAGAGCCGAGCCGGAGCCACAGCAGGAGGGACCTTCGTGGGGGCGGCATAGCATGGATGTCGGGACGTCCTCGGGAGCTCAGAGGTCGCAGACCCTTTATCAGTTCTTTCCTCCGCCGAATGCACAGGGTGAGGGTTCGTCAGAGCATGCCTACTTCGATCCTTTTGTCGGGTTCGACCCTTCCAAGTATCTTGAGCACCTAGCCCAGGAGGGGGTTCAGTATTCCGACAACGAGGGTGTGACTGGTGAGTTTACCGGGATGCCCGACTTCTCGCTTGAGGACGTTGATGATGATGATGATGCTGAAGAGTCGGACTAGGGTTCATTTGCTTTCCCTCTTTCCATATCTTCTCTCTTTTTTTTTTGTTTAGCAACAGACATTGTATGTACCTGTAATAAAACATTCGCATTTGTATCGCAAAGTATTTTATTCTAAGATGTAATATGTCTTTGTGATTCCCGGGAATTGTCCTAGGAATTGTTGCTATTATATTTTTTATTTGTGCATGCCACGTGAGCTGAGAGTATGTTTGTGGGTAGCGTGTGCTTGCCGGAAATGACTTTGGCCAGAGTTTGGGCAGTTTGGAGCAAGGTCCAGCTGGGAACAGTGGTTGTTGGCCTGTTTGCTGGGAAAGTGGGGCCAGACTGCAAAGAGGTCCGTACGGACAGACCTATGCTTTTGGGGAGGAAATAAATGTTTTCAGGATGTCTGAACTTCTCTCTCTTCCCATTTCCCAGTCCTTTCGAGCTTTCTTCCCCATTTTCTCTAGGAACCTCCATTTTTGCCATGGATTCTTCGTATGTTCCAAGAATTTTGCCAAGGCTTTCGCAGGAGCGGCAAGCACTTTTCCTTGAGCGGCTGAAAATGTGGATGCGACACCGTATGAGGCATCAGAGGCGGGCTTTCGAGGTAAGGTTTCGACTTTGCTCGATTTGGTCCCTTAAGGAGTTGGTTCCTGATTGGGAGTTATTGCGGGCTGCCGTGAAGTTCTGGGATGTTAGGAAGCATGTTTATTGCTTCTCCTACAACGAAATGGTGCCCACCTTCGAGGATTTTTGGGCTTTGATTGGAGGACCGGAGGTAGAGGCCATCTCACTTCCTTTGATTGGCGGTGCCGCCGTGAGTGTGAAGCTTGCCGGCTTTCTTCGGACTTCGTTGGGAGAAGTGCAGGGCATGATTCTTGATTCGGGTCATATTGATATTTCTGCACTGCCGGAGCGGTTCCTGATTGATGATGAGAGTGATGTCTCTTGGGATACGTTTGCCTTGTGCGTGATAGCGACGCTTTTCATGGTCAGCTCCCTGGGGGTTTGCGATGGCGCTTTGCTAGATGTGGTTGGGCACTGCAGAGCTGGAGAGGATATTGCCCCGTTGGTGCTGGGGGAGACTCTTCATGGTATTGACCGTCTGGCGACTGGGGATCGGTTCATGAGAGGGGGAAGCCCCGCTTTGCTCACCTTGTGGCTGCGAGAGAGACTTCCGGCTATGCCCGAGGCTCCGACGTCGTTTAGCCCGTGGTCATTTGCTCGGTGACCTCTTGTGTTGGATATGGATCAGTCCGCCTGGGAGAGATAGACGGCACGGCTTGGTACGCATCAGATCCGTTGGTGGGTTCCGCACTGGGGGATTGAGACTAGGAGGGCCTTTCAGGAAGGGTCCTATATTGTCAGAGTTCCAGGTTTGTCTTGGTCCTCCTTCTATATTCCGTCGCTTGTTTCCCGGCAGTTTGGGATGAAGCAGGAGCCTTTGTTGGGCTGGGATGACCTTGCTACTGCGGAGGTAGCTCCTCTTTGTATGGCAAATCCAGGTGTTCTTTTGTATTTTCTGAGGGTATGGAAGTATCCCGCTTTCCCTCCTGTGGTGCTCCTTAGACGTCGGGAGAGTGTCGTATTGATGACTCGCATTTGGCCCGGTATGAGCAACAGGTTGGGCAGTCCCAAGCGCCTTTAGGGAGCAGGCGTAGAGCGATTCTGGGACCCGGTTGCCGTAGCAGCTATTGCCTTATGGGTGCCGAAGCCTGGTCCGACCTCGGATGTGACGGGAGACACTTTGTTTGACTACGAGACTAGAGTTGACCGACTGACGGAGAGAGGTCCTCTTTTGCAGACTCGCAGGGAGGAGATCCGAGCCGAAGCACGGGCGAATGAAGCCCTGAGAGCTACTGGATTGTTTGACTCTACTGGGAGGACCCCTGATCTCGGACTGAGAGATGCAGAGTTGGCTCGCATGGAGCGAAAGAAGACTCGCCGGGGACGAGGGAAGAAAGGGAATAATGGCGAGGGGACAAGCGCAGATGGCGCGGAATGACCTCATAAGTATCCATTCATTGCATTGCAAACACATTATTTGTTAAATGTATTAAGCTGTCTTTTAGCATGTTGTGAACTTGAGAGTAGACCGTGCTTGAACTCATCAAGAAATGTTGTAATCGTTAGTGATTTGTGATTTACTTTTAAAGCTTTGTCGAGACGCAAGATCTCTTGTTCGCTTTTGTGTCTTTTGTGAACCTTGGCGGCGTCCATCTTTGGACTTTTCTGTTGCATTTGCGGACTGAAGCAGCCTGGGCTTTGACAGCAATCCCCTTTACTTGGGCTTTGTGTTTGGCTGAGAGATCGGATGATTCCCTGACAAGTCGTCTTGACGGTCTTTTCCGTAGTTTCCTTGCCTTTTGTTGACGTCGGGCTCTTGACCTCTTTTTTTGTAGCTTCTGCTTGAGCTTCTCTTTTTTTTTTTTGTGAGCCCTTGCTCGAGCTCTCTTTTTTTTTTGAAGCGCGTGAGGGCAAAGACAAGCCCCTGGCTTGGAAGCAGACATGGGTCAGTCGTTTGATGCTGAGTGACCTTTTGATGTCTTTTGATGTTGCCGCTGTTGTTTGACTTAGTCAAGGTGATGGTGGGGGCATGCTCTTGGAAAGTGTGTAGTTTGATGGAGGTCTTTGTTGACATTCAAACTTTTGACTTTTTGTGTGTTTTTAGACCGAACCAATTAAGGTTGCCTACGTTCCCCCGGACTAGAGGGCTCAGGTCTGCGTAGTTCGACACTACATGGAGTGCCAAGAGATGCACAGTTGTTCTTCTTTAGGCGAAGTATCTGCGAAGTTTGCTTCCGTTGACTGGATTCACGAAGGGATTGCCGTCTAGGTCTGTCAGCTTCATGGCACCTCCGGAGAAGATCTTTTGAACCACGAAAGGGCCGATCCATGTTGGTTCCCATTTTCCCAGTGGGTTGGTTCGAGTGGGAGGCTTTTCTTTGAGTACTAGATCGCCTTCCCTGATGTCTCGGGACTTGACTTTCTTGTCGAAAGCTCTAGCCATCCTGCTTTGGTAGGCTCGGACATGTTCCATGGCCTTTAGTCGTCGCTCGTCTAGCAGAGCCAATTCGTCATGTCGGCTTCGGAGCCATTCGACTTCGTTGACGTCATTTTCCAGCAGCACTTGGAGTGAGGGAATTTCCAATTCAATGGGAAGGACTGCTTCCATCCCGTATGTCAGGGCGAATGGGGTTTCTCCCGTGGCTGTTCTGACTGATGTTCGGTAGCCCCAAAGTGCAAGGTGCAGCTTCTCGGGCCAATCTCGTCCTCGGGTGGTCATTTTTCAGATGATCCGTTCGAGAGTCTTGTTTGCTGCTTCTACGGCGCCATTTGTTTGTGGCCGGTAGGGAGAAGACTTGTGGCGTGTGATCTTGAATTCGGCCAGCAGTCTGTCGCATTCCCCTTCGAAGTGTGAGCCGTTGTCTGATATGACCTCATTCGGGATGCCGTATCGGCAGATGATGTTTTCCTTGAGGAAATGCGCTACTTTCTTGGAGGTGAGTACCTTGTAAGACTTGGCTTCGACCCATTTGGTGAAGTAGTCGATGGCTACTAAGATGAACTCGTGACCGTTGCTGCCTGGCGGAGCAATTTTCCCGATGACGTCAATTCCCCAAGTGGCAAAGGGCCGTGGTGTAGTCATGCAAGAGAGATCGTGGGGAGGTAGATGATTGAGGTTGGAGAACCGTTGACACTTGTCCCAGCTTCGGACAAAGTGGATGCAGCCTCGCTCCATGGAGATCCAAGAGTAGCCCATCCCGAGAATGATTTGCATCAGTGGCTCGCGTTCATGTGGGGACCGCAAGCCCCATTGTGGACTTCGTTCATGAACTCGCTTGCTTCTTCCCGCCGATGCAACAGGAGTGGTCCTTGGTAGCGTTTCTTGTACATAGATGTCCCCAAGGATGACAAAGTGAGAGGCGAGGCGTTTTAAAGGGCCATGATGCTCTTGGCTTTGACCCCTTCCCCGTGTTGGCCTTCCTCGTTCATGAAGGCGGTTTCCCGTTCTTGAGGTATTGGAAGATCCGGGTTGTACCATGGCTCATTAACGGGCTTGGGTTCTGGTTCGATCTCGCAACAAGAGGCGTGAATTTCCTTTCGTCCGACTTTGAAGGGCTTCGATTGCTTTTCCATCAGGGATTTCCACGAGTGAAGCCAAGGTGGCTAAGGCGTCTGCAAACCGGTTTCGGCCTCTTGGCAAGTAGTGGAAGGTGACCTCTTCGAATTGTGTGATGAGGTCTTCCATGCAGCGTGGTATTTTTGCAAGCCTGGGTCTATGGTTTTCCAATTGTTGGAAACTTGGTTGATGATCGTGGCCGAGTCCCCATAGACTTCGAGTTTCGGACATTCCTCTCGAGTGCGGCTCGTAGTCCGGCAGGCACAGCTTCATATTCGGCGGCATTGTCAAGTTACCTCGAAATTGAGCTTTATGGCGATTGGGGTGTGCTCGTCCTGGGATCGACCAAGAGCATACCGATGCCGTTTCCTTTTTTGTTGGCCGCTCCATCGAAGAACAAGCTTGCCATCGATTTTCGCCTTCGAGTGCAAAGATTCCCTCGTCCGGAAATTGTGGTTCGGCCTCGAGCTTCGTCGCTGGGAAGTCACCCGCTTGTTCACCATTGCCCGTCCCTTGATTGACTTTTGGTTCACGTACTTGATGTCAAATTCCGCTAGGAAGAAAGACCATTTGGCGAGCCTCATTGACAGAGATGGTTTGTCGAAAAGGTACTTGACTGGGTCCATTTTGGAAACCAAGTGTACTGTAGGCGACTGCATGTAGTGCCGTACTTTTCCGACAACCCATACCGTAGCCGCGCAGTTTTCTCGAGGGCCGAGTAGTTGAGTTCGCCGCCTTGAAACTTTCGACCGACGAAGTAGATGGCGTTTCGACTCGTGACTCTTTCTTTTCTTGACAGAGCATGGCTCCAACCGCGGTGTCTGGTCACAGCGCTAGGTATAGCAACAAAGGGCTTCTCCTCGTGGGGAGGATAGAGGATCGGAGGAATCACAAGGTACGCCTTTATTTCTTCAAATGCATCTTGGCATTCTGAGTTCCATTCGACGTCAGCATTTTTCTTCATCAGTTTGAAGATTGGCTCGCACATAGAGGTCAATTGATTGACAAAACGGCTGATATACCGCAGCGGCCCATGAAGCTTTTCACCTCTCGTTTGAGTTTGCGGTGGTCTCATTTCGATGATGGCCTTGATCTTTCGAGGATCAACCTCGATGCCTCTCTCGGTGACCATGTATCCCAAGACCTTGCCTCGGCTTAACCCCAAATGTGCATTTGGCAGTGGTTTAGCCTCATTGAGTGTTTTCGGAGGCGATTGAAGAACTTTCTCAAGTCTCGTGAGGTGTTGTCCATCCGATCCCTTTGAGCGGATGATCATGTCATCGACGTACACTTCGATCTCTTTGTGGATCATATCGTGGAAGAGGGCGGTTGCCGCCCGTCGGGTAGGTAGCCCCAGCGTTCTTTAGTCCGAACGGCATTACCGTGTAGCAAAGAGGTTCCCTGTGGGTTGTGAAGGCCGTCTTTTCTTGATCTTCTTCGGCCATCTTGATTTGATTGTAGCCGACAAACCCGTCCACGAAGGACTTGACTTCGAAATTGGTCAGAAGTGTCTACCAACATGTCGATGTTGGGTAGTGGAAAGTCGTCCTTGGGACTTGCTTTGTTGAGATCTCTAAGTCCACGCAGCAGCCGCACTTTTCCGTTGGCCTTGGTGACCGTGACTATATTGGAGAGCCACGTGGGGTACTCGATCACCCCGATTTAAGCCGACACGGAGCATCTTCTCGATCTCTTCCTTGACTTGTAAAGACCATTCTGGCTTGATTCGGCGTAGCTTTTGCTTGATGGGCTTAGCCTCGGGATTCAAGGGAATCCGATGTTCTACTATGTTTGATCTAATCCGGCATGTCTCTAAGACCAAGCGAACACGTCCACGAACTCTTTGAGCAAGTGCTAATGCATTCTTGCTCGTGCCGAAGAAACTTCCGATTTGCGTCTCTTTTCGCTCTTCGCCAGCTTCCCAAATTCACTTTGGTTAAAACCTCCTCGGCACTGGGCCCGGTTTTTCTCTCGTTTGACAACATGCTTAAAGGTGTGCTTAATGTATTGTTCGTTTAATGTGTCTCGCTTCTTTATCAAGTGAATCGTTATTAACTGTTTGTGTGTTAGTTAATTTATCGCTTGTTAAAGATGCAATGAGAGGATACTCTAAAGATCGAAGCATTCATTAAGAGCATACGGAATACATTATTGGCAATGAGTTCGTAATCTTCCGGCGTGAGGCCATCGATGACTCGAGAGACTCAAATTCAAAGATAATGGACTCGGGATGGGTTTTGACACCGGACTCTAGGACTCGAGGGGTCGACCAAGTTGTTCGATCATGTCCTTTTTTCTGGGGGTGGGTCCGGAGAAGGTGGCCCAGTTATTGAGTGGCAATGAGCTTGATAGGAGGCGGGGTTTGAAAGGCTTGGTGTCACCGTTCCCGATCATGGCTATCATAGAGTTATCAGAAACAAAATCGATTAGGTCTGGCATCTCGATTTCTTCATTCAAGAGCAGGTGGAGCAGTGGCTCGTTCCAAGCATCGTCCGCGGAGTCTTTTGCTTTTGTCTTGGGCATTGCTAGCTCGAATGCGGACTCATCCAACTTATTGAAGGCAGGGGCATTGACAGAGAGTTTTTCAAGTTCTTCTGCCAAAGAGGGGGTTTTTCCGAACCAAAATTCATTGTGAATAGTGGTGGTCGTGGGTCCCGGTAGAGGCGGTGCGTCGAGAAATGCTCTTCTGACGGGATTTGCCTTGAGGCCTCTGAATCTTGCCATGTTCTGTTGGAGCTTGTCCATGGTTATCGGCCAGCTTTGTTTGGCGTTGATCAACTCTGTTCCCTTTCCTGTGTCTTCCTTCAAGTTGTCATCCTTTTTTATGAAGTACTTGGTCATGTCGAAGCTGTAAGGGCGAAGATCGGAGGTTACGTGCAAGCCTCTTTTGTTATCTGCGGAGCGCTTCCGTGCAGCCCATTTGTCTTCCGCAATGTGTTCAGGAGTAGGAATGTATCCCAGGCCATGGAGGGTATTCTGCTCTTTGATATTGATGATTTGTTGGGTACCCTGATGGCGTTTTACCAAACCGAGCCCCGGGATGTAGTTCATGTGCTTCATCATTTTCATCGGGGGAGGGATCTTGTCCCAAATCAAAGGCAAGTCTATGTGGCACACCCGGGCCTTTGGGCTTTCGATGGTGAACCCCGTTAGCATCATGCCATCATCGTCGTGTTTGATCTCTAAGACCGGGACGCCGTTTGTGTCTGGTCCTTTCGTGACTATGCTATCACCGTAGATGATGGTTAGATCTGTTCCTCGACGAACTTTACACATTGATGGAGCGTGGATGCCACCCCATTGATCTGGTGTAGCCAAGGGCATCCCAAAATGGCAAAGTGAATGTGATCGGGATGTCGATGACTTGAAGTCGGGCCAGACCATTTGTTTTCCGAACCACAGTTCAAGGTGGCTATTCCCAAGACTCGGGCGAGACGTCGAGTCGTATGCCTTGATTGCCCGAGTTGAGGGCTTCGCATCGCTTGCTTTGATCCCTAGCAAATCCATCATTTTGGATGGCAGGACATTCATGGATGATCCCCCATCTACCAAGACCCGAGGGAGACGGCGCTCGTCCAGTTGAATTGTTATGTAGAGAGGCTCATTGTGGTCAAACCCCAAATTTTGGAAGGTCGAGCTCTGTGAAAGTGATGATGTTGCTGTAATTAACGTTGCCAATCATCTGAACTGCTTCATCAGGTGTCACCGTGATGGGAACCATGGTCTGGGCCAGGCTTTCTTCCAACTTGAGCTTGTGCGGGTAAGATGAATTGAGTAGGGACCAGAGCGAGATGTTAGCCTGAGAACGCTTGAGCTGAGCTAAGACAGGATCTTCAGCCTTCGGGTCCGGGGTTTCAACTTCTTTGGCGCAGGGCCCCTTTTCAGTTTGTGGCTCAGATATGGCTGGCCTTTTGTCTGCTTGGGGAGGATTCATCGGGATTTGACCGAAACGTGTCAGAACGTTCACCTCTGGCTTTACTGCTTTGCTTGTCTCTCCTATCTCTGTAATGGGAGGACCTTGATTGGCATAGGGCCAGACTGCGCATTTCAATTCGTTCACCGTCACAGCTTTTGTGGAGACATCCACAATGGCTTTGAGATCTTCCCAAGACAGGCGTTGGGGTATCTAGACCTTCGGGCCTTCGGTGGCGGTGCGGAGCTCGTCCCAAATCGATCATGGAGCGTACGTTGTTGTGGCCTTGTGCAGAGCTAGGCTGAGGAGATTTGCTGGAGTAGATGACGTAGTAGTCAAACTTTCCTGAGGGTTCTCCGAGGGTTCCAACTGTGGGGTCGCCGGATTCGTATCTCTTCTTTAGTTTTTGTTGAGAAGAGGGTTTCTTCTTTCTTCGAGGGCGGCCCTCGTTCATTTCATCTTGGAATTCCATTTCCAGACAAGCACTGCAATCGCAGACGTCCCACCAGATGTGTTCGTTGTTCGGCGGTGGTACCGGACCTCGTGAGGCCGAATGGGCATGTTTCTCCTGGGGTCTTGTGGCTTTATGTCATAACCGCATGGCTCGTACGAGGGCAACATGTTGACTTCGGGAGACAATGAGAGACGTTAGAAGCCGTAGGAGCAGTGCATGACTGGGAAGCCCTGTGTAGTTGGGTGGCTAATGTCCCGAAGTGGTGCATGGCGCCTTCGATCCAGGCTTGTTGTTCACCTTGGCGTTTCTCGATAGTCATGAGGACCTGCCAAACTTCTTCCAATGTTGGGAAATTTCTTGGGGGTAAGGTCCCGTTCTCATCGTTGTTATCCACTGACTTGGCCATGGGGAATTGACGGACTGTCCTGGTGACAGAGTTGGGAAGGAAGTTGGACCTTGCGGCTTTGACACTAAGAGACTGGTTCCCGGGTACTCTCGATCACTCTCAGTTCGCTGGAGGGGGTGACGGGCAAGGTTTAGACACGGGAAGGGTCTCTCGGGATAAAAGGGGGAAAGCTCACGTGGCATGCGGTTTCCGCTTCTTTTATATTTTTTTTATTGTTTTAATTTACTTAAAACATGTTTTCTCAGAGTCCTAGGTAGGTTGGAAAATATTACTCTTCTTTTACGCAACTATGCTAGATCCTGGGTCAGTGGAGACCATCTGTGCGGCTATAAGCCCCTCGTTTTGCACCTGTATTTCGACATCCCAGCGGATGCCCCGGCGAGGGTCCTATAGGGCAAGCGGTTTCCACCGGCCTAAAAGAAAAATCGAACCTAAGGACCGAGCCTGTCATGTTCGTTTTGATGCGTTAGCCATGGGAATAGTGAACCGAGCCGGCCATTGAGTCAAGATCGGGTCAAGAGTTCGGCATGACCTCTCTTTACCTTGCTTGTGCAAGGGATCTGTGACGCTAGGCGTTGGCTGGGTCATATCGTCATGGCTGACATATCAAAGGCTTGATGACATGGTTTCATGTGGGCATAGATGTATATCCGGGATGGAACATCGTCTGGGTATAGCTTCGGAAATCAAGATCAGGTCAAGATTTTAGCATGACCTTTCACCGCTTTGCTTACGCAAGGGATCTTGAGTTTCGAGCCTTGACTCAGAAAATGGCCGGCATGGGATATGTATCCGTGCCGTATGACACGGACTGGGTAAAAACCAACCGAGTCTGGACAGAGTGTGACTCAAGACTCAAACGTGCAGGGTTGATGCTTGGCTAGGATGGGATGTTTGGAATGATCCCGTGCGCGTCCGAGAGGCGTAGGAAGGCCAAACGAACTGCAACTGAGACCACCCCGGGTTAAGAGTTGTAGTGTGCAGTGTATCCGAGGCAGCAGTGCGCGTAGCGTGCGGTGTAACCGAGGCAGCAGTGTGAGTAGTGTGCGGTGTAATCGAGGTAGCAGTGCGCGTAGTGTGCGGTCTCTAAAATTCTTTTTCTGAGTAAAACAGAAGTTTTTCGAAGAATTTTAAATGTATGCACATATGTATATTGATGCATTTTTTTTTTGTATTTTTTTTTTTTTGTAAAAATAAAAGTAAAGCACATGCACACACACACAACAGTTAAAGAGAAGGGGTAAAATGAAAGTTTGACCCTCATCATCGTTTTAAAAATCTTTTGTTTTGTTTAAAAGTTTTTAAAACAAAATATCCCCAGCGGAGTCGCCAACTGAAATTACCCGGATCCGAGAGGCAAGCCGCAATTGCGCCCTAAGATTCGGCATTTCCCGCCTTGCGGCGTTTTGTTGGTGGAGGTGTCTCGCTGTGTTTTGCTTTGTAGAGTCGCCACGCCGTTTTTATTAAGCCCAAAACATTGAAAAAGGGCATCAGTTTAAAAATAAACTGTTTTTGTGTGATGAGATTTTGAGTTCGGAGGTCAGATGACTCCTCGGGAAGAGAATATTTGAATTTTAGAGGTTACCCGAGTCGCCTCGTAAAAACGAGTCTTTCGGATACCCCTAATATTCTTTAACTGTTGTGTGTCTGTGTATGTGCTTTTTTAAAAATGCATGCTGTATCGGATGTCTACATTGTATACTGCTTATTGAAATGTATTGAAATAGTAATGGAAGGAAGCCTTACCAATGTTGGTTCGTGTCCGTCTTCCGCTGGGGAATAGTGTTTGAGGATGGAATAGTGTTCCGGTACAGACCGGGATTGCTTCGGGAGGAGCCGGTTGTCTGCGGACAGAGTTTCGGCGTGCGTCGGGATTGTAGGTTGTGTTTGGGCAGAGGTTCGGCGTGCGTTGGGATCGCAGGGATCACTCGGGCAGAGGTTCGGCGTGCGTTGGGATCGCAGGGATCACTCGGGCAGAGTTCGGCGTGCGTTGGGATGGCAGAAGTCACTCGGGCAGAGTTTCGGCGTGCGTTCAAGTTGCCGGTTTGACTCTGAAAGAGCCGGGACGCCTTGGGAAAGACCAGGAAAGGCCTCGGAGTACCACGAGGGGCCTCAGAGTACCTCGAGAGTGCCTCGGGGCAGCGCGGGAGCATCGCGGGAGTGCTCGGAGAGGCTTCGGAGCACCACAAGGGAGCTCGGAAGGCCTCGGAAGGATCCGAAAGGGGTCGGGAATTCCCCGAAGGGTCTTAGAGGGGAGCCTGAAGGCTGGGGGGAGAGGAGAGAAGAGGGAGATGTGTGTCAGAGGTCTTCGAGACTGCGTTTGTGAGTCTGCGGTGTTTCCTATGTGCTCGGAAGAGGGTGATCCAGATTGGGGTACTTACAGCAGCTTCTGTTTGACAGGCTTGGATTCGGGATCCAGGGGAATTCTGTGCTCTACGATCGAGGGATCGAGTCCTGGCATGTCCTGGTATGACCAGGCGAACACGTCAACATACTCCCGAAGGAGGTTTATCAGGGCTTCTTTTTCTGCATCGGCGAAGAAACTGCCCACTTGTGTCTCTTTAGGCTCTTGCACTGATCCCAGGTTCACTTTGGTCATAACCTCTTCGGCAGCTTGGGCCCGGTTGTCCTCTTGGTCAACTACACGCTCGAGAACTTCCTTAATGTATTGTTCATTTAATGTGTCTGCTTCCTTATCAATTGAGTTATTAACGTCTTTTAAGTTGTTTGTTAACTTATCAGTTGTTAAAGTGGCAATGAGAGGATACTCCGTAAGGTCAGACTTTTCATTAAACGAGAACGGGAATACATGATTGGCTACATTATCATAGTCTTCCGGCGTAAGGCCGTTGGACAACTCAGACGACTGGACTTTTACAAGGACTGGCTCAGAGGGTTCGAGACTGGGTTTAGGGAGATGTGGGTGCAGGCCCAGCTTGTCTTCCAGTTCTGTCTGGCTTGCCCTTGGTCCGGTGAAAGTTACCCAGTTCTTTAGTGGCATTGCTGGATGCTTGATGAGGGTTCTGGGATCGAGAGGCTTGGCTTACGCTATCCCAATCATGGCGATCATGCTATTTTGGAGCTCGGAGTCAATCGGGTTTGGCACCTCCATGACTTCTTCAAAAGAGACTACGTAGATTTGGTCCACCGAGAGCGTCTTCTATGAATTTTGGTTCCTTCGCTTGGAGTTATTGTCTCGAATGTGGCCTCGGCGGCTGATCCGAACAATGCTTTCTCGTGAAGAGTATCTTGAGTTGCTCCTCCAAGTCTCGGGATTCCCTTGAATGTGTACTCGTCTTTGGACCGTGGTGGCAATTTGTCCAGTAGAGTAGTGATGTCGAGGAACGCTCCCCTTATCGGATTAGCCTTGAGTCCTCTTAATTTCTTGAGGTCTCGTGCTAACTATTCCATCCTTTACGTAGTCTACGTGCCGACTATCCCCGCTTCTTTCTCATCTTCATCAGTTCCACCGTCGGTCCCCTCGGTTACGTCGGTTCACTGTCGGTCCCCTCGGCTCTGCTCTTGTTGGTTCCCTGCTCGGTCAGCTCGATTCTGTCGGTTCCCCTTGTTGGTCCCCTCGGTTCTGTTGGTTCCTCGGTGAAGTAATGAGCGAGGTCGAAACTGTAAGGTCGGAGGTTGGGTGTGCCGTCGGAGGTTCCCCTTTTGCGGGCTGCTGCCTTGGTGCG
The DNA here is from genome assembly GCA_022495995.1 of Adenophora triphylla var. japonica. Classification (NCBI taxonomy): domain Eukaryota; kingdom Viridiplantae; phylum Streptophyta; class Magnoliopsida; order Asterales; family Campanulaceae; genus Adenophora; species Adenophora triphylla. The sequence goes on from JAFEMH010004738.1 coordinate 25,789, forward strand.
GGCGAGCCTTTTGTCTTCCCTGATGTCAGCCGGTGTTGGCACATAACCAAGCCCCTGGACCGTGGTGTGGTCCTTGACTTCGATGACTTGGTGTTGGCCCATGTAACCTTTTACCAAGCCCCAGTCCTGGGATGAAGTTCATGAGTTTCATCATCTTCATGGCGGGAGGAATCTTGTCTTGAAACATTGGAAGGTCCACGTTGCATATTTGGATCTTGGAGGTCTCCAGAGTGAATCCAGTTAATGCCATGTAGTCATTATGCTTGATTTCTAACACTGGAATGTCGTTGGTGCTGGTCCCCTTGGTGGTAGCCATTGTCGCCGTAGGCGTAGTTAGCTCGTTGCCTTGCATGAACTTGAGGCACTGGTGAAGGGTGGATGCCACGCCATTGATTTGATGCAGCCAGGGTCGCCCCAGGATGGCTGTGAAAGTGATTGGAATGTCCAACACTTGGAATTCGGTGGGGATCATCCGCTTGCCGAACCAGATATTAAGAGTAGCAACCCCGAGAACTGTATGGGAAGTAGAGTCATAGGCCTTGACAGTGTGGACTGAAGGCTTCAGATCCGTGGGCTTGATGTCAAGCAGGTCCATCATCTTGGCGGGCAAGACATTCATTCCGGAACCTCCGTCTACTAACACGCGGGGAAGGCGACCCTCGTCCAGCTGGACTGTAATGTAGAGGGGCTCATTGTGATCAGCCCCAAATTTTGGAAGGTCCAAATCTGTGAAGCTAATAATGTTGCCGTAGTGGATGTTGCCGATCATCTGAATGACTTCATCTGGGGTTGCGTCCACGGGGACCATGGTACGGGCCAGATTTTCCTCTAGCTTGAGCTTGTGAGGATATGAAGATGTGAGCAGGGACCAAAGGGAAATGTTCGCCTGGGTCTGCTTGAGCTGAGTGAGGATCGGGTCCTCTTTCAGGGAACTTGCGTCTTCGGGCTGGCCGGGTTGCAGTTCTGGCTCCGTCGGCTTTTTGGTGGCCTTAGGTGGTGATGCATGGATTTGACCCGATCGGGTTAATAGAGATATGGGGATGTTAACCGATAATGTGGGATTCATTCCAATGATCAGTGCAACCACTGTTAATGTGATCATTAATCCTGAAGCTGGCCAGTCCTCCGCAGTGACTTTGGTGACGCCCATTCATGGACCAACAGGGAGTGCTAACCCTCAAGTTGATTTTAATACTTTTTACGCTACTGCTAACCCTGATGCAGGAAATACAGTGAACCAGCAGTTACAAGAATTGAGGGAAATGGTGATGAACGTGCCTGGGATCACCCTACCGTACCACCAAGCCTCCCTAACATGTTATAATGAGTCACGTTTTAGCCCAGCAATTGCTAACATGGTGATACCAAAGAAGTTCACCGTTCCTCATATGAAGCAATATGATGGGACAACCGATCCTCTGGAGCACATCGCCTTGTACCAGGAGAAGATGGACGTGATTCATATCCCTTAGCAATTCAAGGAAGCCTTCCTTTGCAGGGGCTTTGGTTCCACCTTGATCAGGGCGGCTGCATTGGCTCATCAACCAGCCCCTAGGCTTTATTGGATCTTATGCTCAACTTATCAATATGTTTACTAATCAATTTTCTTGTAATAGAGTCTTTGAAAAAATAACCAGTGATTTATATAGGATTGTCCAACAACCTGATGAGTCCTTAAAGGGCTACTTGACCAGGTTCAATAAAGAAGCTGTCGACATCCCCAATATGGATATGTCTACGCCAACAGAAGCCTTCAGGATGGGGCTCGAGAAAGATTCCCCTTATTATGAGGAACTAGTAATGACTCCCTGTAGAAGACTTGAAAAATTCAGGACAATAGCCATAAAATTCATTAGGTTGGAAGAAGACAAGTTGATGCAAGAGAAAGCAGCTAAGAGGACCGTCACTCCTGAACATTCGGGTGGCAAGATAGAAATGTCACATTCCAAATCTAATAGGGGCAAACCCTACTCTAATCTTGACCATTCTAGTATTAATGCTGTTAGTGATAATGCTGACGAAGAAGAATTACATTATCCTAAAATAGATGACTACTGTTTCTTTGTTGACATTGCAGGATTCATACATGCCATGGACAACCTGGGTGAGAAGGCAAGGTGGCCCAAAAAGTCCTACAGGCCCTCTGGTTGGAAGGACAAGTCCAAATGGTGTGCCTACCATGAAGATTTTGGGCATACCACTGAGAATTGCATTGCCCTAAGGAAGGAAATTAGCCATCTCTTATCTAAAGGTTTCCTCAAGGATCTATTGGGCAAGCAGCATGGGCGAAATGACAACCAGTGGCAATAGGCTTCCGGTCCCAACCAAGGTGGTCATCATGATCAGCGGAGGATCTGACATATGCGGTACTTCCTACTCGGCTGCCAAGTGCCATGCTTCAGAATCAAAGGAAGACATGTTAAATTTACCAGCTAGGCCATCAGTGAAGGATAGTGTCTAGGAAATCACATTCGATGAAGACGACAAGGGTGACATCTTAGACCCACATCATGACGCACTTGTTGTCACTCTACAGGTGGCCAACTGCTTGGTGAAGCGCATCCTGATTGATAAAGGAAGCTCCATCTACATAGTAACCACCGACAGTTTAGCAAGTATGGACATCCCTCTTGAGCATGTTACCAGAAGTTTTTCCGTTCTAGTTGGGTTCAGCGGAGAAATTAAGCATACTTACGGAGAAATCAAGTTGCCCGTTTATGTGGAAGTAGTGAATTCCATGGATAAATTTTGCGTTATTGAATGCAAATCATCTTACAACATCATTTTGGGAAGACCCTGGATTCACAACATGAAGGTGATTCCATCAACTTACCACCAATGTATCAAGTTGCCCACACGTTGGGGAGTTGTTAAGGTGAAGGTCGACCAAGAAACAAAGAAAAGAATGTTACAAGGTATCCATGAAGGCAACAAGCGTCCCCAGGCAGGCATAGCAATTAAAGAAAAAGGCACGGGATGCCTTGGAAGTGGCAGAAAGCGACATTAAAGAAATTCAGCTTGACCCCTCCAAACCCGATATTAAGGTGTTATTGGGAGCTGATATCCCTCATGAAGTTGAGGACAGTATAGTGGAGTTCTTGAAAACCATAGCCAGCTGTTTTGCTTGGAAGCATGAAGACATGACTGGGATTAGCAAGGATATCATCATGCACAAGTTGAATGTTGACCCTAGCGTCAATCCTATTCACCAGAAGAGGAGGAAGTTCACACATGAGCGCAACCAAATTATAAAAGAAGAAGTTACACGATTGTTGAAAGTCAATAGATCAGAGAGGTTGATTACCCAAGGTGGTTGGCCAACGTAGTGGTCGTTGAAAAGAAGAATGGTAAATGGTGTGTATGTGTGGATTTCATGGGCCTCAACAGGGCATTTCCAAAGGATCCCTTTCCTTTGCCTCATATTGATTCTCTGGTGGATGCAACGGCTGGCCACGACATCCTAACTTTCATGGACGCCTCCTCAGGTTATCAACAAATCCAGATGGAACCATCAAATCAGGAGGACACTGCTTTCATCACCCCCGAAGGTATATATTGTTACATTGCTATGCCATTCAGACTGAAAAATACAGGTGCGACTTACCAGAGGTTGGTGAACAAGATGTTCAAAGATCAACTTGGAAAAACCATGGAAGTCTACATCGACGACATTGTATTAAAATTGAAGCGCATGGGAGATCAAGTTAAACATCTCAGAGAGGCATTTGACATCCTAGAAGATTTCAACATGAAGCTCAACCCATCGAAGTGTCACTTCGGAGTGAAGGCTGGCAAGTTCCTCAGCTATATGGTGACTAAGAGAGGCATTGAAGCAAGTCCTGAGCAGATCAAAGCTATTATCAACTTGGAATCACCCAAAACTGTTAAAGATGTGCAGCGGCTTACAGGCAGGGTAACAGCCCTCAATCGGTTCATCTCCAAGTCTTCTCACAAATACAGGTTGTTCTACGAGGTACTTCAAATGAACAAGTTGTTCCAATGGACCAGCGAGCATGAAGCAGCTTTCATCCAAATTAAAGAGTACCTCACAACCCCGCCATTATTGTCCAAGCCTGAGCCAGAGAACCGTTGTTCCTTTACCTCGCGATTTCTGAAACTTCGATTAGCGCCGTACTGGCCAGAGAGCAGGAAGGTGTACAACATCCCGTTTACTACGTATGTAAGTCTCTACTTGATGCTGAAACCAGGTATTCTCATTTTGAAAAATTAATACTCGCTTTAATCACTGCTTCTGTAAAATTATGCCATTACATTGAGACTCATGTTATTATTGTCAAGACTATCTATCTTATCAGAAGCGTGATGAGAAAACATGAGATGTCAGGTAGGATGGATAAATGGTCAGTACAACTTAGTACTTATGACATACAATATAAAGCAAGGACTGCCATCAAGTCGCAAGCTTTGGCATAATTTGTATCAGATTTTAGTCCCAGCTTGCAGCCCGAGGTTAAACTCGAAGTCCAATAACTTGAAGGCCATGGTTCTCCTAGATATTGGACACTGTACATAGATGGGGCTTCAAACGCTAGGGGCACAGGTTCAGGAATCGTCCTAAAATCCCCTCAAGGAGATCTCATTCCTCAAGATGTGGCTTGCGAGTTTAAAGCAATGAATAACGAGGCTGAGTATGAGGCTCTCATTATGGGATTAATTACTGCCTTAAATTTAAATGTTAAACATATTAACATATTTATCGATTCTCTGTTACTAGTTAACCACTTCAATGGATCTTATACAGCTAAGCAGGTTAAAATGACAAGTTACCTCCAATATGTTAAGTTTCTAGCTGGACAATTTGAGGACTTCGTCTTTGAACAAATCCCAAGAGAAGAAAATACTGAAGCAGATGCCCTGGCCAACTTAGGTTCAAGTTGCAAGAGCATGTTGAACAATAAAATCCCAATCATCCACATCATGCACCCCTCCATAGACCAGATTGAAGCATGCCAATTCAATGAACGGCCCGATGCCATAATCATGCCTATCAACAGCTCTACATCCTGGACGTTACCCATAATCCAGTACTTGCAAAATGGCACAATCCCAGTTGGCATAAAAAGTCCAAGGTCTTTCAGGATAAAGGTATCTCTATTCGTTTTAATTAATAATGTTTTGTTTAGAAAATCCTTTACAGGTATGTACCTAAGATGCCTAGAACCGGACCAAGCTGAAGAGGTGCATGACGGTGACTGTGGTAACCACGCTGGGGGAAAATTGCTATCATCGAAGGTGTTAAGAATGGGATATTACTGGCCGACCATGCGACAAGATGTGATTAAGTACGTACAAAAGTGTGACGCATGCCAGAGACACAAAAACAATCTACATCAATCAGCTGAGCCACTGCATCCCATCTTGTCACCTTGGCCCTTCATGCAATGGGGAATGGATATCATGGGAAAACTACCTAGGGCACTTGGGGGTAAAGTATTCATGTTAGCTATGACAGATTACTTCACCAAATGGATTGAAATTTGAAGCCTACAAGCAAATCAGGGATAGAGAAGTGATATCAATCATTAGAGGAATATCATCAGTAGATTCGGAGTTCCATCCAAAATTATATGTGACAATGGGTCTCAGTTTATTAGCAAAATGACACAAGACTTCTACATGAGATGGGGAATCAAGCTGATAATGTCTACACTAGTGCATCCTCAAGCAAATGGACAGGTCGAATCCAGTAACAAGTTGATAATGAACAACCTGAAGAAAAGACTTGATCAGAAGAAGGGAAGATGGGTTGAAGAGCTACCCCTGGTACTTTGGGCTGACAAATCCACCCCAAAAGGTGCCACTGGGCAGACGCCATACTCCTTGGTGTTTGGTATCGAAGCTGTCCTCCCTGTGGAGATCTCACTACCCACAGCCAGATATGGTTTATCAACTATAGAAGATAACCAACTTATCCTAGCAGATGATTTAGTCACTATTGATAAGCTCAGAGATATGACCAAAGTCAGGATGGCTGCTTACCAACAAAGGATAGCCAAGTCCTATAACAAGAATGTCCGTATCAAGAGGTTCCAAGTTGGGGACATGGTCCTAAGGAATGTCTTTCAGAACACAAAGGAACTAAATGCAGGAAAATTTGCAGCCAAGTGGGAAGGTCCTTACCTAATTGATGCGAAAGCTAGGAAAGGAGCATACAGTCTCTCAACCTTCGACGGTGTAAGAATCCCGAGGAATTGGAATGCCGTCCATCTCAAGTTGTACTTCATGTAAGTGACAAACTCATCAATTTTTGTTCCAAGGATCAGGTATGATTCAATTAATTTTATTTTCATGCTATTTCAATTTAATTTATATATTTCAAACTTTTATTGATTTAAACATCAGAGGGGTGTTACCTAAGCTAACACCCACCCTAACCTTTTTCTGTTTTGCAAGATGAGACAATGCTAGCAACTTGTCCAACTCCGGTCAACCAAATGGAAAACATGTCAAGTATTCCAACGCATCAGAAACTGGTAATTTTCTACGTAATTCATTTTTAAATTACTGCTTGTAGAGTCGGGTTTAAACCTATTTAATACTTTTCCTCAAGGGATTCTCCCCTCAAAAGGTTTAAAGATTTACATCTTTCTCAAGTTGTTAAGGTTATTTACACCTTCGCCTGGGCCCACATTTTTCATATTTTAGCTAAGGTGTAGGTGGGCCAATGTGTCAAGTACATATTGATTACCTTCTTGCCATTAGTTAAGATTATGGATCTAAGATCAAATCATGGGTCGTGACATTAACATGTTACCAAAACGGACATCAAAATGAAAAGATGAACATCTTTTCCATTTATTGGCATATTATTTTTGAAACATAAAGAAAACTTCATCAAAATGTCCAAACAGACATAGGTAATGCCTAATATTTGGAAGCAAAGAAGGATTTCTTCAATCAAGAGCAACATCCTTGCCCCTATCTATTCTCCTTCCTTCTTGAGTCTCACCAACCTGTTCCAACCTATCCACATTCCTAGAAGCCACCTCACAAGGCCTTTCGCGAACAATCCTTTTTAAAGAAGCAAATTCCTCCTCCAAGTTCCAAGTGGAGTGTTGACCAGCTTGATATTCTTTGATCATCTCAATTCTAGCGTCAAAAACGGATTTAGCAGCTTCAGCCACTAGTTCATTGCAAAGGTTTTCCATCTCTTGTACATGCTTATTTCTAATTTCTTCCATCTCTTCCTCCTTTGTTTTCAACATATCAAAAGCTACTTTGAGGTTTTGCCTCATATTCCTTTCTCTCCATGGTCGAAGCGACAGCTTTATCCTTCCACCACTTGATCTCATTGACCATCATCTTAACCGCATTTATTGCCTAAGTCAAAATGTTTTTATCAAAATAAGATAAAAGTTCAAAAATTGAAGAAGAAAGATGTACTCTACCTTGATCTCTAGCACATCTTCGTTAGAAGCAGCTTATTCTACATCTTTTCTCCCTTGTCTTTTTCTCTTCATTCCCGATGAACTCCCAAGTTCCAATCTGGGTACAGGAGGCATATCTTCACCAATTCTTCCTTTGTACTTCGCAACTAAAGCCTTCGCAGCAAACCTGGGCTTTGAACGGACAACTGCAAAAACAAGGGTAAGCATCCTGACGCACATAAGAAGTCCAGGTGTAATGTCAAGAGAAACTTACCAAATGACATTTTGTCCTTCGCAATCCTTCAACAAACAAAGGCTATTCGATGGAAATCTTCAGTACCATCATCCCATATATATAGAAGACCTATCTTATAATTCTATGCTAATCCATATCTCAAATTAAGCCCTACATCCATGCTTGAAGATCCGCCAAATAGAGCAAAATGTTCCGTCTTCTCAGTATCAAGGCGATTAAATGAGGAATTTTTGAAATTCAAATTCCCATCTTCTGATACTTCAAAAATTCAGGGGCAATTGTTCGGGATAGAACGTCTATGAACAACATGTTACATCTTGACTTATCATCCTGTGATGACAACTTGGCAATACAACTTGATGAACTCTTCACACTGGCGGTATTTACTGAAGGGCGAAATTATAGGGACCGTTTCCAAGACCTCGCCAACGTTATAGACCGAGTCAAGGGAAGCCATCAACAAACATTCCCTTGTTAATCACAATGGGTATCTTGGTCATCAACCACCTGCGAGATTTATGGCATAAAAGGAGGGATTACATTTATCTTGTTGTTACCGTTATTTCTTTATGTATTTAAACAAGAAAACACTTGTAAAAACACACACTCACATACTCAGTTGGGAAGGATGCATTGTACTTACATTTTCTCTCTACCATCACAAAACTAATAATATTTCATAGTTCCGAGGTTTGTGCCGGCGAACAAGTTGTTCAAGGGCTTTCCACGTTAAAACTCTTGTCGTCACATCTTTAATTTACATTATCATATTCCATTGTGCCCTATCTTTTCCTTTGAAGTTGAATTGCTTGAATTTGACCAAAACAGATATGCTGCTAGATCTGTTGGATGCATTATTTCTAATCCTGTAGATAATATTATCGCTTCTCTTTACAACAGAAAGGCTGACAGTTTGAAGTTGGTGAGTGGTATCATGTCTTGATTCCATATTTTTGGGCATCCTTCCTTGCGCCAAGGCACTTTGATAGCTTTTAACTCGAGGCCAAGAAGATGGTAGTACTAGCATTTTCCTTTGAAAGGTGCTGGGTTTTTATTAGTAGGGTTGGCTAATGTGAACGATGGAGTGATCACACAAGATTGAGTTAGGTTGGTACGGTGGTGGGTAAGGGAAGTTGTTATTACGGGTTTGAGCAGGGTGGGCGGAAGCAGGGAAGGAATTGGATGGTGTCCTTTGTATTAGGGTTAACTCGTGGTGGATTTGTTTTTCATGTAAGGATTTAAAGGAAATGGGTGTGTCACGAGCTCGAATCTATTCAATGTCAGGTTTGTTAGAGTCGTAATAAAGGCCCTTGAGTACCTTGCAAATGATGTCCTCAGGATCTATGGGCTTGCCCAAGATGGCAAGTTTATCGGTGCACGATTTAATGGCTTGCATATAGGTGGAGATGGATTGGGTGTTTTTGGTGAGGGAGTCTAGATTATCCTTGAGTTGTAGGATGTGACCACGGGATGGGTTGGCAAAGGTTATTTGGAGGATGATCCAAGCTTCATGGGAGATTTTTGCATGGATGACCAGTGGTGCCAAGTGGGATCTAGGGTTCCTAAGAGGGAGTCAAGGATGAGACGGTTCTGACGATTCCATTTGACATGGGCAGGATTGGGTGTGTCAGTGTTGTTTAACTTGATGGTGGTGGCCGGTTGGGGATGAATGTCGTCAACATATTTGAGAAGGTCAAGGCTGAATAGGAGAGAGGTGATTTAGGATGCCCAGGTGAGGTAGGTTAGGGGAGTAAGGGGTTTGCATCGAGTTAGATTGACTAGTATTATGGGGTTGGTAGGGTCAACCAGATTAGAAAGGGTGGTGGAGGTATTGGCGGCCATGGTGGGAGACGGCAGAGAGGGTTTTGTAGAGAGTACGGGTTGGATCGGAAAGGCTCTGATACCATATAGAAGTGGTCAAAATATGATTTTATTATTCACAATGATAACATGTATATAGTAGAAGTTGTTATAACTAATCTACCTAGAGATATACATGATAATAAAATACAAGTTAAAGATATACAAGATCAGTTAAATTAGGAAACAGAATATGTGATAAATGATAAGATGGAGCCGAGATTTGACTAGGATCATTGTGATCCTTAACACTAGTGACAACCATCCGTCGCCACTTTTTGAGACTGTATCTGGCGAGACTTGGTGGTCGCCAACAGTGTATTACATGTGGCTATTTTACGTTTAATTAGGTTGTCGCCAATCGTCCGTCTCCAAATAAGTAGTGCCTCTTGAGCCAAAAATCCTTATAATTCCAACTTATAAATCATCATGACGGCGTAATGACAAATGATAAACTACATCAACCCTTGAACTGTCAATGAAAAATATCTTTAGTTTCTTGAATAATATTATAACATCAAAATTAGGAGGCAAAATAACAAGAGTTTTTGACAACTCTACTATCTTGGACAATTTCACCAAGTCATCGCATGCAATTAGTAATATTCATCACCCTAGTATAATACACTTTGATACTTTCAGATTCTTTCCATTTCAAATTCTCTTTTTCTCTCCTAAAATTTGAATATTGATATTTTATTTTTAAATTACTTGAAACACCTTTTGAAAAATCTCTCATGCTTTTTTAGCGGTGGGTGATCTCATAACTCTTTGAAAACAACTTCGTTGACAGATCTCGTGCGAGAAATGAAAGAGCCTTTGGATCCTTCACTCAATTCTCCATCAATTTTCTCTTTTACTTCATTTTTCAACGACCTCATATTTTCAAGTTCTTCAAAGCCATCTTCAACGTACTCGCACAAATATTTTTAATGTTCTCATCCTCACAACTTAATGATCATAGATATCACCGGCAAATATGTGGATATGTGGTAATTTCACTCAAGTTGGCCATTTTAACAAACTTACTCAATTTTTCTTATTTGGATATATTTTTGTGGAGGGTAAGAACTACCTTTGATAGAACCTAAGCTCTGATGCAACTTGTCAGGATGGGCAGGTAATAATATGGGTTTTATCACAGGATATAATTGCAGAAAATTGTTGAAAATTGATTTGAGATGTACTTTAATTTGTATTTCTCAACTCATATTTTACGGGAGTATTTATACATGTACTAATTAAACAACTCATATTTTACAGGGGTATGATTTCCTGCAAGAAACTTTTCGTAGAAGTAACTTTCATTATTTTCTGCATCACAACAACTACAAAGAAAAAAAATCGAATAAGAGAAAAAAGATGGATAAAACATCAATCTACAGATTTCTAACTAGATAACTAAGTCTAGTAATGCAAAACAGTAACCGTAGCTTTAAGAACATTTGTCATGTTGGTAGTGGCATTGCGGGTAATACTTGTAAATAGTGCAGATCCTCTGGCAAGTCGAAAAACTCCTGTTCCTCCAATAATGGTCAGCTCCCGGGAGTCTGGAAATGTTGGATCGTATCCAATTATAGTAAGAGAGCTATTCGTGTAGTTTCCAGTGAGTACAATATTGAGGGCCGTAAATAAGCTGAAGCTGCTTGTTGAAGAGGAAGTGAAGAAACCCTGACCTTGACCTACATGCTCGGAAGACGTTAAATTTTGTCCGGATGTCAATCTGTAGTCAACTACAACTACAAGGCCGAATAAATTCGGCTCAACTGTAATGTTGGGGGAATTGGCCACCGGCAGTGCTCCCTGACCCTGTGGGTCGTAATAGAATACTAGTTGGGTTATCTTTTCATTTGGTTGCCGAATCTTTTCGTAAAATTCGAGATCGGTTGAGTTTGTGGAACCACCTTGGATTGCAAAGAGAGCAGATAATATTGCCACTAGTAAAACCTGTGCTGCACTTCCCATTGTCTATGTGCTTAATTGGTCTGTATTTTGTATATAATTGCTGTTTTCTTTTGGTCTGTGACTTAAGTTCCAAGGTAATGGAGCATTATATAGAAAAATTGTTAGGAGTTTCACAGAGATGAAATTAGACCTGCCGGTCAAGTAAGGCTGCCTTACTTTTCTATCGACTTAGAATAAACAGTTTGTTTAGATTTATGTTCCTTCTTCAGAAATACTTATCAGTATTTTTTAGAAAGAATTTATTCTAAAATGGTTTTTATATGGAAAAAGGAAAAGACATGTGATGGACTATTGAAAATAACACATGTGGTATGTAAAGGAACAACCAACTGAGGTAAGACTTTTAAGTATGAATGAACTATTATAAGACAAAGAATAGTTTACAAATTAATTTTCCGAAAGAGAAAAAGGACTTTAATGCTCCGTTATTGAAAATAATGAAAAGAAAAAACACATCAGGTTTCGTGTTTCACATTGCTGAATAACAAAACTGAATATTAAAATTTTATGCCATAGTTATTTGGGGGCTTTTTTTCATCATTTCTCTGATGGAGTCAAAGATTCACTATTTTTTGACTTCGAAATATGATGAAATAAAGCAAAGTGGCTCATTCTGAGCTTCTTTGTTATTAAGCAGCATTCATCGTGAGTCATCTGAAAACAACATCTCTGTATTTTAATATTTTAATACAGGGAAAAGGCTGCGTACATACGATCTCCTTACTCCACCGTAGGTGGGAGCCTTTAAATCAATGTAGTAATTTTGTTGTTGTTATAAGATGTGTTCTAAAGAGTCATATCACGACCTCTTGTATATTTGGATATGTATCGTATATTATAGGATAGAGTAAGTTTTAGGGGAAACCTGTTTCTCCATTTTCATTCTTAAAATATCGAGTTTAGACCTTAAAACATTGAGTTTAGGTCTTAAAATATCTAGAAAAAAAATAGTGAGTTTAGGCGTTAAAACAGTGAGTTTAAGCTAGAAAATAAAATAGCGAGTTTAGGCCTTAAAAAAGTGAGTTTAGGCTTTAAAACACCAAGTCGATATATTTAAAAATAGGACTTTTTTAACTTATGAAGAAACATGTTTCCCCCAAAATTTTTTGTATAGGATAGGAGTCCTTATTTTAGGATTGTGATTGTAAATATTTTATTCCATAATTCTAGGCTAGTGTAGAGAGTCCACACACAAATTTAGAGACGAATTCAGAATTGGTCTCCAATTTAGAGACGAATTCTGAATCTGTCTCCAATAAAGAGACGGATTCAGAATTCGTCTCCAATTTAGAGACAGATTTTAAATTCGTCTCTAATTTAAAAACGGATTCTGAATCCGTCTCTAAATTAGAGATAGATTCAGAATCCATCTCTAAATTAGAGACGAATTTTGAATCTATCTCTAAACTTTAGAGACAGATGTTGAATTTGTCTCTAAATCAAAGACAGATTTTATTCCGTCTCTAATTTAGAGATACATTTTTTAATCCGTCTCTAATTTAGTGACAGATTCAACATCTGTCACTAAAATTTAGACACATATTTTGTATATGTCTCTAAATTAGAGACGGGTTCAAAATCTGTCTCTAATTTAGAGAGAGATACAACATCTGTAGCTAAAATAGATTTTTTTTTATTTTCTCTATTTTAGGGACGGACGATAGCATTTACTTTTATATTTATTTTTAATTTTTTTTTGAATAAATAAAACTATTTGAGATGTTATTTAGTAGGGAAATTTTTTATAAAAAGTTATATAAAAAAAGCTAATATTTTTTAAAGAAATGAAAGTATATAATTGAAAAAAAGAGGGACGGACAATAGCATTTACTTTTAAAGTTTTTTTTTAATAAATAAAACTATTTCAGATGTTATTTAGTAGAATTTTTTTTTACAAAAAGTTATATTAAAAAATTAATAAATTTTAAAGAAATGAAAATATATAATAGAAAAAAAGAGGGACGGACAATAGCATTTACTTTTTTAATTTTTAATTTTTTTTTGAATAAATAAATCTATTTGATATGTTATTTAGTAGGGAAATTTTTTTAAAAAAAAGTTATATGAAAAAAGTTAATAATTTTTAAATAAATTAAAGTATATAATAGAAAAAAAGAGGGACGGCCAATAGCATTTACTTTTTTAATTATTTTTAATTTTTTTTTGAATAAACAAAACTATTTGAGATGTTATTTAGTAGAGAAATTTTTTACTAAAATTTATATTAAAAAAGTTAATAATTTTTAAAGAAATGAAAGTATATAATAGAAAGAAAGAGGGACGGAGAATAGCATTTACTTTTTTAATTTTTTTAATTTTTTTTTGAATAAATAAAACTATTTGAGATGTTATTTAGTAGGGAAATTATTTACAAAAAGTTATATTAAAAAAGTTAATAATTTTTAAAGAAATGAAAGTATATAATAGAAAGAAAGAGGGACGGACAATAGCGTTTAGTTTTTTAATTTTTTTTTAAAAATTTTTTTTGGATAAATAAAACTGTATCTTATACCTTATACCCTATAACATATACCCTATACTTTATACCCTAAATCATATACCTAAACCCTAAATTCCTATATCCTAAACCTTAAATCATATACCTATACCCTAAACCCTAAATTCTAAATCCCTATATCCTAAACCATAAATCATATACCTATACCTTATACCATATACCCTAAATCATATAATACCTTACCAAGGCAGATGATATTCTTTGCAAGGCCTTCGCGAGTACCTTCTCCGGAATAGCTTTATCCTGGTTCCGTGAGCAAATGTGGGAAGCATCGATAGCTGAAAAATCGTGAGGAGGAGGTTTATGTACCACCTTGCAACAGCAGGAAAGAGAAATAAAACACCGACAGATCTTGCTAACATTGAGCAGAGGAAGAACGAAACAACTCTGTGTTATTATAATCGATTCAGAGCCATGACAGACCTGATAGAGGAAAGTTTAACTGAACGGAAGGTGATCGTTTGCTTTAACTCCGGACTAAGATCTAGACAATTGATCTATGAACTTTCTACCACAGAGCCTAAGTCAATGTCCGATTTGTACAATGTGGCTTACGCTATGGCAATGACAAAAGAGAAAAGTAAGAAGAGGTCTGAAAAACCAGAGACAGACGCAGCTGGCGCCAACCAGGCTTCGAATGGAAGTGGCTACAAGGGTAAGAATAGAACTCATAATATTTTATTCCATTATTCTAGGCTAGTGTAGAGAGTCCACACACTAATTTAGAGACGAATTCTGAATCCGTCTCCAATTTAGAGACGGATTCTGAATCCGTCTCTAAATTAGAGATAGTTTCAAAATCCGTCTCTAAATTAGAGATAGATTCAAAATCCGTCTTTAAAGATAGATTCAGAATCCGTCTCTAAATTAGAGGCATATTTTGAATCTATCTCTAATTTAGAAACGGATTTTGAATCTGTCTCTAAATTAGAGACGAATTTTGAATCTATCTCTAAACTTTAGAGACAGATGTTGAATTTGCCTCCCTCCCTCACCAGGGAGTTAATTTCCCACTCGGGCTGGAATCGGATGCGTGAGGGCAACCCCCAGGTACTTATTGGAGCATGTAATGAGGAGCGGAAAAACATCCAGAAATGTGAGGAAGGTGGAAGGCTTAGAGAGATAATCATTGAAACTTTGCAATTTCGTGGGGCCAACCCTGACTTGAGACAAGGAGAGCCATCAGACGTAGATGAACTAGTTGAGATGGAAAACCTAGACATAAATTGTGAGGAAGGTAGAAGGCTTAGAGAGATAATCATTGAAACTTTGCAATATCGAGACGATCCAGAAATGGAGCCCGTAGATGAATTGGGGGAAATTATACTCAATTCCGACTATCTAGAGCAGAAAATAAAAATTGGAGGCCAGCTCTCCCAGGAAGAAAGGGAGGCAATTATCGCCCTTCTGAAAAACAATCTTGATGTCTTTGCGTGAAAGGTCGAGAATATGCGAGGAATAAAAGAAAAGGTAGTTGTCCACAAGTTGGAAGTTGACCCGTCTGCTAAACTTATCAAGCGTGCGCGGAGAATTTTTAAAAACGATAAGAAAGATGTAATCAAGGAGGAAGTGCAGAAATTACTAAGTGCTGGAATCATCAGGGAAGAAATATACCCTGTTTGGTTGGCCAATGTTGTGATGGTCAAGAAACATAACAGGAAATGGTGAATGTGTGTAGATTTCACAGATCTCAGTAAGGCCTGCCAGAAATACAGTTACCCTCTCCCCAAAATTGACAAGCTGGTAGACTCCATTGCGGGACATAGAACTTTCAGCTTCCTAGAGGCCTACTCTGATTATCACCAAATAAAGATGGCTGAGGAAGACATTGAAAAAATAGCCATACAGGCAGCTGCAGGAATTTATTGTTACACTATGATGCCCTTCGAGCTCAAAAATGCGAGCGCAACCTACCAACATATGGTTAACAATGTCTTTGGGGAGCAAATAGGCTGTAACATGGAAGCCTACATAGATGACATGGTCATCAAGACTAGGAGTGGCAGTCACGCTCCAGACTTGGAGGAAACTTTTGACAACTTACGAGCTAACAGCATGAAACTGAATCCAAGTAAATGTGTGTTCGGGGTAATGCCCGGAAAGTTTCTAGGCTTTATCGTATCACAAAGAGAAATCGAGGCAAATCCAGAAAAAATCAAAGCCTTGATAGATATGAAAGAACCTGCCAGCATCAAGGAGGTTCAAAGGTTAAATGGAATAATAGCAGCCCTCGGGAGGTTTATGCAAAGTCTGCGGAAAAATTACTGCCTTTCTTCAAATTTTTGAAGGGCAACAAGAGATTCTCCTGGACATATGAATTCTCAGAATCATTCAAATACTTGAAGTAGTACTTGGGATCCCTCCTTTATTGAGTAGCCCTGTCACGGGAGAAATGCTATATGTCTTCCTACCAAAAACACACAATGCTATAGATGCAGTACTAGTCCAGAATGAAAGAACCACTCAAAACCCCATCTATTATGTCTTCATTGCGCCACTGAAGAAAATCTTGCATAAGTTGGACTGTTCAGGACATCTCCTTAATTGGTCAATCGAGCTCACTGAGTTTGATATCAGATACCAACCTAGGAAGACACTCCTAGCACAGCCTCTGGTTGATTTTATGGTTGAAACCACCTTCATAAGTGAGCACGACTCCACCTCTCGTAAGCGCAAAAAACTGGGGGAGGAAGAACCGACTATCGAGCTCCAACCCAACTTCTAGGTCATATATACAGATGGTCAGCCACTAAGGAAAGAAGTGGAGCTGGAATTGTACTAGCAAGTCCCGATGGAGAACACACCATCTAGGACATAATCAGATTCAAATCCTCGGCATCCAACAATCAAGCAGAGTATGAGGCTCTGATATTTGGCATATTGTTGGCTTCCTTCTATGGAGCAACTAAAATCGCCGCCTTGTGTGACTCCCAACTCGTAGTCATGCAGATAAAAGGGGAGTATAACACTCAACATCCCATATTTACAAAGTATAAAAATCTCGTCCTAGACATGCCAACTATTGACGTGGCAGATCCTGATTCTAACCCACTCATAGTCATTGCCGAATATCCTGCCTACGAAAGAATACGAGTAATGCTCCTTGATGCGGAATAGAAGTGCCGAAAAGATGACTACATGGACTTCATTGAAAAGAACCAACTCCTAGAGGATGAAGCACATGCTAGACTTATCAAGAAGAAGTCAGTAAGGTTCACAGTGATGAACAGAATTCTCTACGAAAGATTATTCACAAAGCCCCTGCTAAGATGCGTCTATCCCAAGAAAACAAAAAATCTCTTGGCAGAAGTCCACTTAAGCATTTGTGGTGGTCACCCGAGGGCCAGAACCTTAGCTGATAAAATCATCACGCTAGGTTACTACTAGCCAAACCTGAGGTAATTGCTAGTATGTGATCGTGGTAGTAGATTACTTATCCAAATGGATTGAAGCAAAGGCCTTAGCCAAAATAATAGAGGAGAACGCAATAAACATTGTCCACGACTTCATCAGATGTCGCTTTGGGGTTCCACATACTATCATCTCAAATCATGGGCTCCAGTTCTCTAAAGCATTCGCCCGCTAGTGTCACAACCACCGACTGATGAGGCAAAGGCATTACCGCTAGTAGGTTATTATTGTTGCAAATTAATGGTTGCCATTACTTGTTGCATGAGCTCCTCGAACTATCTTTGCACAACTTCTCGCTCTTGCTGAATACGTTCCTCAAACTTGCTTTCCAATTGGCGATATGAATTTTCTCGCTCTTGACGCTCTATCTCCATTTGCCTTTGTACCTATTTCTGAACCCGACCATCGAATGTCTCTTAATCAACATTCTGACTACTGGAAGAAGAAAAGCATTGTGTAGTATGGCTGCATAATGGCATGTCAAAAAACGCAGCACCATGTGGTCTGAATCCAGGCAAGCGATCTCCCTTTTGTTGTTTGTCTTCAAGGACAATGGTCTTCCAAAGTTTTTCACGAAATGAGGGCCGCTCTGTGCTCTCAG
The DNA here is from genome assembly GCA_022495995.1 of Adenophora triphylla var. japonica. Classification (NCBI taxonomy): domain Eukaryota; kingdom Viridiplantae; phylum Streptophyta; class Magnoliopsida; order Asterales; family Campanulaceae; genus Adenophora; species Adenophora triphylla. Next base: position 43,788 of record JAFEMH010004738.1, read on the forward strand.
GATCCATACTTTCTTCTTCAATAGCCTTCTCACGAGCATGCTTCTCATACTCTTCCTCACAAAAAAAAAAACATTATCCGTTATGATAAAAAACAATGTTTATTTAACTAAATAATTTATAATTTACTAATAGAAAATACTATTAACACTTACATAAAGGCCCCGGTAATAAGGGTTAATCCATTTTGGCCCTAAGCCTTCAAGATCCTGCGCAGTATCTGTAGCAATAAATACAGCAGCTGCATCAACATTAACTCCATGTTTCTTTTTCTTAACAAATAAAAAAATTATAAATTCAAAATTTTATCAAATAATAATAATATATGAATCAAATAGAGTACTGCTTAATTTACAAACAGTGAGTAAATTAAGTTAATTTACCATACGGTGTCAAGTGTCGCTGAAGTTAATAGATCTTCCCATGTGTACACTTCCCTGCCCTTCTTTTGAGTTCATGTTAGTCTTTGCTATTTCTGAATTTCTCTAAATTTCTCACTTCTCCAATGTGCTTCCCACTACTCCCATGCACTTGACGTGCAATTAGATGAAGGCAAACCAACCTTTAGCCTTTTTTGTTTCTTGTCAAAGACTTTACCACTGTATCACTTAACAACTAATTTCTTTAAATCCTTCTCTATCGGAATCTCTGAGAACCGGGGCATGAATATTTGTGCTACAAAAATAGTAGAAGTAGTTATATAAACAGGGACCAGAATGGAATTTATAAATATACAGGGACTAAACTAGAAATATTGTGAACAAAAGGATCAATTTGTAATCTCAGAATTTATATTATGAGGATCTCTTTATTTTTGCCCCCAACCATGTCAACTTTAAATTCATATATATTCTAAAACAAATCAGCTAATTAAATTGCATAATTGGTATAGAGGAAAACTATTTTCTGTTAAGAAAAAACAAAGTCTATATAGCACAAGTATATGCATAGCACATGGTTGTTGGAAAAATAATGTGTTTTGAAGGAAATTAATGGATTAATTTCTAAAGGGTAATTTTGTTTAATTACTTAAGTGGTTTAGCGTTTGTGAAATTAAAATATTTATTTGTCCAAAATGGTTTTTGGATGAATTAAATATAAATGCTCAAAGGATGTGGCCCACTTTTGATAATAAAATTTGATTTTGTAAATCAAAAATTGGCATTGAATTTTTCTGATGTGCTCGACCGAGCAGAGTGTTAACTCGCCCGAGCATAGTAAAGGCAGAAGACAAAGTTTCTGAAAAGCCATGCTCGGCCGAGGCATATGCCTTGCTCGGCCGAGCAGATCTGGGCAAAGCCTTGCTCGGCCGAGCAAGGTACATGACTCAGCCGAGCAGATCCTGGGCATTAATGACTGTTTGATTTTCAAAATGTAACAGCCATGGAAATGAATATCAAAACTGAAATTGGTTAATATTTTCAGTTTAATGGAGATTAATTTCTTCGGATTAATTGTTATTAATCTCAAATTAAATCCAAATATTCAATTTTGATTTTCTAAGGCTTTTGGAGTTTTATATATTGTTGTTTGTTAACAACAAGGAAAAACACTTTTGAAAATCATTGGAAGAACACAAGAAAAACCCACAGCAGAAAAACCAAACACCTATCTTCTAAAATCCTCCTCCATAATCCTCTTGTTGCATCTTGTTGATCCTTTCTTTTGGCCTCCTTGCATAGTTAGATCAAGAGGTGATATTGTCCAAGCATAATTCAACTCGCCGGGAATTTTAGGTGCAAAGTACCCCCGGTCCGCACGTTCTATCCTGGGAGACAAGCGATCCAAGCAAACTCAAGCACACTCGGTGAGGGATCGAATATGTCTTAAGGAGACAGTGGTTTCATTGGGCTCGTGCATCAAAATTCAACAACTTATCCTTTGTATTTTCAGTTTTTGTTAATTGTATTTTATTTATTTTTTCTGTAATTGTAACACCCTTGTAACAATCTTAAGACATTCTCCTAATCGAGGGAGTCGATTACAGAATTTTAAAACAGAAAATACTAACTAAGTTGTTGTGTTTCAGATGGCAAATAACAACAACACCATGGAGACCCAAATTGGATCCCAAACTGGACCCCAAACTGGAAACGGAATTGGCTCTTCTGTTGTGACTAAGACAATCCATATCCCGACCCCTCATGTGGAAAAACCCGAGAAGTTTGTTGGCCACGAATTTAAGCATTGGCAACAGAAGATGCTTTTCTACCTCACTACCTTGCACTTGGCAAAATATCTGAAAGAGGATATGCCAAAGGTGAGTGAAGAAGAAACCGATGTTACAACCTTGGCTGCGGTTGAAACATGGAAGCATGGGGAATACTTGTGCAGAAACTATGTCCTTAATTTGCTTTCAGATTCTCTTTACAATGTGTTTAATGAGAAGAAATATGCAAAGGAATTGTGGGGGTCGTTGGACCACAAATATAAGATTGAGGATAAGGGAACAAAGAAGTTCATTGTTGCCCGTTTCCTTGATTTTAAGATGGTGGACAGCAAAAGTGTGAAATCTCAAGTTGATGAGTTTCAAACTATTTTGCACGAGATTCATGCCGAGGGTATGATCATAAGTGAAAGCTTCCAAGTGGCTGCGATCATTGAGAAATTGCCTCCATCTTGGAATGATTTCAAGAACTACCTTAAGCATAAGCGAAAGGAAATGGATGTGGAAGGAATCATCCTTCGTTTGAGTATTGAAGAGAACAATAGAGCCGCTGAGAAAAAGTTTGTTTCTAGTGTGGCTAAGGCCAATATGGTGGAGCATGGTGAAAGCTCCAAAGGCAAAAGCTTTGGGAAGGGAAAAGGGAAGGTTGTGACAACTTCCAAGCGTTCCCACTTGGGACCAAAAGGTGGTGTTTCCAAGAAGAAGTTCTTAGGAACTTGTTACAATTGTGGCGGTGAAGGCCACAAGGCTCATGCTTGCATGTTGCCCAAGAAGGCTCGTGAGGCAAACATGGTGGAAGGCATTGCTAGGGAAGTGTCCGAGATGCACCTCGCAGCTGTGACTTCCGAGGTGAATTTGGTGGGTTCAACCCCAAATCAATGGTGGATTGACACCGGCGCTACTAGACATGTGTGCTCTAATAGAGACATGTTTAGTACTCTTGTTGCTAAGGATGGCGAGAAGCTATTCATGGGGAATTCAGCCACCTCCGAGATCAAAGGAGAAGGAAAAGTTGTTTTTGAAGATAACATCCGGGAAGGAGTTGACTCTCAACAACGTGCTTTATGTGCCCGATATCCGGAAGAACTTGGTGTCCGGATCGCTTTTGATAAAGCATGGTTTTCGTATTGTGTTTGAGTCCAATGTAGCACTTTGTCTAAGAGTGGAATGTTTGTTGGTAAAGGCTATGTCAATGATGGTCTGTTCAATTTAAGTGTAATGGTTGTTAAGCCAAAAGCTAATGATATGAATATCTCTTCCGTTTACTTGCTTGAGTCATCTAATTTGTTGCATGGTAGACTTGGTCATGTTAATTTTGATTCTATACGTCGTTTGACAAAAGCAAATTCTATTCCAAAGTTTAAAGTTGATTGTAAACAAAAATGTGAAATTTGTGTAGAAGCAAAATTAACAAGAAAGTCATTCCATTCAGTTGAAAGACATAGTGAACCTCTTGAATTGGTTCACACGGACTTATGTGACTTTAAATCAACACAATCACGGGGCGGCAATAAGTACTTCATAACTTTTGTAGATGATGGCACAAAGTATTGCTATGTGAAACAAAAATGTGAAATTTGCTATGTAAACAAAAATGTGAAATTTGTGTAGAAGCAAAATTAACAAGAAAGTCATTCCATTCAGTTGAAAGACATAGTGAACCTCTTGAATTGGTTCACACGGACTTATGTAACTTTAAATCAACACAATCACGGGGCGGCAATAAGTACTTCATAACTTTTGTAGATGATGGCACAAAGTATTGCTATGTGTATCTTCTAAAAAGTAAAGATGAAGCTATAGAGAAATTTACTCTCTATAAAAATGAAGTTGAGAATCAATTAAACCGGAAAATTAAGGTGCTAAAAAGTGATAAAGGAGGTGAATATGAATCTCCATTTGAAGCAATATGTGCTCAAAGTGGAATTAAACATATAACCTCAGCACCTTATACACCCCAACAAAACGGTGTTGCCGAAAGGAAAAATCGGACATTGAAAGAAATGATGAATGCCAGGTTATTGAGTTCGGCATTACTGGATAACATGTGGGGGGAAGCCGTGTTGTCGGCTAACTATGTGTTAAACAAAATACCCCGAAAGAAACAAGACAAAACTCCTTATGAACTATGGCATGGAAGAGTGCCAAGTTATAAACACTTGAGAGTGTGGGGGTGTCTTGCAAAGGTAGCCATACCTCCTCCTAAAAAGGTGAAGATTGGACCTAAAACTGTTGATTGCATATTTATTGGATATGCATATAACAGTAGTGCTTATAGATTTCTTGTGTATGAGTCGAAAATTGAAGCTATACACAAAAATAATATAATGGAATCTGTGAACGTATCTTTCTTTGAGAATATATTCCCGTGTAAGTCAAGAAATGAGGCAAGCTCATGGACTAGGGTAATAGATTCAATAGAAGAAGAACACGTTGAAGATAAAAGTGAAGAAGAAGAGGTAGAACCTAGACGGAGCAAAAGAGCTAGGATTGAAAAATCCTATGGTCCGGACTTTCTAACCTATATGGTAGAAAGTGAACCACAAAGTTACAAAGAAGCCGTTAGCTCTTCGGAAGGACCTTTGTGGAAGGAAGCAATTAAAAGTGAAATTGATTCCATTTTGCAAAATCACACATGGGAACTAGTGGACCTTCCTTCGGGAAGTAAACCACTAGGATATAGGTGGATTTTCAAAAAGAAAATGAAAGCGGATGGAACAATTGATAAGTATAAGGCCCGACTTGTAATTAAAGGTTACAGACAAAAAGAAGGCATAGACTATTTTGACACCTATTCTCCCGTCACGAGAATAACGTCAATATGAGTTGTACTTGCAATTGTCGCGTTGAGAAATCTTGAAATACATCAAATGGATGTAAAAACAGCCTTTCTAAATGGAGATTTAGAAGAGGAGATTTACATGGAACAACCCGAGGGGTTTTTTGCGCGTGGACAAGAAAAGAAGGTGTGCAAATTAGTAAAGTCATTATATGGCTTGAAACAAGCACCAAATCAGTGGCATCAGAAATTTGATAATGCTATGATGCAAAGTGGATTTAAAATAACTGAGTGTGACAAATGTGTCTATACTAAAACCACATAAGATGATCAAATCCACGAAAGACATGTTGAATTTGAAGTTTGAAATGAAAGATATGGGACTTGCGGACGTAATCCTTGGAGTTAAAATTTCTAGAATATCCAACGGACTTGTGTTAAGTCAATCATTATGCCGGAAAACATTTTTATCTTATTTTTCAGAAAATATTTTCATTTTTTGGAAAACATTTTGCCGGAAATCATTTTCCGAAAAATGTTTTACGCTAAACAAACGGAGCCTTAGTAATGCAAAACAGTAACTGTAGCTTTAAGAACATTTGTCATGTTGGTAGTGGCATTGCGGGTAATCTTTGGTAAACAAGGTCAGATCCTCGAGCTAGTCGAAAAACTCCAGTTCCTCCAATAACTGTCAGCTCCCTAGAATCTGGAATCGTTGGATCGTATCCAATTATAGTAAGAGAGCTATTCGCGTACTTTCCAGTGAGCACAATATTAAGGGCGGTAAATAGGCTAAAGCCGCACGCTTGTTGAAGAGGAAGTGAAGAAACCCTGACCTTGACCTACGTGCTCGGATGCCGTTAAATTTGGCCCAGCTGTTAATCTGTAGTCAACTACAACTACAAGGCCGAATAAATTCGGTTGAACTGTAACGTTGGGGACATTGGCCACCGGCAATGCTCCCTGACCCTGTGGATCATAATAAAATAGGAGTTGGGTTAACATTTCGTTAGGTTGCCTAACCTTTTCGTAAAATTCGAGATCGGTTGAGTTTGTAGAACCAACTTGGATTGCAAAAAGAGCAGAAACTATTACTATTAGAAAAACCTTCTCAGCAATTCTCATTTTCTATATACTCCCTCCGTCCACATACTTACTTCACACTTTCTATTTTGGGCGTCCAAATACATACTTTACACTTTATTTTTTTACTTAAAAAGGAAAGTTTATATCATTAAAATATTAACCCTACCCCACTCATTCTCTCTCCTACATTATTTTAATACTCACAACATCATTATAATTTACTATTTTCTCCACTCATTCTCTCTCCTATTTTACTTTTACACTCACAACATTTATATCATTATTTTTTTTCTTAATCCCCGCGCAAACAGTAACTGTGAAGCAACTATGTGGACGGAGGGAGTATTTGTATGTATTTTGTGTATATATATGTATGTGTGTGTGTGTTTTACTTCCCATGGTGATGGAACATTATATAGAAATAATCTGCGGAGCTACGAAGAGTTGAAATTTAAACTGCCGGCAAGGTTTACTTTTCAAATGAGTAGTATGAAAAATCCTTTGACTAAAAAAGTCAATAGCATGAATTTCTACAAGAATCACCAAAAGATAAAGAAAATTGGGACCATAGTTTAAGATTGATTGTGAACTTATTTTAAGATTGTTCCACAAGATACAGAAAATTGGGACCAAAGTTTAAGTTAACCAAAAAAGTCAAACTATATTTATTATCATTTAGTTGTGAAAATTGTTAACTGTAATATTTTTAATTGAGAATCAAATACAAATTTTAGAATTTATATAATTAAATTGCTGTTAAATTTTGGTCAAAGATTTGAGTTGGTCTTATAAAAAACTAGTTTTTTCTTAAGATAAGAAAAAACGTGTTTTCCAAAGCGCTGTTCAAAATAAACGGTGGCAATTTTGTAATTACTGGCAACCATGTTCAAAATAAACGGTGGCATTTTTGTAATTACTGGCAACCATGATAAATGCCAGTGTTAATATTACAAATGACCAGTGATTTCAAACTGGCATTTTATAAACATGAAATTGACACTTTTTACACGGGCACTTTTAAATACATGAACTGGCACTCATCACACTGGCACTCTGTTACACTAACACTGGCACTTTTTTACACTAATATATTTGCTGGCTCTCAAAAATACAAGAACTGGCATTCAAAAATACATGGACTGGCATTTGAAAACACATTTACTGGCACTCAAAAATGCATATACTAGCACTCAAAAACACTGATAATTATTTTTGCTGATATTCAAAAAAACATGAACTGGCATTCAAAAAAACATGGACTGGCATTCAAAATTACAAGAACTGACATTCAAAAAATACATTGACACTCAGTTAAACATTTACTGGCACTCTATTATACACTAACTGGCACTCCAAAATACATGGACTGACACTCCAAAACACATACACTGGCATCTAATTATCCAGTCCACCAATGCATCAAATTCTCAAACTGGTACTCAAATACTTATAAACTGATATTCAACAACATATAATCTGATACATTTTATATGGAAAACTGGTACATTTTATACGAAATGGGCAGCGACTATCAATCTTTATCCTCCCAATTCAAATACCGTGGCTCTGCTCCATGCTTGATTGAAATTACCAATTGGACAAGGAGACGCAGAGAACTGTAACAGGGCCAGGCAAAAATTGGTATTTACAGGCTTGGGCTTAGAACAGGGAACGGTTGTGGTTGAACGGGCTTGGTCGGAATCAGGTGAGGTCTCCGGTGAAGGATAGGTCGCCGGTCAATTGGTATTGGACAGGGGAAGAGGTTACCGTTGATTTTGGGTGTAGAGAGGGTTGGTGTGGATTTGGCCGGAGATTGACGGGGAGGTTGCCGATTGATGGAAGGGAACCGGAGAAGACGGTGGGGAAGGTTCAAGGGGACGCCGATTGATGGAGGGCAACGCCTTTCCGTTTACCGTTTAGAGAGAGAGAGAGCAAGCCTTGCGTTTAGAGAGAGAATGAGAGAGGGGCCGGGAAAACACGTTTTTTTGTAAAGCTTAAAAAAATGCGTTTTTTATAAGTTTTTGGCCAAAGATTAAGTTGACCAAAAAGACGGAAATATATACTCCCTCCGTCCCACTTCAAGGGTTCTAGGGTAGTATTTCACGCTTCTTAAGAATTTTTTTAAAAAATGAATAGAGAATTGCAAGTGGGTAGAAGATTAGAGGAAAGAGAATGTAAAGTTAAAACATTTATGATAAAACCTTTTTTGATTGGTTTTTTTTGTAACTATGTTAACATTATAAGGGCATATAATGAATGATTTTTTTGTAAATATATTTACATTATAAGGGTATAAATATCCGAAACACTGTTCAAAATTTGCCATTTATAGAATGAGACTCTTAGTCTGGGACGGATTAAAAGGAAAAGTATGACTCTTGAAGTGGGATGGAGGGAGTATTTATTTTCTAACTGGTTAATCTCACTTTACTACCCCAAGATTACCTAGTGTATCATTTGAGGATCTGAGGATCTGTAGTTTCATTTCTCTCATTTTTAAGCCCAAACATTAATTTTTATATCAATTTGGAGCCTAAAGAACATACTCCCTCTGTCCCAGCAAAATTGAGAATTTTAGTCAAATTGAAAAAACTTTGACCAATAATTTATATAAAAAATAATGATTCTAATAAAAATTTAAAAATTATTATTGTATCACGATTGATAATACTTTCAATAATAATTTTTAGATTTTTATTAGGATCATTATTTTTTATATAAATTATTGGTCAAAGTTACACCCTTTTGACTAAAAGTATCAATTTTGCTGGGGCGGAGGGAGTATTTCGTTAGATTGTTAACATAAATTTTACATGTGCCAATGAATATCTATTTTATTATTAAGAGGCACCCTGAAAGTATTTATATGCATCAACTGATAATTTTTAGTTTTTTATATGGTTCGTTCAGAAAATAACAATTTATAAGCGAAATAATTTTTCATAAAATCTTTAAAGAGTAATAACTACTCTATCTCTTCAAACAAGAAAAATGTAGTAAGACAAAAATGAATAAAAAAAATAAAATAAAATAATAAGCATGTGAACAAACAATAATAAGAAGACCTCCTTCATAAACAAACAATGCTCACGTGTTCGTCATGTTTGTAATCGATTATATGATTATCGATTTATGAAGTTTAATGTTATATATATATATATATATATATATATATATATATATATATATATATATATATATATATATATATATGATGAGCCCGGATCTACTGGACCGGGTCCGCGCTCGGTCTGGTCCAAGGAACCAGTGACGTGGCAGTTCCTAGACCGCTGGGGGGGAAGACCGCGGACAGATAGGCCCTGGTAGTCAAGACCGCGTCCCTCCCCGCATTAATCCTATCAAAGACCGGAAGGATCCTGACCGCTATATTCGTGCCCGCACGACCTGTGACCGTTGGGTCCTTGCCCGCAGATTGTATGTCCGCAAGGACCCATGCCCGCCGGAGGCATGACCGCTCCATCTGTGCCCGCGTCAAATACCTTTGACCGCGGCCACGATATTGACCGCGGGCACATGTCTGCTTCCCGGTTAATATCAAGCCTTACTGAGCAAGATAGCTTACTGGCTCTGACATGCAAGTTGCCGGCTCCCCCATCACGCATTCAATGCGGCTTAGTCAGGCGCCTACTATTTCATTTAATGCGCCAAGCCATCTACACGGCTCATGTCCCTTTCAGCCATGCCCCCTCTGACAGTCAATGTTTCCTCCCTGACAGGGCCAATTAGCTGCGGACACGTGTAGCTGGTCAAATACCAAAGTGCCCCCTAGGGCTGATCTCATTGCTTACCTCAACAAGCACCACTACATTGCCTATAAATAGAAGACCTTTGTCCCCTTGGGCAAGGTAAGTTCCAAATATATTGAGTAAGCCATATTACTCTTAAACCCTAAACACACACACACACTCCAAGGTATTCAAAGCCTTATTACTCAGTATTCTTACTCTCACACCCGAGGGCCTGAGTTGGAGTAACATCCAACTTTGATCTTAACGGTGCTTATTTGTGTTGTGATCTAGGTACAATCCAACCATCAAAATATCCTAGCCAGATATTCTTGAACCGCTCCTGACCCTGAAAAGCTTGGCGTCATCAGTGGTTCCATTGCCGGGAACCTGACTTTCATTAGTTTTTCCCGTTTAAAATCTTTGTTTTCAGAAACACCTTGTATTCTAAACAACTGACTGTCAAAAGCTCTCATTTTCAGTCATATTCCTTCTCTTCCAAACATGTCTAGAATATTGCAAAACGTTGGTCATTTGACCCTAGAGGAGGATAACCAGGCCTCACCTTCTAATGTCAATAAGGGAAAGGCTGCGACCTCTGTTTTCAACCGTATGGGGGCCCGTTCCCAGTCTGCTCATACCCTTTCCCCCGGCCAGATAGCTATACACAAACTGACAGACGAGGCCCGAGCTGAAAAAGCCTAAGCCCTCCTAAATAATAGCCCAAAAATGCCCCAAGCTCCTCGGAAAAATATCGCCTTAAACACTCCACTCTCCCCGGAGCAAATCCTGAGAAGGACAGAAATCCTGGCCTCCAAGGAGAAGGCGAGTCGCGAGAGGTCATGGCCATCGCCGACGCTCGGTGGAGATGTTTGAGATAGAGGCCAACAGAGGGCTCCGGTTCCCTCGGGGTCACTAAGGTTCTCCCAGCCGAGCTCCCCTAAATCGCTTGCCGGTCAAGCTAGGGGGCAAAGCCGGATTTAACCAACCCTTGAGCGCGGACGGCACTGCGAACGCACGGTGGTGCAAGTGGAAGATAGCGAGGAGGTTGGAGAAGAGGCCCAATCCAATCTACGTGCGAAGTCAAAGCCAGGACCCTTGGCTCCGGCCGAGGAAGGCCGTGACTCCACGAGCTAAGAAGCGAAGGTTGATAGTCGAACCACGAGTTTGCGAGATTTCATGTAGAAGATGTGGGAAACCCATCAGAAGGCCGCCCAGAAATGTGGCCGCACCATGGACGCCTTCAGCGACAAAATTGCGCGGGCACCTATTCAGAGGGGCAAGCCCCCCCAGATGGACACCTATGATGGCTCCAAAAATGCCAAGAGTCATATGGGACGATTTGAAGGCCAAATGGCTTTATTCTCCTCGGAGGAGTCCGTGATGTGCAAAGCCTTGGCTGCGACCTTCACGGGCAAAGCCCTATCCTGGATGCTTGCTCTCAAACCTCGGTCCATCCAATCATTCAACCAGTTCGAGCATCTTCCTTAATGCCTTTCTTGGTCTTTGGTGTGCCCACTAGACCAAAGACAGACCTTGTCCGTGTCAAGCAGGCCCCTGGCGAAGCAACAAAAGATTACATCTCTCGGTTCAGAAAGGTGAGCGAGGAGATTGTAAACTTGGAAGGAGGAGACATCAGACTCTGTTTTGAGGGCGGCCTCACCTCCTCTTTCCTCAAGATGAATTTTGCCTCCAGCCCGCCAAAAACCGTGGAGGAAATGTATGAAAGAGCCTCGGCCATAGCCTCTGCCGAAGAGCCAAACGTGCCCGCTCCCCGAGCCTCCGCAAAGGAGAGAATAAGCCAAGTCCAGGAGACCACCCCGGAGCCTGCCCGCACTAATAATCAGGGCAAAAACAGAGGCCGTGGGTCAGACAAACTCCGGAAGGCAGTGGATAGTACACCTTTCACCGAGCTCACCGAGCCAAGAGTGGTAATAATGAGAGCCTCAGACTTTCCTCCTCCTCCCCCAATGCTCAGAAAACCGAATGAGAGGAGTAGGGCTAAGTTCTGTGAGTATCACAACGACCACGGGCACGGTACTGAAGATTGCTTCCAACTAAAGAGAATAATCCAGCAGAAAATCAATAACGGGGAGCTGACCCAGTGGGTTAAAGGGAACAACAACAATGCCCCCAACAATAATAACCAGTAGCGGGCACGAAATACACATGGCCCCGAAAGGAACGAGAGAGATAACTATGATGAGGACTTGGAGGATTATGACATTCATTTCATTGGCGAGGAGCCCCCCTCCAATAAACAACTCTCCCTTCAAATCCGCACTTTGGAAAAAGTTTTTCTGATTCCCCCAATGACTCCGGAAGAAGAGCAGGAAATAGGGTTCAAAAAGAGTGAACTTGCCTCCTCCCTATTCCACTCTACTCAGCCCATTACCATCCCAATGAAGATAAATCGGGCCAACATACACTGAGTCCTAATTGATACGGGCGCGGCCAGAGACATCCTCTACTACCACACGTTGGTTAGCATGAGGATGACCGAGGCTAACCTGGCTCCTTATGCGGGCATGTTGTAAGTCTTCACAAATCACGCAGTGGGGGTAAAGGGGACGATTGTGTTTGAAGTAACTATTGGGGAAAAATCCATGCAGAAGACGGCCAAAATCACTTTCATGGTGGTCGATCTTCCTTCCCAATACAATGCTATTCTCGGCCTAACTGCTCAGGCCGAATTGGGAATAGTTGCTTCCGTTCCCCACCAAAGGGTGAAATTTAACACCCCGGGCGGGGTTGCTACCATCAAGAACCAGCCCGGGAGCTCCTCCGAGCACTCGAGGAGAAGAGAAAGGCAAATAAAGGCCAGACATCCTGCCCGCAGATAGAGGGCGAGGACAAAACAAAGAAAGGGAAGGCCCTAGCACTTGTGCCGCCACCCATTCCAATTGGCATGCTTTCTTTCCATTCCACTAAGGTGGAGCTCAAGACGAGCAGAAAATCCAAACAGTTGGCCCCTATTGAGGGAGGATACATTGATCGAGGAATTGAGGGAGAGATTGATCGCGACGTCATATACACTATGGCAACACTAACTGGAGCTCAGGTCAATCCCCCAACTATTATCATTGACTCCTTGCACAATCGTGAAATCAGCGACCTTCAACCTAACGACGAGCTCGTGGAGGTGGTCATCAACCCCCACTTCCCCGAACAAACTGTTAAGGTTGGGCTGGAAATTCACTGCGACTATACTCATCGAGTTCCTTAGAGCAAATTGTGATGTGTTCGCTTGGAGGGTGGAGGATATGCAAGGAATCAGCAAGGACGTGATCCTCCATAAAATCAATGATGACCCATCCTTCAAAAGCATCCATCAAAAATCAAGGTACTTCTCTCCGGAGAAAGAAATGGCGATCAAGGAAGAGGTGGAAAAATTACTCAAAGCGGGGATAATAAAGGAGATTACCTACCCAAAATGGCTTGCCAATGTGGTTATGGTCAAAAAATCCAACGGCAAGTGGAGGATGTGTGTTGATTTCACGGATCTCAACAAGGCATGCCCCAAAGACTGCTTCCCTCTTCCTCGCATAGACCGATTGGTGGATTCTATAGCCGGCCACAGAGTATTGAGCTTCATTGATGCATACTCCGGCTACCATCAGATCCAAATGGCTCCTGAAGATGTCCGCTCCGTTGCTTTCATCGCTGCGGGCAAGACTTATTGCTACAAAATGATGCCCTTTGGGCTAAAAAATGCAGGAGCCACATATCAGGGAATGGTCAATCTGGTCTTCAAAAACCAACTGGGCAGAAATCTTGAGGCCTACATTGACGATATGGTTATAAAAACTAAGGAAAACTTCCACGAGCTCGACGTGGAGGAAACCTTCAAAAACTTGCGCCGTAATAACATGAAGCTAAATCCCCTTAAGTGTGCTTTTGGGGTCAAGGCGGGCAAGTTCCTCGGATTCATGGTCAATCAAAGAGGGATAGAGGCTAATCCTGAAAAAATCCAAGCCCTATTGGACATGAAACCTCCTGCTTGCGTGAAGGATGTACAAAAGCTCAATGGTCGCATCACCACACTTGGCCGCTTCATCTCGCGGTCAGCAGAGAGATGCCTCCCCTTCTTCAAAACTCTAAAAGGGGGGAAGAGGCCTAATGAATTTGCATGGAATCAAGAATGCCATCAAGCTTTTGAAGAAGTCAAGACATACCTCGGGCAGCCGCTTCTACTCAGCAGCCCGGTGCCCGGGGAAGAGCTTTTACATTTTTAGCGATTCTTGATACGCGATGTTAGCTTTGTTCTTGTAAGGGAGGATAATACCTCCCAAAAACCAGTTTATTATGTATCTAAGGCGTTGTCCGTCGTAGAAGGGCGTTACCTTAATATAGAAAAGTTAGCTTACGCCTTGCTTGTATACGCTCGAAAATTAAGAGCTTACTTTTACGCACACCCTATAAGCTATGCGGCGAGGCCCCGCTTAGAAAGGTTTTACACAAACCGAGTCCTCGGGGAGAATGCTAGATTGGTCTATCGAGCACACCGAGTTCCGAGATCACCTACTCCCGAGAAAGACAATCAAAGCGCAGGCCTTAGTAGATTTTGTGGTAGAATCATCATTCAGAATGGCGGACGGCGACACAGGAAAAAGAAAGCGGGCGAGAATGCGAAGAAGTCCCAAATAGCCCGAGCACGAAATTATACGACGAGGAGCGTCCGGAGGAGGTATGGATTTTATACGTGGACGGCTCTGCGAGCAAGCTAATAAGTGGCGCGGGCATACTTGATCGCACCTGCGGGAGAAATTTATGAGGTCCTTAAGGTTCAAGTTCGAGGCATCTATCAATCGAGTGAGTATGAAGCGATTATAGCGAGCATAGAATTGGCAAGAGAATTGGGAGTTCGAATATAGAGATCAATAGTGACTCTCGGCTCATAGTTAATCAAATTAGGGGAGTATGATACTATCAACCCGAGTACTAACTCGATCTTGCGGCCTTGCAAAAACCCTCATCAAAAATTTTACCTACTATGAAATTTGAACCAAGTCATGAGAGAGGATAATGTGGAAGGTGACCTCCTCTCCCGAGAATAACCGATCAAGAAATTGAGGAATTAGAAGCGGTGCCGGATTGAGTTCTCGAGAAAGACTGCTATAGATCGAATTCGAGATAAACAATCTTGAGGATCAAGTAAGGGGCTGGGTAGATGAGATCAAGGATTACATCGAAGCGGACCCTCCCGAGGATCCAGTAAAGGCTAGAGCCATCAGAACGGTGTCCGCGAAATACCTCGTCCTCGAAGGGGTACTTTTTCGACGATCGTTCACCATGCCTTTGCTGAGATGTGTCAAAACTCACATGGTAACCAACTTACTCTATGAGGTCCATGAAGGAGTTTGTGGCGGACATCCAGGTGCTCGAACTCTCTCAGACAAAATTAAATTCCAAGGTTTCTTTTGGCCTACGATGAGGAGGGATGCACAAGAGTACGTAAGAAAGTGTGATAAGTGCCAGAGATTTGCGGACATTCCTAGACTACCATCAACAGAGCAGACTTTGGTAGTACCATCGTGGCCGTTTGATACGTGGGGGATAGATCTTATTGGACCATTTCCAACTGCTAGAGGAAACATTAAGTATGCTGTGGTGGCCGTGGATTATTTTACTAAATGGACAGAAGCCAAGGGCTTAGCTACCATCTCCGAGGAGAACACTATCAATTATGTCTACGACCACATCTATTGCCGATTTGGAGTTCCCCGAGCAATAATTTCAGACAATGGCATTCAGTTCTCCGCAAAGTTCACCGCGGAGTGTGAAAGAATGAAAGTACAACACCGCAAATCTACAGTTGCCTATCCTCAAGGAAACGGCCAGGCTGAGGCCGCAAATAAGTTAGTCCTGACCGCCCTAAAGAAAAATTTGGAGGGGCGAGGAGGACGATGGTTGGACGAGCTCCAGACCGCATTATGGGTTGTCCGCACAACTATAAGAAATTCTACAGGAGAAACTCCTTTCTCGCTCACGTATGGGTCAGAGGCAATGGCTCCAGTTGAGGTTGCCCTACCCTCGTACAGAGTCACATACTTCGACGAGTCTCAAAACGAGGCAAATAGAAGGTGTGACCTGGACGATCTCGAAGGAAAGAGAATGCGGGCATATGAAAAAATGGTGAACTACAAGCAGAAAAGGAAGAAGCACCACGATAAAAGGGTGAATAAGAGGAGTTTTTCAGTTGGAGATTGGGTACTTAGAAGCGTAGAGGTCCAAGGGGCCCAACTTGGTTTCAATAAACTGTCCCCGAAATGGGAAGGACCATATGAGGTTACCAAAATAGTCAAGGAGGGTACCTACATATTGCGACCAAAGGAAGGAGCAGAGCTTAAGCACGCTTGGAATAGCGACCACCTTAAAAGATACTTCTTTTAAAATCTTTGTAATTTTTAGAGGGAGTATAGACTATATATATATAAGGAGAAGTTATCATCATATTTTGATGCAAAAACCTATTCCCACCAGCCTCAAAAGCTAAAGTGGCTGTCCGCAAACGGATGCCAGTAGGTTAAAGAGCAAACATATGAGCTCCTACCTACTGATGCGCAAAGATCCTTTAAGATCCGCAAGCCTATATATGTACAAAGGGCCATTACGTCCGTACTAGATCGCGGGGAGGATACTCCGTCCTGCCCGTGTGACACCACCAAAAATAAGTGGATATAGATGCCAGCGGGGACAAAGACCGAAAGTCCGCCCCGCTCAGTGCGCGAAGGTCCTCGTTAGGGCCGTTACTCGTATGCCTGTATGTGACAAAGGCCTACATATAAGACCGTTCACCTGATCGCCATAAGACCCTCACAAAAAACCTCAAGGGGTTTTGAATAAAGGGTCAAAAATCGTGAACCTCCAATAAGGGGATACAGATGCCAGGGGGTTAAAGGGCCTCTATGCTAAATATGTTCCTACCTTTCTGTTGCGTAGACAATAGCCTCACGGCCACCTTCTACATGCCCTATGAAAGTAGCTTGCCTTGGCTGCTTTTGACTTACACCACGGCTCGCAAGGCTGGGAATAAGTGTAAATGGAGGGGAGTGATCAAAAGAGTTTAATAAAGCCAAATAGACAAACTGGGGTCAAGACCCCTAAATTTGCCACAAGGCTAAACAAACGCGGTCACAGAGAAATAGGACTGACTCTCACTAAAAATCTCAAGGGGTTTTGAATAAAGAGTTAGGAAAACTCAAAGAATGCGGGCAAAGGGCCTATTAAGCTTTTGACCGCGAAGGAAGAATATAAAATTTAATTGTTAGTCAAAAACGCTGGAAAAAGTATGAAGCAAGAGGGCAAGTACTAAGGTGCTCGAAAATTGCTAAATACTCAAAAAAGCCTACAAGACGAGCAATTAAGATAAAACAAATACAGGAAGGGAAGAAAAATTCTTGTATTAAGGAAAAATAAGTATTTGCATGGGTCCTACCATCTATTACAAAAAGAAAAAACAAAAAAGACCTATGCTAAGGGAGCTTGATCCTTGGGGGCCTCCGTGGACTCTGTGGTCGCTGCTTCTGTGCCCGCCTCTGAAGCCGGAGTTGGAGAAGGAAGTCTATTCACCAACAAGTCCGTTATGGGGTCAGAGGTAGGCTCAGCAGAGGCCGGAGCAGGGGCTGCCCGCTGAGGAAAGAGATCACCAATAGCAGGCCCATTTGGAAGGACGCGAGTTATGGCTTCCCCCAAGGGTATAGGGTTTTCCCCAAACCTCAGCTCATCCAGCTCGGCGATGAGGCTAAGGGCAGTCACCTCGGCCACAGGAGGCAGGGAGGCCGCTGCGGACAGATCCAGGCCCTTAACCTCATCCTCGGACAGAGGAACTAACGCATGCCCGGGCAGGCATTCATCATCTGTAGCAACAAGCGAGCCAATTACGGCCAACTCCTGCACAGAAAACTTGCCCGTGGCCGCGAAGTTCCGAATCTGTGTCCGGACCCCGGCCTCATACTGAGCAAGATTCTCAGCAAGGAGCCAGTTTTTGAACTCCTCGGAGTTCTTATATTCTTCAACCGCCTCCTTGCGGACATCATCAAGGGCGGACTTCCCCTCCGCCTCCAACCTTTTGTAGGGGAGCAGCTGCTCGGACAGCTCATCCACCTTCTTCTCCAAGGTGTCCACGGTCACCTTCGTGGCCTCCAGCTTGGCCACAAGCTCTTTGTTCCTGGGCTCCCACTCAGCCCTCTTCCCCCGGAGTTCATCCCTCTCCCCCTTAGCTTTTTTCAAGCTCTCCTCCACCTCTGTCAGCCTCTCCTGAAAACCCTTCAGGTCAGCCTCTTTGGTGGAGATGGTCTTATCCTTGGCATCAAGAAGGGAGTTCAAGGTCCCAAACCTTTCTTGAGCCGCATCCAGCTCGCGGAGTTTGCCCGCCAAAATGGAAGTCTTGTTTTCCACATTGTCGGACAAAGTATCGCAGCTCTCCCGCAGCCGCAGCACCTTATTACTCACCTGCGAGGAGGGAGAGTGAGAATTAGACAAAGATTGGAAAAGGGGAAAGGGTGAAGGCAAAGAAAAAAAAATGACCATCTACCTCGGTCAGAGCGAGGCCTATATCCCCCACCAGGGCAGAGGCATTCTCCTCGGCAACTACATTTTTGTAGAAGTCCGGGGAGTAGAGACGGTTCACCCGGCCCGATCCCCACAGAGGCATTGGCTGAATTCCGGGTGTAAATGTCCACCCCGATCCACGGTGGGCACATCGGATAGTTTTCTTCGACGGCCGGCGTCTCCTCGCGGGTGGTCAGAGGGGCCACCAGATAAGCCACCGAGCAGATTGACCCCCCAATGGGGGGAGAAGTGGATGAGCCGGCTGGAGCAGTGGTAGTCCGGGGAGGAGCATCCCCAACTTTCTGGAGCTTCCTATGTCCTTGCCCCTCCTCCCCATCCCTTTCATTCCTCTTTCGGGAATCCACGTCCGGAAGAGATAGTGCGGCCTGAAGAGGGAACCCGGACAGCGTGGTGGGGAGGACCCACAGGGGTGGAGCGAATTCCCGTGGTTGGGAATACCTTGGGAGCTGACAAGGGATCCCTGCTCTTCCTACTCATCACGGGCACAGTCTTGTCCTTGCCAGGGACACCTCCCAATTCATGCTGCCTCTTATGAGCAGCTTCCTTGTTGGCCTTCATGTTTTTGGCCTTCAACTGAGCAGCACTTAAGGGGGGCCATCAGAAATTGTACTCTTCGGGATCTACTCTGGAGAGAAAGAAAAATGGTTAGAAGACAGTTCAAAAAATCAAAGGCAAAATAAAGCAACAGTTTTACAAAAGGAATCAGAGACCGATGAGTTCGGGAGGATCGCACTCAGCGCCCAGCATACAGGTCCTACAGTCGGCCTCAAATTGGTAGTGCTCGTGCACCCTCCAATCAGGGTCACGAGGCAAGGGCTCTATTTCTACTCTGGGGGCATGTCGGGCGCCCTCCCTACGAGGAGCCACCCCCGAGTAGATCAAGAGGGGCTCGTCTTCGACAATAGATCCCACATCATAAACGGGCTCCTCCCCGCGGTCAAGATACGTGGCCAAATGTCTCTCTAAGGCACAGCGCATGGCATCGGCAGAGGATGGGTCCGGATAACTACTGGCGGCCACCTTCATAGGGACTGGACTTGAGGGTTTGGAGAAGGGCCAACCAAATCTGGACTCAATAACCAAAATATCCCTCTGGTTCCATTGGTCAAATTTGTTCGATGGGGGAGAGAAGGTCCTGGTAGAGTAATTCCTAGTCTTCAAGCTCAGAATACCCCGGCTGATTTGGTTCTGATAATAGGCATAGAGCCCGGCCAGGGAAGGTTCATAGCCCAAGAATCTGCAAACTGCTATGAAGGAAACAATAGCCCTGATGGCGTTAGGAGTCGGAGTGTATGGGCGACGATGGTTGAACTCTAGGAAGAAGTAAAGAAGGGGTCCAAAGGCGGCCTCAAGCCATTCTCAAGCTTGGGCCCCATAGAAGACGCGAGCTCTGTTGTCTCGCGGACATACGGTATGGTTTTACGGCCCCAGCTTCTCCTTATCCTTTATTTGGACATGGCCCAGGGTGCGGACACGGAAGGCGTTGCGGTCAACGTTATAGATCTCAAATATGTCCTCCTCCCAGTCAATAGTAGCCACCTCCTTGGCTTTCTTACCGCGGCCACGGCCAGGACCAGGGTTCACCTCAGCTGCTGGCCTCTTGCCTTTATTCCGGCCAGGGGCCACCACTATCTCCTCCTCCTCGGAGTCAGGGTCAGAAAAGGCATCGACTATGTTCGTCGTCTCATTAGCCCTCTTGGAGGTCCCCGCGGCCCTCCTATCCTCAACCTCGCGGTCATCCTCCTCGGTCTCCGAGCTCGACGAGCCAAAGAGACCGGTGGCATCACCGCGGGCAGAGGTTACTTCAGCCTCATTCTCCCCGCCTCCAGTAGTCTCAAAGTTCAGAGGTTCCAGCTCCTCACTGCTACTCAGGTCAATTGGATTATTAGGGGCCGCGGGCACATCGGGAAATATGGTCCTCAGGGGCAGAACGTCCAAAGGGTCATTCAGGTCCGTGCCCGGTGCCCGCGATGCATTGGTTTGTTCAGGATCCATCAGCTCACACTTTTCCCAGTCACAAATTACTTCGGGGACGCGAATCGCTCTCCTCACTAATTCAACGACGTTCAAAGCCTGATCTCTCTCGCGGGGGAACCTGCACAAAACCCCCATTACAAAATTTCTTAGCCTACGGTGATCCCCCAACACCAGTACATCACGGTTATAAATGTAATTCCTCTTGGCCTCCCACAACCGGGGTGGAACGAAAGGCCCCCAATCGTCTTTCTCACAGAAATACAAGAAGCTATGCAAGGATAGCCTTATCCACCCTAGCCCTACCTTCCTAAAGATTCCCCCCGTCCGTTTACAAACGACAAAGGTATCAGGGGTGAATCCATCTCCTAATTCTATGGGACGGCGGGGTCCAAACTCACGAGTAGTCATTCTACCAAACCCAGAAAAGAAAAACAGAAAGAGATGAAGAAGAAACACGGAAGGAACACCCCAAAATTACTTACGAAAAAAGACTTGAAGGTTGGATTCGAAGAACGCTAGCACAGAAATCGCAGCAAGAAATTCTCTCTCAAGTCTCTTTGAAGGTTTGGAAACGGTAAAAAGGGTTTGAGGTTTAAGGGTTTGTTATTTATAAGGCCTACCTATTCGGGTTAACCCGTTAACCCGTATTAATTAGCCCACAAACCAACCTCGGACCCTGAACCGTCTCCAAACGTTTGAAAATTCGAAAATTCCGCCGGTTGAGCATTTATTACCCCCCTTGGATGACTGACACGTACCCCTGTACGTACCACACCCCGTCTTTTCATCTGCCCAGGGGCCCACTTGATTAACCGGGAGGCACAGCATGCAAGGGGCCACGTGTCTCTCACTGGTGCCTCCCGAATGTTCCCATAGGCCCATGGGACCAAGCAACAACCAACAAAAACGCTAACACTGGTGCTCGCCAAAGCGGTGATCTAATCCAACCGAGCTTCTAGTACCTCCTCGCTCAGACCATAAATAATCACACTCGGAGCTAGGGGCCATTGATGAGCCCGGATCTACTGTATCGGGCCCGCGCTCGGTCTGGTCCAAGGTACCAGTGACATGGCAGTTCCTAGACCGCTGGGGGGGAAGACAGCGGACAGATAGGCCCTGGTGGTCAAGACCGCGTCCCTCCCCGCATTAATCCTATCAAAGACCGGAAGGATCCTGACCGCTATATTCATGCCCGCACGACCTGTGACCGTTGGGTTCGTGCCCGCAGATTTTATGTCCGCAAGGACCCATGCCCGCCGGAGGCATGACCGCTCCATCTGTGCCCGCGTCAAATACCTTCGACCGCGGCCACGATGTTGACCGCGGGCACATGTCTGCTTCCCGGTTAATATCAAGCCTTACTGAGCAATATAGCTTACTGGCTCTGACATGCAAGTTGCCGGCTCCCCCATCACGCATTCAATGTGGCTCAGTCAGGCGCCTACTATTTCATTTAATGCGCCAAGCCATCTATACGACTCATGTCCCTTTCAGCCATGCCCCCTCTAACAGTCAATGTTCCCTCCCTGACAGGGCCAATTAGCTGCGGACACGTGTAGCTGGTCAAATACCAAAGTGCCCCCTAGGGCTGATCTCATTGCTTACCTCAACAAGCACCACTACATTGCCTATAAATAGAAGACCTTTGTCCCCTTGGGCAAGGTAAGTTCCAAATATATTGAGTAAGCCATATTACTCTTAAACCCTAAACACACACACACTCCAAGGTATTCAAAGCCTTATTACTCAGTATTCTTACTCTCACACCCGAGGGCCTGAGTTGGAGTAACATCCAACTTTGACCTTAACGGTGCTTATTTGTGTTGTGATCTAGGTACAATCCAACCATCAAAATATCCTAGCCAGATATTCTTGAACCGCTCCTGACCCTGATAAGCTTGGCGTCTTCAATATATATATATATATTCCTCCCGTTTGAAGAGGTGAAATTTATATTTTTTTCAATAATTGATGTAAATAACTGCCGTTATAATATCTTAAGAATTATTGTTGATGTACATTCATTAGCACATGCAAATTTTTCGTAAAATATCTAATGAAATTGTTGGGATACATCATGTAAGTACAAAAATGGAAGTTTGGGCCTTAAAGTGGGAAAAATGAAACCACAGACCACTAAATATCTTGAGATGGACAAACCTGATGCTAACAGAGGAAATTGTCGCTAAACATCAAGTGTCAACAAGCATAGTCATCGCTAATAAAAGGTCGCTAAAGACGACCTGTTGAAGTGTCGCCATTCGGCAACGACATAGCTGCCACCAAAACTTTAAATTCGTCGCCAAAATTGGCCATCGTCAGATTTGTGTTCTCATATTAAAAATTATATGTCGTCCACAATTCAGAATCCGTCGCTATAAATTGTCAAAATAGCGACGACACTCAGTCGCTATCTTAAAAAATGTAAATATATCTATTCAAAACTGTATATTTAAAATTATATTTATACATATTTTTTAATATATAGTTTATGTATAATTTTTTTATATTATTAAATTGATGATAAGAAAATATAAAATAAATTGACAAATCACATAAATCATTCAAATAATATAAGGCATAAATTGTCCAAACAAAATAAAACATAAAGCATCCAAATAAAATAAAACGAAACGTCTAAACAAAATAAAACATAATTCATCCAAACAAATTAAAGAAAATAATAATAATTATTACAAGTGTTTGCTTTCTCATTTCCATTTCACTACCACCGGGTCAAGGGGAGATGAAATTATCATTTGTTAACATTTTAGGATATCCGCCTAAAACGCCACCAATATTGCTTACATGGGAGGTCAAATTGTTGCCACCAAAACCACCGGCTCAAGGGAACGTGAAACTTGCATTTGTTAACATTTCAAGATATTCGCCTAAAACACCACCAATACCGCCTCTGCTTCTACGGGAGGTCAATCTATGGCCACTATGATTGCATTTTTTTATTGAATTTTGACCAATATTATTGCCTAAATCCTATTAGAGTAGGGCTCCGGAGAAACGCATTTCTCCATAAGTTATGGAGAAACGTGTTTTTCCAAAAAAAAAATTATAATTTTTTTTTTTTTGCATTCATTAAAAAAACTTCTGGATATCAGTCTCAAAGGTTCTGGATATTCAGAACCCTTTGATCATGATATCCAGAAGTTATGTTAGAATGGGACCAACACATAGCAACTTTCTGGTCATGGCCTTCACTTTTTTCTGGATATACTTTTCACTGTTTTCTGGATATACTTTTCACAGGTTTCTGGATATAGATTTGGCCAAGGTCATGGTCAATACAAAATTTCTGGATATCCTTTCTCTTAATTTCTGGATATACTTTTTAGTGATTTCTGGATATATATACTTGGTCAAGGCCATGGGCCAAGGCCAAGGCCAAGGGCCAAAACCAAGGGCTAAGGCAAGGTCATGAGTAATACAAATTTTCTGGATATCAACTTAAAAAGATTCTGGATATCACTTTCAAAGAGTTCTGGATATCCAGAATATTTAATATTGATATCCAGAAGCCTTTCAAAAGGTTCTGGATATCTAATACAAAAATTTCTGAATATCCTTTCAAAAGGTTCTGGATATCCAGAAACTTTTAAAATGAATAACCAGAAATTTAGAATTGCCCAAGCCAAGGCTATGGGCCAAGGTCATGGCCAATACAAAATTTCTGGATATCCTTTCAAAAGGTTCTGGATATCCAGAACATTGAATGTTGATATCCAGCCAAGCCAAGGCCATGGGCCAAGGTCATGGAAAAAACCCGTTTCTCCATAAATTATGGAGAAACATGTTTCTCCCTAGATTTTGGCATCCTATTATGAGTAGGAAAATATTACTTATCCCATATTGGTTAGGAGAATGAATAGTAATCCCATATCGATTAGGAAAGGGAAAAAGTGGGTGTGCCTCCCCTATATAAATAGGCTTCACTAGTTAAGAATTGAAGAGAACTTGAGAGAGTTAGCATAGGTTTACAATTTGATTGTTGGGGTATCAACCCAAGTCCCATCTCGGCAATTGAAAGAAGAGTTGTCTAGTATAAAAATGTGTCCACCCACTTCATTAGTATGAGGCCTTTTGGGAGTTGACCCAAGAGCAAATCCGTGCGGGCTGGGCCCAAAGCGGACAATATCATACTAATGTGGAGTGGTGGGGATGGTCGCGGTCCCAACAACTGGTATCAGAGCCGTGGTTAGTGGATGGGCGCGACGGACCGTGTGATGAAGTGAAATTTCCTCTAGTGGTGTGACATCGCGAATGGAGCACTGTGTGTGCCTTGTGTCGAAAGTCTTCCTGATATTGGTGATAAATCAGGCCTTTTGGGAGTTGACCCAAGGACTTGATGAAGCTTTGGAAGAGAACAAGCCGGATGAGATGAAAGACGTAGATTGGGCCAAAATTCAGAAGAGGGCTTCGAGTACGATAATGTTAGCACTTGCTCCTGAAATTAAATATAGTGTTTTGAAAGAGACAACAGCGAGGGGTATTTGGGAGAAACTTGCTAGTATCTATGCGTCTAAGTCGCTGACTAATCGGTTATTCTTAAAGATGGATTTATATTGTTTGAAGTTTGATGAAGGGGGTAATTTGCATGACCATATTAATTCTTTCAGTCAACTAGTATGTCGATTGTCTAATGTTGATGAGACAATTAATGATGAGGAGCAAGCTTTGTTATTGTTGGCTTCATTACCCAAGTCCTACAAGCCTTTTGTGCAGACGATGTTGACAGGCAGGACTACTTTAACACTTGATGATGTGGTTAAGGCGTTGAGGAATAATGAAAGGATGACGAGGAGTGATAGCTTCTCCAATGGTGACAGAGTACTAGTTGTGGAGGGTTCTGAAAGAGGGAGAAATTATAATCGTGGTGGCTCAAAAGGAAGAGGAAGGTCTCAATCTAGGGGAGATAGAGATATGAGTAAGATTGAGTGCTTCTACTGTGGAGAGACTGGTCATATGCAGATGCGTTGCCCACAATTTCGTGATGATTTGAAAAGTTTACGTGGTGTGAAAGGAAAGAAAAAGGTTGACGAAGAGAACGTTAACACGATTGATAGTGGTAGTGATAATGGAGATTTTCTTTTGACAGAAACTATAGCTGCTGCTGATGTGATTGAGGAGAAGAAGTCTGAATGGGTGCTAGATTCAGCTGCTTCAGTGCATATTTGTAAGGATCGAGCTATGTTTGACACTTTGCGATCGGAGGGAAATTTTGGAGAAATCAAAGTTGGTAATGAGCAGAAATTGAAGATTGAAGGTGTTAGGAGTGTACGTTTCAAGCTTCATGATGGGACTGTGAAAACCGCTTTGAATGTAAAGTATGTTCCTGGTGCGACTGCGAATTTGATTTCACTAGGAGTTTTGACATCTCGTGGGTATCGATATGTTGGAAGAAGAGAGCCGTGCAAAGTGTACAAAGTAAAGCGCTTGATTCTTCAAGGGAGAAAAGGTGCGAGAAATATTTGCTACTTGGAGGGGCAATCCTTTCGTGGAAGATCCTTTTGTGATGACAAAAAGGAGAAGAAGATTGGGAAAAGAGTTCGCTTCTCTGGAGTTGATGAAATTTTAGGGAATTTGGTCAAGGGGAGATTTGTTAGGAATTTGACCAATATTGCCTAAATCCTGTTATGAGTAGGAAAATATTACTTATCCCATATTGCTTAGGAGAAGGAATAGTAATTCCATATCGGTTAGGAAAGGGGAAAGTGGGTGTGCCTCCCCTATATAAATAGGCTTCACTAGTTAGGTTTTTGACAGAATTGGAGAGAACTTGAGAGAATTAGCATAGGTTTACAATTTAGAGAGAGAAATTGTACGCTTGTATGCGATTGGTGAGGATATTCAAGAGTGTTGAGAGAGAGGGTGTCTCCATTCTTGTAATATCAAGAAATATATATAAGTTATATTTTGGGTGGAGTAGGCTTTTAGCCGAACCACGGAATATTGTATGTTTCGTCTTTATTTCGTGTGTGTGTTGTTTGATTTCTCTTGTTGCGAGTTTCTTGTATGGGTGAGCGATCCTAACAGCATTTGGGGAGGGAACATACCATCTGCTAATGGAAACATACTAGAAGGTGAGAACACATACCTTCGACAGTAAAAAATTATTGCAAAAATAAAAGGAAGAACAAAGGAGCTCTTACCAGGAAGATTGGACAAAAATGGCAATCAATGGTTGAAAAGAAGGTGGCCGGAATTGAGAATTCTGATGAGGGTGGGAGTCTGCTGATAGAGGGAGAAGGGGCTTGAGAGAAGAGACGGAAAGAGTGATTAGGATTTTTGGGACTGAAGGCGGTTTATATACTCATACGAGGTGACAACCAATTCGTCAAATTAATTAACACAATGGTCGATGAAAAGTGGTGACGACAAGCTTGCTCGTCACATTTCAATATTAAAATTCCTGCGCTTGTGGTAGCGACAGTAGTGATCACCAAATTGTCATCTGTTGCACTATACAGCGCTAGCTATAGAAGTGGTCAAAAGATGGTTTTATTATTCACAATGATAACATATATATAGTACAAGTTGTTTTAACTAATCTACCTAGAGATATACGTGATCATAAAATACAAATTAAAGATATACATTATCAGTTAAACTAGGAAACAAAATATGTGATAAATGATAAGATGGAGCCGAGATTTGAGGAGGATCATTGTGATCCTTAACACGCCCCCTCGAGATGGACGATCCTTGGGAGACACCAATCTTGCATACAAGAGACAAGAATCGAGCTCGAGATAAAGGCTTCGTAAGTAAGTGCATCGACATCTTGGTCATTCCCTGAGATGTGATATATTCCAAGGTTGCCTAGTTGGACTTGTTCCCGAACAAAGTGGAAGGAGAGGGCGAGGTGCTTCATCCGTGAGTGAAAGACTGTATTTGCTGAGTAGGAGGTAGCACCATTATTGTCGCTGTAAATGACCGGAGGATTTGGTAGTTTGAGGCCGAGCTAAGATAGTAGGTTACGGAGCCATAGGATTTCCACAGTGGCATCAGCAATAGCCTTAAATTCCAATTCAGTGGATGATCTAGCAAGGGACCGTTGCTTCTTGGAGGACCAGGCAATGGGGCTGCGGCCAAGGTAGACGATGAATCCGATGGTGGAAGCATAGTCGTCTTTGTTACCAGCTCAGTCAGCGTCAGAAAAGGCATGAAGGGTATGAGTAGTGGACTTGAATAGATGAACGCCAAGGTGAAGTGTGCCATGTAGGTAGCGGAGAAGGCGTTTTAGTGATGCTCAGTGAGAGGTTTGTGGATTTTACATGAACTGGGCATATTTGTTAATAGAGAAGGCTATGCCAGGTCTGGTGATGGCCAGGTAGTGTAGGTTGCCTATGATGGCCCTGTAGTCAGTGGGGTTATGAGTAGGGGCGGCCGGTGGATGAGGTGGTATGACCTCTGGTGTGATCACACTAGGAGATGTATCAGTGGGCTAGGAAGATGTAAGAGTGGGATAAGTGGCCATGGGAGTTGGAGAAGGTTTGGAATGGATCATATTATGACGTGTGAGGATGTCGTGGATATGTTTTGTCTAGGTTAGGAGGAGACCACTACTGTTTCGTGTGACTTCCATACCTAGGAAATAAGAAAGGGGGCCAAGATACTTAAGGGAGTAGCGGGCAGCTAGACTAGCAATAAAGGAAATGAGGGTGGTTGTGGTATGGCCGGTGATAATAATGTCATCAACATAGACAAAGAGATGAAGAGAGATGGGTCTGCCAGAGATGAGTGAATGCCGTGGGAGAGGAGATAGGTTTTGAGTTCTGTAAACCAAGCTCGGGTTGCTTGATTTAGGCCATAGATGGCTTTGGCAAGACGGCAGACGAAGGTGGGATTGGTGGAGTCAACAAAACCTAGTGGCTGGGACATGTATATGGTTTCATTGAGGGTGCCCTGAAGGAAGGCATTGTTGATGTCAAGTTGTCATAGGGACTAATTATGGCTAGTGGCAAGGGAGAGAATGAGGCGGATGGTTGTAGGTTTGACGACAGGACCGAAGGTTTCTGAGTAATCAACTCCGGGTCGTTGGTTGAAGCCATTGGCAACAAGGCAGGCTTTGTATTTCTGAATGGTATTGTCTGTGTTGTATTTGATTCGAAAGACCCACTTACACCCAACAATGTTTTGAGCCTCAGAAGGTGGAACTAGGGACCAAGTTTGGTTGCGGGTAAGAGTTTGATATTCATCAAGCATGGCATTATGCCAGTGAGGTATGGAGAGGGCTTGTTTTGTGGTGGAGGGCAGACTGGTGGGAGATGAGTGTGAATAGAGGTTAGCATATTTAGGGTTAGGCTTTACAATATTGTTGGAGATACGGGTTTTTATGGTGCTGATAGGAAGGGGGTTGGTTGGAGTGGGTGGCATGGGTGATGGTGGGGTGGCATCAGAAGTAGCAGTAGTAAGTGATTTTGTGGGGTTAGTTGGTGTTAATGTTGGTGTAACCACATCAGTGGGTGCAGTAGAAGGAGTGGGGGTTTTGGAGGGGGGTTGTAGGGCTTATGTGACGGCTGGAATGAGGTTGAGTTATTGTAAGTACCCCAATCCGGACAGCTCTCCATCCGAGCATACGGGAAACACCGAGGATTCACGCGTTCGTGATCCCGAAGACCCGTAATGTCCAAAACGTCCAAACTGACCAGCCAAACAAAGGGAGGACCTTTCAGGGATATAAGGGAATTCAAGGGCATTGCATTAAATGACAAAAAATCAAAAAATATGTCAGCTTGCAACCATGTCCGTACGGACACATGTGTAAAGCATGATGTGTACATACGGACACCTTTGTCAACACACCAGAATCTTCCCAAAATCTCCCCAAAGTCCACAATATTCCCTCAAATCCAGGAAAACCAAAAAAAATGTATAATTACATAAAGGTCCGTACGGACCTCTTTGCAATTTTTTTGGTTCTATAAATAGAGGCCACCCCAACCCATTTCATTTACACCTCAACTCTCTCTTACCTCCCTACAGCCTTCAGGCAACTTCCCAAGCCATTTCGGCCCCTTTTGGTCCTTCCCGAGGCCTCCCGAGCCATCCCAAGGCGCTCTGAAGCCCTCCCGAGTCCGTCCCGATCGACCTCCCGACGTCCCACAAACCCTATTCATCCCCAACCAAATTCCAAACACCCAAATGGCTCAAACGGGTCCAAACGAGTGTGAACGAGTGCTAATTAGGGGAGGTTCTGCCCGAGTGAGTGCATAATTTCTCTCCTCTTTAGAAACCCCGAGTGTGATACCGAGAGTTAATTAGGGGAGATTTTGCCATTAGTCAAGGCAAAACCTATCTCCTCTTTAAACACCCTTAGCCAAACACATTCATCCTACAAACCCTAGGAAGATAGAACTTGACCAACATTGGTGAGTTCTCCTTCCACTCATTTAAATATTGCTTTAAATTTCACTCTTTAAATACATTACTGCTTTAAATATACTTCTTAGAATGTAGTCATTATTTACTATTCACGTGGGTCCAAACCGTACAAACGATCCCACAAGACCTTCCATTGCACTATGGAGGTCTGACGGTGATAGCGGTTTGTTAATATTCCCGCATTGTCTATCAATTATATACTTAATGCATTTTATTTAAAATCACACACACACACACACAATATTTAAAGAAAATAGTACAAAAAGACTCGTGTATACGAGGGGACTCGGGTGAGCACTAAAAAGTCTCTTCCCGAGGCGTAACCTACCTCCGGACTCAAAATCTCATCACACAAAAAAAAACAAAAACGGTCTTTTATCAATGTTTTGGGCATAATCAAAACGGCGTAGCGACTCTACAAAACGAAAAGCAGCAACAGCCTCCCAACGCGAGATGTCGTCCGCGCGTCGGATCGGGTAATTTCAGTTGGCAACTCCGCTGGGGAAAGATTTTGTTTTAAAATAAAAACTTTTAAACAAAAAAAAAAGGATTTTTAAAACAATGATGAGGGTCAAACTTTCATTTTACGCTTTCTTTAACGGTTTTGTGTGTGCATGAGTTTTACTTTTTCGCTTATTCAAAAAATACAAAAAAATGCATCATCTGTGTACAGCCTTTTAAAACACATCCTGCAAAAACTTATGTTTTACTCAGAAAAGGAATTTTAGTGACCGCACACTACGCGCACTCTTATCCTCTACACCGCACACTACAACCCCAAACCCGGGATGTTCTCAGATGTAGTTCGATTGGTGTTCCTATGCCTTTCTTGCGTGCACGGGAACATTAAACTTCCCATCCTAGCCAGTGTCAACCATGCACTTTCGTGTCACACTCTGTCCAGACTCGGTTGGTTTTTGACCCAGTCCGTGTCATAAAGCCTGGATACATATCCCATGTCGGCCATTATCTGAGTCAAAGCCCAGAAATCAAGACCTCTTGCGAGAGCAAGACGATGAAAGGTCATGCTAAAATCTTGACCCGATCTTGATTTCTAAAGCTACACTTAGACCATGGTCCGTACCGGATATACGTCCATGCACATATGACACCATGTCATCAAACCTTTAATGTGTCATCCATGACAATATGACCTAGCCAAAACCTAATGTCATAGATCCCTTGCGCAAGCAAGGCAAAAGAGGTCATGCCGAATTCTTGACCCGATCTTGACTTAGGTACTGGCTCCGTTCACTATTCACATGGCAGACGCATTGAAATGAACATGACAGGCTCGGTCCTTAGGTTAGTTTTTCTTTTGGCCGGTGGAAACCGCTTACCCTATAGTACCCTCGCCAGGGGCTGTCCACCCTGGGTTGTCGAAATATAGGTGCAAAATGAGGGGCTTATAGCCGTAGTGACGTATTCCACTGACCGAGGATCTAGAATAGTTGCGAAAAAGAAGAGCAATCTTTTCCAACCCATTTAGGATTCTGAGAAAACATGTTTTAAGTAAACTAAAAAAAAAAGAAAGAAAGAAATTGCATGTCGCATGAGCTTTCCCCCTTCATCCAAAAAGCCCTCCCAAGTCTAAACCTTGCCTTTCACCCCCTCCAGCGAACCAAGAGTGGTTGAGAGTCCCCGGGAGCCGTCTTTTCAGTATCGAAGTCGCAAGGTGTAAGTGCCCCAATCTGGGTCGTTAGTGTTCCGTTAGCCCAATTTAATGATTTATAATCATTTAGGAGCATTTTGGACATTATTTAGACAATTTGAAAGAGGAAGGACCTCTTAGGAATAAGAAAATTGCATAGGACTTCGCTGGAATTTGTCATTTCCAAGGAGAAAAGAGAATATTGACCAAGGGAAAACAGCCAAAACAACTTTCTGCAAAAAACAGGCACGCTGCTGATCCCATCCCTGCGGATGAGATAGTAGCTTCAAAGTCATCCCCGCGGATAAGATTGTACCCTGGTCAACCTATAAATACAGTCATTCCCCCTCAGTTTCAAGAGGCCAAAAATTCCTAAATCCTATTGTTACTCTACCGAAATTCCCTCTCAACCTTAAACCTACCCCAGGGGTATAAATCAACCCTCTCACTGGTCTCAGCCCTCAAAAATGGCACCATGTCCTGGTACCTCACCTTCTTCCTGGTCCTGCTGTTCCTCTTCACCCTAGCCTCCTTGTCCACCAAATCGTAGCCGGGTATGCAAAAACCTCCACCGGGACATGGTCCCACAAGGCGCATCCAAAGATCTCCAGAGCCCAGACCTGCATCCAACAAGGGAACCCCGTTAATACAAAGATGCATACACAGTATGTACAAGAGATACAAAAAGGAGACTATACCTCCAACGGGAACTCAAAGCAGGTCAGGGAGGTGGACGCCTTCCTGCTGTAGCTATCCAGGGAGAAGTATAACTCCGCCAGACATGCCTCTCCCCAGGCGAACTCATCGATCCTATCGATGTCCGCCAAAGACCCCAGCAAGGCAAACACAACTGTGCCCTCATCATGCCCAAATAAGGTGCTAGAAAGGGCGAACCACAAGAAGCAGCGGGCAATCTGCTCAGCAGAGATGGTCTGATCCCCTCTCTCATACCGAGCTATGCTCTCGGTCAGCTTCCCAACAATCATGGCCTACTCCATGCCCATTCCCTTCCTCGGCACGGGAATGATCCCCAACAGATCCATCAGCTCCCTGTCAGTATACCCGCCATGCCACTCTAAGTTGAGCCCCTTGAAGGACAGGCCGGTAATGGCAGCGTAGTCAGTGGGGGTCGCGGTAGCCTCCCCCCAAAAGAAGTGAAACGTGTGGGTAACATCCCACCAATGCTCAATCAAAGCCAAATAGAGCCCCTTGCTCTTATGAAATCCCACTAACCCCCTCAAGCACTCAACGAAATCGTAAAGGTTAGAGGCAACCACAAGCTGTCGAGGACTCCTGTAACCCTCCCTACCGGATGTGGGCAAAGCATCCCAAAGCTTAACGACTGCCTCCACGGAGCCTTGAGTCTTCAGCTTGTCCAACTTGTTCTGGATGACATTCGCTCTCCCCTGTAGGTAAACACAGCATAAGCATGTCAATAAAATTGCAAACATAGCACGAACACAAACTGAAAAGAGAAAACAAACGCCGCCCCATTTTTGGACACATCTTTTCCATGCACTTTATTTTCATAAATCTAGCATGCATGTATTCTTTCTCACGTTCAGTCATTGTGTTATCACACATGCTTTCACAAAAACAAGTTTCCATCGCAAAAATCTCACATGCAAGAGTTCGTCCAAATTCGGTAAATTTGTACCCACTTTATTTTCACATTATGCAAATTACTCATGTTTTTTACAAATAAATTGCCTATTCATACTACCCATGCAATCAATTAAAAATATGCATTGTCAATTTCACATTACAAGGTCAAAATCAACAAAAGCCCCAAATTTTTACATTTAAGCCCTAACGCTAGCATGAACCAATTTTGACAATAAAATCAATGAAATCAACAAAATTGAGTGTCATACCATGCGGAGATCGTCATCCGTGGACCAATCTTGCCACATATCGGGGTAAACTTCGTCGTTTACCAAATGTGAGAGCGTGTAAAGGCGATTCATCCTCACCAACTCAAGCCGCGTCTCGGTAGCCGCTCTCCTCACCCGACCTCGGCGGCCCGCATTAACTCCTTCCCCTTGCTCCATGGCCTCGGATTCGAAGGTTTCGGCGGAGAATTTGGACAACAATGGAGGATTTTCTCACTTTTCTCTCTCTTGCTCTCGACAATTCTGTTTGAAAACAATGAGGAAGACAACGGTGCCTGTCTGCTCTTGGAACCCGTCGCCCTGCTGCCCTTGTCCGCAAGGATAAGATCGTAGGGTAAAAACCCTACTTTGCCCTTTTAATTCCTGGCACTCTGCATCCAGATCCCCAGTCTAACAGAAAGTTAACAGGAATTAACTTCTCCAATGGATATTAACGGAAGTCCGTTTCCTTCCGCATTTTCAACTTCGGCCTCCAAAGTAAACTCGATTTTCTTAACGGAAGTCCATTTCCTTCCGTATTTTCAACTTCGGCCTCCAAATTAAGCCCGATTTTCTTAACGGAAGTCCATCCCCTTCTGCATTTCCAACTTCGGCCTCCAAAGTAAGCCCGAATTTCTTAACAGAAGTCCATTTCCTTCTGCATTTTCAAATTTCGGCCTCCAAAGTAAGCCCGATTTTCTTAACGAAAGTCCATATCCTTTCGCATTTCCAACTTCGGCCTCCAAAGTAAGCCCGATTTTCTTAACGAAAGTCAATTTCCTTCCGTATTTTCAACTTCGGCCTCCAAAG
Source organism: Adenophora triphylla var. japonica (assembly GCA_022495995.1). NCBI lineage: Eukaryota > Viridiplantae > Streptophyta > Magnoliopsida > Asterales > Campanulaceae > Adenophora > Adenophora triphylla. Next base: position 77,846 of record JAFEMH010004738.1, read on the forward strand.
TAAGCCCGATTTTCTTAACGGAAGTCCATTTCCTTCCGTATTTTCAACTTCGGCCTCCAAAGTAAGCCCGATTTTCTTAACGAAAGTCCATTTCCTTCCGTATTTTCAACTTCGGCCTCCAAAGTAAGCCCGATTTTCTTAATGAAATTCCATTTCTTCCGTATTTTCAACTTCGGCCTCCAAAGTAAGCTTGATTTTCTTAACGGAAGTCCATTTCCTTCTGTATTTTCAACTTCGGCCTCCAAAGTAAGCCCGAATCCCTTCTCGGCCGTCATCGTAAGCCTGAATTCTTTTCTCCGGCAATCATTGTAAGCCCATATAGAGAATATATATCCCCAGCAGATAAACCCCGGTAGGCATCGTAAGCCCGAATTTTCCCCAGCTAAGCAACAAAGCAAGTCTGCGGTGTTAAAATACACCCTCGTTAGTCGAGTCTATCTTCGGAAACACCCTTGTTAGTCGAGTCTATCTTCGGCAACGAAAATGCGGTGGGGAGGTCCATTCATTTGACCACCTTGGTCACTCCTTTCCCTCGCAAGATCTGAACTATGACCAGCTTGATTCCCGCCTGGGATACGTAGGACTCCTTTAAAAGGGTCCAGCCATCCGACCGCCTCGGTCACCTCCTCACCCATCTAGGTAAAAGCTTGCCAGATTGGGATCCTCACTTTTGTCGACGACCCCACTTCCCCTGGAAGTACCGTCGTCGAGGGGCTACTGTAAGTGCCCCAATCTGGGTCGTTAGTGTCTGTTAGCCCAATTTAATGATTTATAATCATTTAGGGGCATTTTGGACATTATTTAGACAATTTGAATGAGGAAGGAACTCTTAGGAATAAGAAAATGGCATAGGACCTCGCTGGAATTTGTCATTTCCAAGGAGAAAAGAGAATATTGACAAAGGGAAAACAGCCAAAACAACTTTCTGCAAAAAAACTGGCACGCTGCTGATCCCATCCGCGCGGATGAGATTGTAGCTTCAAAGTCATCCCCGCGGATAAGATTGTACCCTGGCCAACCTATAAATACAGCCCTTCCCCCTCAGTTTCAAGAGGCCAAAAATTCCTAAATCCTACTTTTACTCTGTCGAAATTCCCTCTCAAAATGGCCCACAACACTCATCTTCCACAAATCTAACACCAAAACCAAATACAAATCAACTCCAAAACCACTCCTAAGCCATTGAAATCTTCAAACCCTAAACACAAACCCAAGAAAGATTGGTAAACCCTTACTCTCCTTCCTGAAACCCTCCTTGATTCATACATTTATTTCATGCTTAAATGATGTAGTCTTACTTACTTACTTGTTGCTCATCTCCCCTCCCCCTTTTGTCCTAGGATCCAAAAGGATCTCCATGTTCATCTCCATTGATGATTCTTTACAAGGGTTCACATTTTTATTACATATTTCCCTTGTTCCCTTTTACATTAACTAGTCTTCACTTGCTTTCTTGACCTAAAATATGGTCATCTTGGAGTCAATCTCCATAGATGATCATTTCAAATGGTCTACATTGTTTATTTCCTTGTCAATGTCCCCCCCCCATAGTCTAAGATGTTCATCTTGGAACCTTTTCCATGGATGAACATCCTTAAGACTTACATATTTAGGTCACATAAGATGTACGAGATACACTTGAGTATAGGTCTCAAGGATGGTCCTTCTTGTGACCACCTTAGAGATCTTCCTCTAAAGTTGATACATCTTGACCTAATTCTCTAGTTAATTTGCTTTTAATGTCAAAATCCCCCTTTTTCTTAGCAAATGAAATGCTTGCAAAGTCCTAATGTACCCCCGGGATGGCTTGATTAAGTGGATTCATCACTAATGACCACTAATCAAAGTCTAGGGAAAGAGAGGACAAGCATGGATGCCAAAAATCCAAGCATCCCTTTATTTTCTGTTTTTCCAGCTACAGTTTCCAGTTAAGTCCTGTAAATCCAGTTAACTTTCTGGAAATTACAGCGACTGATTAAGAAACTATAAAATATTGAGACTGCAACCCTATCCGCGCGGATGAACATGTACTACAAAGTCATCCACACGGATGACATTGTCATCTGCAAACAGTTTTCCAGTTTAGTCACTGTTTTTCAAACTGTTTTCCAGTCCAGTCCCTTAGACTTCTTTTATTTCCAGAAAACCCTTTTAATTCAAAATCTTTTTCAAAACACACATACACACACACACATACACAAAAAGTTTCGAGTATGGAAGACTCGTCATACGAGGCATTCCGGGTGAACGCCAAATGTTCTTCCCGGAATGTAACGTGACCTCCGGACTCATTTCTCTAATTTTGGGCATTTTTCAAAGCTTTGGCCCCTAAACTAAAATGGCGTGGCGACTCCGTTGATTTTTCAAAGTCCGATAAAGATTAATCCCATTCCAAAAAATTCTTTTTTCCACAAAACTTTTCCCAAAGGTTTTGTCGGGCGCCAAAGAAATTGGGTACATCACACAAGGTCCGACAGCCTTTCCGGTTCAGCCTTCAGAACGGTCCGTTACTCTCCCATGGCAAGGTCGACAGATAATAGTGAAGGAAACGGAACTCCGCCTCTGGGAAATCTCCAAACAATGGAGGAGGTGCTACAAGCCTTTGAAACCCTTAAGAAGCACCAAGAAGAGAAGCAAGCTTGGATTGTAGACACCATGCGCCGTCGCGGTTCCCCAACCCGATGGAACATTCATCCTCATAGAAGACGAAGACATGCCTGCTCCCCCGTCTGCACAAAGCTATCAGCAGGTCCCTCCTCCATAAAGCTACAAAAACCCGGCAATACAGAGTAGCTCCCGCTCAAAGCTCCACTCGAGCCTCAGTCAAGCAGCTCCGATCTGCCAACCCCAGCACAATCAGTTTCCCGGCTCTGCTCCGCAAACTCAATATCACCAGCACACCTATGGGCTCACTCCCGCAGATTTTGGAAGGTCCAAATCTGTGAAGGTAATAATGTTGCCGTAGTGGATGTTGCCGATCATCTGAATGACTTCATCTGGGGTTGCGTCCACGGGGACCATGGTACGGGCCAGACTTTCCTCTAGCTTGAGCTTGTGAGGATATGAAGATGTGAGCAGGGACCAAAGGGAAATGTTCGCTTGGGTCTGCTTGAGCTGAGTGAGGATCGGGTCCTCTTTCAGGGAACTTGCGTCTTCGGGCTGGCCGGGTTGCAGTTCTGGCTCCGTCGGCTTTTTGGTGGCCTTAGGTGGTGATGCATGGATTTGACCCGATCGGGTTAATAGAGATATGGGGATGTTAACCGATAATGTGGGATTCATTCCAATGATCAGTGCAACCACTGTTAGTGTGATCATTAATCCTGAAGCTGGCCAGTCCTCCGCAGTGACTTTGGTGACGCCCATTCATGGACCAACAGGGAGTGCTAACCCTCAAGTTGATTTTAATACTTTTTACGCTGCTGCTAACCCTGATGCAGGAAATACAGTGAACCGGCAGTTACAAGAATTGAGGGAAATGGTGATGAACGTGCCTGGGATCACCCTACCGTACCACCAAGCCTCCCTAACATGTTATAATGAGTCACGTTTTAGCCCAGCAATTGCTAACATGGTGATACCAAAGAAGTTCACCGTTCCTCATATGAAGCAATATGATGGGACAACCGATCCTCTGGAGCACATCGCCTTGTACCAGGAGAAGATGGACGTGATTCATATCCCTTAGCAATTCAAGGAAGCCTTCCTTTGCAGGGGCTTTGGTTCCACCTTGACTGGGGCAGCCCTGCATTGGCTCATCAACCAGCCCCTAGGCTTTATTGGATCTTATGCTCAACTTATCAATATGTTTACTAATCAATTTTCTTGCAATAGAGTCTTTGAAAAAATAATCAGTGATTTATACAGGATCGTCCAACAACCTGATGAGTCCTTAAAGGACTACTTGAGCAGGTTCAATAAAGAAGCTGTCGACATCCCCAATATGGATATGTCTACGGCAACAGAAGCCTTCAGGATGGGGCTCGAGAAAGATTCCCCTTATTATGAGGAACTAGTAATGACTCCCTGTAGAAGACTTGAAAAATTCAGGACAATAGCCATAAAATTCATTAGGTTGGAAGAAGACAAGTTGATGCAAGAGAAAGCAGCTAAGAGGACCGTCACTCCTGAACATTCGGGTGGCAAGATAGAAATGTCCCATTCCAAATCTAATAGGGGCAAACCCTACTCTAATCTTGACCATTCTAGTATTAATGTTGTTAGTGATAATGCTGACGAAGAAGAATTACATTATCCTAAAATAGATGACTACTGTTTCTTTGTTGACATTGCAGGATTCATACATGCCATGGACAACCTGGGTGAGAAGGCAAGGTGGCCCAAAAAGTCCTACAGGCCCTCTGGTTGGAAGGACAAGTCCAAATGGTGTGCCTACCATGAAGATTTTGGGCATACCACTGAGAATTGCATTGCCCTAAGGAAGGAAATTAGCCATCTCTTATCTAAAGGTTTCCTCAAGGATCTATTGGGCAAGCAGCATGGGCGAAATGACAACCAGTGGCAACAGGCTTCCGGTCCCAACCAAGGTGGTCAACATGATCAGCGGAGGATCAGACATATGCGGTACTTCCTACTCGGCTGCCAAGTGCCATGCTTCAGAATCAAAGGAAGACAGGTTGAATTTACCAGCTAGGCCATCAGTGAAGGATAGTGTCTAGGAAATCACATTCGATGAAGACGACAAGGGTGACATCTTAGACCCACATCATGACGCACTTGTTGTCACTCTACAGGTGGCCAACTGCTTGGTGAAGCGCATCCTGATTGATAAAGGAAGCTCCATCTACATAGTAACCACCGACAGTTTAGCAAGTATGGACATCCCGCTTGAGCATGTTACCAGAAGTTTTTCCGTTCTAGTTGGGTTCAGCGGAGAAATTAAGCATACTTACGGAGAAATCAAGTTGCCCGTTTATGTGGAAGGAGTGAATTCCATGGAGAAATTTTGCGTTATTGAATGCAAATCATCTTACAACATCATTTTGGGAAGACCCTGGATTCACAACATGAAGGTGATTCCATCAACTTACCACCAATGTATCAAGTTGCCCACACGTTGGGGAGTTGTTAAGGTGAAGGTCGACCAGCAAACAGCAAAAGAATGTTACAAGGTATCCATGAAGGCAACAAGCGTCCCCAGGCAGGCATAGCAATTAAAGAAAAAGGCACGGGATGCCTTGGAAGTGGCAGAAAGCGACATTAAAGAAATTCAGCTTGACCCCTCCAAACCCGATATTAAGGTGTTATTGGGAGCTGATATCCCTCATGAAGTTGAGGACAGTATAGTGGAGTTCTTGAAAACCAGAGCCAGCTGTTTTGCTTGGAAGCATGAAGACATGACTGGGATTAGCAAGGATATCATCATGCACAAGTTGAATGTTGACCCTAGCGTCAATCCTATTCACCAGAAGAGGAGGAAGTTCACACATGAGCGCAACCAAATTATAAAAGAAGAAGTTACACGATTGTTGAAAGTCAATAGATCAGAGAGGTTGATTACCCAAGGTGGTTGGCCAACGTAGTGGTCGTTGAAAAGAAGAATGGTAAATGGTGTGTATGTGTGGATTTCATGGGCCTCAACAGGGCATTTCCAAAGGATCCCTTTCCTTTGCCTCATATTGATTCTCTGGTGGATGCAACGGCTGGCCACGACATCCTAACTTTCATGGACGCCTCCTCAGGTTATCAACAAATCCAGATGGAACCATCAAATCAGGAGGACACTGCTTTCGTCACCCCCGAAGGTATATATTGTTACATTGCTATGCCATTCAGACTGAAAAATACAGGTGCGACTTACCAGAGGTTGGTGAACAAGATGTTCAAAGATCAACTTGGAAAAACCATGGAAGTCTACATCGACGACATTGTATTAAAATTGAAGCGCATGGGAGATCAAGTTAAACATCTCAGAGAGGCATTTGACATCCTAGAAGATTTCAACATGAAGCTCAACCCATCGAAGTGTCACTTCGGAGTGAAGGCTGGCAAGTTCCTCAGCTATATGGTGACTAAGAGAGGCATTGAAGCAAGTCCTGAGCAGATCAAAGCTATTATCAACTTGGAATCACCCAAAACTGTTAAAGATGTGCAGCGGCTTACAGGCAGGGTAACAGCCCTCAACCGGTTCATCTCCAAGTCTTCTCACAAATGCAGGTTGTTCTACGAGGTACTTCAAAAGAACAAGTTGTTCCAATGGACCAGCGAGCATGAAGCAGCTTTCATCCAAATCAAAGAGTACCTCACAACCCCGCCATTATTGTCCAAGCCTGAGCCAGAGAACCGTTGTTCCTTTACCTCGCGATTTCTGAAACTTCGATTAGCGCCGTACTGGCCAGAGAGCAGGAAGGTGTCCAACATCCCGTTTACTACGTAAGTAAGTCTCTACTTGATGCTGAAACCAGGTATTCTCATTTTGAAAAATTAATACTCGCTTTAATCACTGCTTCTGTAAAATTACGCCATTACATTGAGACTCATGTTATTATTGTCAAGACTATCTATCTTATCAGAAGCGTGATGAGAAAACATGAGATGTCAGGTAGGATGGCTAAATGGTCAGTACAACTTAGTACTTATGACATACAATATAAAGCAAGGACTGCCATCAAGTCGCAAGCTTTGGCAGAATTTGTAGCAGATTTTAGTCCCAGCTTGCAGCCCGAGGTTGAACTCGAAGTCCAATAACTTGAAGGCCATGGTTCTCCTAGATATTGGACACTGTACACAGATGGGGCTTCAAACGCTAGGGGCACAGGTTTAGGAATCGTCCTAAAATCCCCTCAAGGAGATCTCATTCCTCAAGATGTGGCTTGCGAGTTCAAAGCAATGAATAACGAGGCTGAGTATGAGGCTCTCATTATGGGATTAATTACTGCCTTAAATTTAAATGTTAAACATATTAACATATTTATCGATTCTCTGTTACTAGTTAACCACTTCAATGGATCTTATACAGCTAAGCAGGTTAAAATGACAAGTTACCTCCAATATGTTAAGTTTCTAGCTGGACAATTTGAGGACTTCGTCTTTGAACAAATCCCAAGAGAAGAAAATACTGAAGCAGATGCCCTGGCCAACTTAGGTTCAAGTTGCAAGAGCATGTTGAACAATAAAATCCCAATCATCCACATCATGCACCCCTCCATAGACCAGATTGAAGCATGCCAATTCAATGAACGGCCCGATGCCATAATCATGCCTATCAACAGCTCTACATCCTGGACGTTACCCATAATCCAGTACTTGCAAAATGGCACAATCCCAGTTGGCATAAAAAGTCCAAGGTCTTTCAGGATAAAGGTATCCCGATTCGTTTTAATTAATAATGTTTTGTTTAGAAAATCCTTTACAGGTATGTACCTAAGATGCCTAGAACCGGACCAAGCTGAAGAGGTGCTAAGAGAGTTGCATGACGGTGACTGTGGTAACCACGCTGGGGGAAAATTGCTATCCTCGAAGGTGTTAAGAACGGGATATTACTGGCCGACCATGCGGCAAGATGTGATTAAGTACGTACAAAAGTGTGACGCATGCCAGAGACACAAAAACATTCTACATCAATCAGCTGAGCCACTGCATCCCATCTTGTCACCTTGGCCCTTCATGCAATGGGGAATGGATATCATGGGCAAACTACCTAGGGCACTTGGGGGTAAAGTATTCATGTTAGCTATGACAGATTACTTCACCAAATGGATTGAGGCTGAAGCCTACGTGCAAATCAGGGATAGAGAAGTGATATCAATCATTAGAGGAACATCATCAGTAGATTCGGAGTTCCATCCAAAATTATATGTGACAATGGGTCTCAGTTTATTAGCAAAATGACACAAGACTTCTACATGAGATGGGGAATCAAGCTGATAATGTCTACACTAGTGCATCCTCAAGCAAATGGACAGGTCAAATCCAGTAACAAGTTGATAATGAACAACCTGAAGAAAAGACTTGATCAGAAGAAGGGAAGATGGGTTGAAGAGCTACCCCTGGTACTTTGGGCTGACAAATCCACCCCAAAAGGTGCCACTGGGCAGACGCCATATTCCTTGGTGTTTGGTATCAAAGCTGTCCTCCCTGTGGAGTTCTCACTACCCACAGCCAGATATGGTTTATCAACTATAGAAGATAACCAACTTATCCTAGCAAATGATTTAGTCACTATTGATAAGCTCAGAGATATGACCAAAGTCAGGATGGCTGCTTACCAACAAAGGATAGCCAAGTCGTATAACAAGAATGTCCATATCAAGAGGTTCCAAGTTGGGGACATGGTCCTAAGGAATGTCTTTCAGAACACAAAGGAACTAAATGCAGGAAAATTTGCAGCCAAGTGGGAAGGTCCTTACCTAATTGATGCGAAAGCTAGGAAAGGAGCATATAGTCTCTCAACCTTCGACGGTGTAAGAATCCCGAGGAATTGGAATGCCGTCCATCTCAAGTTGTACTTCATGTTAGTGACAAACTCATCAATTTTTGATCCAAGGATCAGGTATGATTCAATTTATTTTATTTTCATGCTATTTCAATTTCATTTATATATTTCAAACTTTTATTGATTTAAACATCAGAGGGGTGTTACCTAAGCTAACACCCACCCTAACCTTTTTCTGTTTTGCAAGATGAGACAATGCTAGCAACTTGTCCAACTCCGGTCAACCAAATGGAAAACATGTCAAGTATTCCAACGCATCAGAAACTGGTAATTTTCTACGTAATTCATTTTTAAATTACTGCTTGTAGAGTCGGGTTTAAACCTATTTAATACTTTTCCTCAAGGGATTCTCCCCTCAAAAGGTTTAAAGATTTACATCTTTCTCAAGTTGTTAAGGTTATTTACACCTTCGCCTGGGCCCACATTTTTCATATTTTAGCTAAGGTGTAGGTGGGCCAATGTGTCAAGTACATATTGATTACCTTCTTGCCATTAGTTAAGATTATGGATCTAAGATCAAATCATGGGTCGTGACATTAACATGTTACCAAAACGGACATCAAAATGAAAAGATGAACATCTTTTCCATTTATTGGCATATTATTTTTGAAACATAATGAAAACTTCATCAAAATGTCCAAACAGACATAGGTAATGCCTAATATTTGGAAGCAAAGAAGGATTTCTTCAACCAAGAGCAACATCCTTGCCCCTATCTATTTTCCTTCCTTCTTGAGTCTCACCAACCTGTTCCAACCTATCCACATTCATAGAAGCCACCTCACAAGGCCTTTCACGAACAATCCTTTTTAAAGTAGCAAATTCCTCCTCCAAGTTCCAAGTGGAGTGTTGACCAGCTTGATATTCTTTGATCATCTCAATTCTAGCGTCAAAAACGGATTTAGCAGCTTCAGCCACTAGTTCATTGCAAAGGTTTTCCATCTCTTGTACATGCTTATTTCTAATTTCTTCCATCTCTTCCTCCTTTGTTTTCAACATATCAAAAGCTACGTTGAGGTTTTGCCTCATATTCCTTTCTCTCCATGGTCGAAGCGACAGCTTTATCCTTCCACCACTTGATCTCATTGACCATCATCTTAACCGCATTTATTGCCTAAGTCAAAATGTTTTTATCAAAATAAGATAAAAGTTCAAAAATTGAAGAAGAAAGATGTACTATACATTGATCTCTAGCACATCTTCGTTAGAAGTAGCTTATTCTACATCTTTTCTCCCTTGTCTTTTTCTCTTCATTCCCAATGAACTCCGAAGTTCCAATCTGGGTACAGGAGGCATATCTTCACCAATTCTTCCTTTGTACTTCGCAACTAAAGCCTTCGCAGCAAACCTGGGCTTTGAACGGACAACTGCAGAAACAAGGGTAAGCATCCTGACGCACATAAGAAGTCCAGGTGTAATGTCAAGAGAAACTTACCAAATGACATTTTGTCCTTCGCAATCCTTCAACAAACAAAGGGTATTCGATGGAATCTTCAGTACCATCATCCCATATATATAGAAGACCTATCTTATAATTCTATGCTAATCCATATCTCAAATTAAGCCCTACATCCATGCTTGAAGATCCGCCAAATAGAGCAAAATATTCCGTCTTCTCAGTAGCAAGGCGATTAAATGAGGAATTTTTGAAATTCAAATTCCCATCTTCTGATACTTCAAAAATTCAGGGGCAATTGTTCGGGATAGAACGTCTATGAACAACATGTTACATCTTGACTTATCATCCTGTGATGACAACATGGCAATACAACTTGATGAACTCTTCACACTGGCGGTATTTACTGAAGGGCGAAATTATAGGGACCGTTTCCAAAACCTCGCCAACGTTATAGACCGAGTTAAGGGAAGCCATCAACAAACATTTCCTTGTTAATCACAATGGGTATCTTGGTCATCAACCACCTGCGAGATTTATGGCATAAAAGGAGGGATTACATTTATCTTGTTGTTACCGATATTTCTTTATGTATTTAAACAAGAAAACACTTGTAAAAACACACACTCACATACTCAGTTGGGAAGGATGCATTGTACTTACATTTTCTCTCTACCATCACAAAACTAATAATATTTCATAGTTTCGAGGTTTGTGCCGGCGAACAAGTTGGTCAAGGTCTTTCCACGTTAAAACTCTTGTCGTCACATCTTTAATTTACCTTATCATATTCCATTGTGCCCTATCTTTTCCTTTGAAGTTGAATTGCTTGAATTTGACCAAAACAGATATGCTGCTAGATCTGTTGGATGCATTATTTCTAATCCTGTAGATAATATTATCGCTTCTCTTTACAACAGAAAGGCTGACAGTTTGAAGTTGGTGAGTGGTATCATGTCTTGATTCCATATTTTTGGGCATCCTTCCTTGCGCCAAGGCACTTTGATAGCTTTTAACTCGAGGCCAAGAAGATGGTAGTACTAGCATTTTCCTTTGAAAGGTGCTGGGTTTGTATTAGTAGGGTTGGCTAATGTGAACGATGGAGTGATCACACCAGATTGAGTTAGGTTGGTACGGTGGTGGGTAAGGGAAGTTGTTATTACGGGTTTGAGCAGGGTGGGCGGAAGCAGGGAAGGAATTGGATGGTGTCCTTTGTATTAGGGTTAACTCGTGGTGGATTTGTTTTTCATGTAAGGATTCAAAGGAAATGGGTGTGTCACGAGCTCGAATCGTGTCAATGTCAGGTTTGTTAGAGTCGTAATCAAGGCCCTTGAGTACCTTGCACATGATGTCCTCAGGATCTATGGGCTTGCCCAAGATGGCAAGTTTATCGGTGCACGATTTAATGGCTTGCATATAGGTGGAGATGGATTGGGTGTTTTTGGTGAGGGAGTCTAGATTATCCTTGAGTTGTAGGATGTGACCACAGGATGGGTTGGCAAAGGTTATTTTGAGGATGATCCAAGCTTCATGGGAGATTTTTGCATGGATGACCAGTGGTGCCAAGTGGGATCTAGGGTTCCTAAGAGGGAGCCAAGGATGAGACGGTTCTGGCGATTCCATTTGACATGGGCAGGATTGGGTGTGTCAGTGTTGTTTAACTTGATGGTGGTAGCCGGTTTGGGATGAATGCCGTCAACATATTTGAGAAGGTCAAGGCTGAATAGGAGAGAGGTGATTTAGGATGCCCAGGTGAGGTAGGTTTGGGGAGTAAGGGGTTTGCATCGAGTTAGATTGACTAGTATTATGGGGTTGGTAGGGTCAACCAGATTAGAAAGGGTGGTGGAGGTATTGGCGGCCATGGTGGGAGACGGCAGAGAGGGTTTTGTAGAGAGTACGGGTTGGATCGGAAAGGCTCTGATACCATATAGAAGTGGTCAAAATATGATTTTATTATTCACAATGATAACATGTATATAGTAGAAGTTGTTATAACTAATCTACCTAGAGATATACATGCTAATAAAATACAAGTTAAAGATATACAAGATCAGTTAAGTTAGGAAACAGAATATGCGATAAATGATAAGATGGAGCCGAGATTTGATTAAGTTAGGAAACAGAATATGTGATAAATGATAAGATGGAGCCGAGATTTGACTAGGATCATTTTGATCCTTAACACTAGTGACAACCATCCGTCGCCACTTTTTGAGACTGTATCTGGCGAGACTTGGTGGTCGCCAACAGTGTATTACATGTGGCTATTTAATGTCTAATTAGGTTGTCGCCAATCGTCCGTCTCCAAATAAGTAGTGCCTCTTGAGCCAAAAATCCTTATAATTCCAACTTATAAATCATCATGACGGCGTAATCACAAATGATAAACTACATCAACCCTTGAACTGTCAATGAAAAATATCTTTAGTTTCTTGAATAATATTATAACATCAAAATTAGGAGGCAAAATAACAAGAGTTTTTGACAACTCTACTATCTTGGACAATTTCACCAAGTCATCGCATGCAATTAGTAATATTCATCACCCTAGTATAATACACTTTGATACTTTCAGATTCTTTCCATTTCAAATTCTCTTTTTTTCTCCTAAAATTTGAATATTGATATTTTATTTTTAAATTACTTGAAACACCTTTTGAAAAATCTCTCATGCTTTTTTAGCCGTGGGTGATCTCATAACTCTTTGAAAACAACTTCGTTGACAGATCTCGTGCGAGAAATGAAAGAGCCTTTGGATCCTTCACTCAATTCTCCATCAATTTTCTCTTTTACTTCATTTTTCAATGACCTCATATTTTCAAGTTCTTCAAAGCCATCTTCAACGTACTCGCACAAATATTTTTAATGTTCTCATCCTCACAACTTAATGATCATAGATATCACCGGCAAATATGTGGATATGTGGTAATTTCATTCAAGTTGGCCATTTTAACAAACTTACTCAATTTTTCTTATTTGGATATATTTTTGTGGAGGGTAAGAACTACCTTTGATAGAACCTAAGCTCTGATGCAACTTGTCAGGATGGGCAGGTAATAATATGGGTTTTATCACAGGATATAATTGCAGAAAATTGTTGAAAATTGATTTGAGATGTACTTTAATTTGTATTTCTCAACTCATATTTTACGGGAGTATTTATACATGTACTAATTAAACAACTCATATTTTACAGGGGTATGATTTCCTGCAAGAAACTTTTCGTAGAAGTAACTTTCATTATTTTCTGCATCACAACAACTACAAAGAAAAAAATCGAATGAGAGAAAAAAGATGGATAAAACATCAATCTACAGATTTCTAACTAGATAACTAAGTCTAGTAATGCAAAACAGTAACCGTAGCTTTAAGAACATTTGTCATGTTGGTAGTGGCATTGCGGGTAATACTTGTAAATAGTGCAGATCCTCTGGCAAGTCGAAAAACTCCTGTTCCTCCAATAATGGTCAGCTCCCGGGAGTCTGGAAATGTTGGATCGTATCCAATTATAGTAAGAGAGCTATTCGTGTAGTTTCCAGTGAGTACAATATTGAGGGCCGTAAATAAGCTGAAGCTGCTTGTTGAAGAGGAAGTGAAGAAACCCTGACCTTGACCTACATGCTCGGAAGACGTTAAATTTTGTCCGGATGTCAATCTGTAGTCAACTACAACTACAAGGCCGAATAAATTCGGCTCAACTGTAATGTTGGGGGAATTGGCCACCGGCAGTGCTCCCTGACCCTGTGGGTCGTAATAGAATACTAGTTGGGTTATCTTTTCATTTGGTTGTCGAATCTTTTCGTAAAATTCGAGATCGGTTGAGTTTGTGGAACCACCTTGGATTGCAAAGAGAGCAGATAATATTGCCACTAGTAAAACCTGTGCTGCACTTCCCATTGTCTATGTGCTTAATTGGTCTGTATTTTGTATATAATTGCTGTTTTCTTTTTGTCTGTGACTTAAGTTCCAAGGTAATGGAGCATTATATAGAAAAATTGTTAGGAGTTTCACAGAGATGAAATTAGACCTGCCGGTCAAGTAAGGCTGCCTTACTTTTCTATCGACTTAGAATAAACAGTTTGTTTAAATTTATGTTCCTTCTTCAGAAATACTTATCAGTATTTTCTAGAAAGAATTTATTCTAAAATGGTTTTTATGTTCCTTCTTCAGAAATACTTATCAGTATTTTCTAGAAAGAATTTATTCTAAAATGGTTTTTATATGGAAAAAGGAAAAGACAGAGAATAGTTTACAAATTAATTTTCCGAAAGAGAAAAAGGACTTTAATGCTTCGTTATTGAAAATAATGCAAAGAAAAAAACACATCAGGTAACGTTTTTCACATTGCTGAATAACAAAAGTGAATATTAAAATTTTATGCCATAGTTATTTGGGGGCTTTTTTTCATCATTTCTCTGATGGAGTCAAAGATTCACTATATTTTGACTTCGAAATATAGCAAAGTGGCTCATTCTGAGCTTCTTTGTTATTAAGCAGCATTCATCGTGAGTCATCTGAAAACAACATCTCTGTATTTTAATATTTTAATACAGGGGAAAGGCTGCGTATATACGATCTCCTTACTCCACCGTAGGTGGGAGCCTTTAAATCAATGTAGTAATTTTGTTGTTGTTATAAGATGTGTTCTAAAGAGTCATATCACGACCTCTTGTATATTTGGATATGTATCGTATATTATAGGATAGAGTAAGTTTTAGGGGAAACCTGTTTCTCCATTTTCATTCTTAAAATATCGAGTTTAGATCTTAAAACATTGAGTTTAGGTCTTAAAATATCTAGAAAAAATTGTGAGTTTAGGCGTTAAAACAGTGAGTTTAAGCTAGAAAATAAAATAGCGAGTTTAGGCCTTAAAAAAGTGAGTTTAGGCTTTAAAACACCAAGTCGATATATTTAAAAATAAGACTTTTTTAACTTATGAAGAAACATGTTTCCCCCAAAAATTTTTGTATAGGATAGGAGTCCTTATTTTAGGATTGTGATTGTAAATATTTTATTCCATAATTCTAGGCTAGTGTAGAGAGTCCACACACAAATTTAGAGACGAATTCGGAATTGGTCTCCAATTTAGAGACGAATTCTGAATCTGTCTCCAATAAAGAGACGGATTCAGAATTCGTCTCCAATTTAGAGACAGATTTTAAATCCGTCTCTAATATAAAAACGGATTCTGAATCCGTCTCTAAATTAGAGATAGATTCAGAATTCGTCTCTAAATTAGAGACGGATTTTGAATCTGTCTCTAAATTAGAGACGAATTTTGAATCTATCTCTAAACTTTAGAGACAGATGTTGAATTTGTCTCTAAATCAAAGACAGATTTTATTCCGTCTCTAATTTAGAGATACATTTTTAATCCGTCTCTAATTTAGTGACAGATGTTGATCTAATTTAGTGACAGATTCAACATCTGTCACTAAAATTTAGACACATATTTTGTATATGTCTCTAAACTAGAGACGAGTTCAAAATCTGTCTCTAATTTAGAGAGAGATACAACATCTGTAGCTAAAATAGATTTTTTTTTATTTTCTCTATTTTAGGGACGGACGATAGCATTTTCTTTTATAATTATTTTTAATTTTTTTTTTGAATAAATAAAACTATTTGAGATGTTATTTAGTAGGGAAATTTTTTATAAAAAGTTATATAAAAAAAGCTAATATTTTTTAAAGAAATGAAAGTATATAATTGAAAAAAAAGAGGGACGGACAATAGCATTTACTTTAAAAAAAAAATTTTAATAAATAAAACTATTTCAGATGTTATTTAGTAGAATTTATTTTTACAAAAAGTTATATTAAAAAATTAATAAATTTTAAAGAAATGAAAATATATAATAGAAAAAAAGAGGGACGGACAATAGCATTTACTTTTTAAATTTTTAAATTTTTTTTTGAATAAAAAAATCTATTTGATATGTTATTTAGTAGGGAAATTAAAAAAAAAAAAGTTATATGAAAAAAGTTAATAATTTTTAAATAAATTAAAGTATACTCCCTCCGTCCCATTACAAACCACAAACTTTCCTTTTTGGTCGTCCCATTACAAACCACAAACTTCCTAAAATGGAAAGGAATCTTTACTATTCCCTCCACTCATTCTCTCTCCTACATTATTTTAATACTCACAACACCATTATAATTCACTATTTCCTCCACTATAATTCACTTTTCCTTAATTCCCGTATCTACAGTAAAATTCCCATTACTAATGGGACGGAGGGAGTATAATAGAAAAAAAAGAGGGACGGCCAATAGCATTTACTTTTTTAATTTTTTTAAAATTTTTTTTGAATAAACAAAACTATTTGAGATGTTATTTAGTAGAGAAATTTTTTACTAAAATTTATATTAAAAAAGTTAATAATTTTTAAAGAAATGAAAGTATATAATAGAAAGAAAGAGGGACGGAGAATAGCATTTACTTTTTTAATTTTTTAATTTTTTTTTTTGAATAAATAAAACTATTTGAGATGTTATTTAGTAGGAAAATTTTTTACAAAAAGTTATATTAAAAAAGTTAATAATTTTTAAAGAAATGAAAGTATATAATAGAAAGAAAGAGGGACGGACAATAGCGTTTAGTTTTTTAATTTTTTTTAAAAAAAATTTTTTTGGATAAATAAAACTGTATCTTATACCTTATACCCTATAACATATACCCTATACTTTATACCCTTAATCATATACCTTAACCCTAAATTCATATATCCTAAACCTTAAATCATATACCTATACCCTAAACCCTAAATTCTAAATCCCTATATCCTAAACCATAAATCATACACTACAAGGAAAATTCATTTTAGCTACGGCAAATTCCGTAGCTAAAATGAAGATTCCGTAGCTAAATCGAGTTTAGCTACGAATTTGTTCCGTAGCTATTCCGTGGGTGCAGGTTTGTCGCTAAATTGGGCGTCGCTATTTTGTAGCTATTTTAGAGACGGATATATCCGTCTCTAATTTAGAGACAGATATGACCGTCTCTAAATTAGAGACAGATATGTCCGTCTCTAAATTAGAGACAGATATGTCCGTGTCTAAATTAGCTACAGATATGACCGTCTACAGATTAGTGACAGATTTTCCGTCTCTATTTAAATTCTCGTTTTATTTTCGAACCATTTTAGCGACGGAAATTTCTGTAGCTAAATTGATATTTTTTTAAAAAAAAATTATATACTCCCTCCGTCCCGGCCGAAGCGTCACTTTTTACCCAAAATGGCGTCCCGTTTATAGCGTCACCCTTTCCTAAAAAGGAAACTTTTATTAATATTTTATTATCCCATCCACTATTCTCTCCACTAATTCTCTCTCCTCTACACTCACAACACTTTTAAAATTCACTATTTCCTCCACTAATTCTCTCTCCTATTTTTAAATTACACTCATAATATTTTTTCTTCCCACACTTTTCCTTAATTTGCGCGCCACCCCTAAAAGGGTGACGCTTCTACCGGGACGGAGGGAGTATATATTTAAAAATATATATTAATATATTTTAAATATATATATATATATATATATATATATATATATATATATATATATATATATATATATATATATATATATATATAGAATATATTAATATATATTTTTAAATATATATTAAATCAGTCCCTTAATTTTTCTTATTCTCAAATCAGTCCCTTAATTTTTATTAATCTCAAATAAGTCCTTGATATTTCATAATTACACTTTGATCCCTAAACTTCTTTTATACTCAAACAGTCCTCACAAACTTCCACGGTTCCACCAACATCAACCTTCACCGGCGCCGTCCACCAGCAACATACCACCGTCCCACCAGCAACCCTACCACCGTCTCAATCACCGGCGCCACCACACCAGATTCGCCACCATCGCTGTATTCATCACCAAAAAACCAAACCCAACAATGGAAAACAAATTGAAAAACAGATCAAACAAAGAAAACAATCGAAAATCAATCAAATCGAAAAATAGAAACTAAAAAACCAAACCCAATTTTGTGTTAAAGATTGATTTATCGCCGGATCTGCCGCTGCTTCTCCACCTTCTCCTCGATTGGCTCCTACCGAGGTTCGACAGAGACTACAAATGGAGAAAGAGAGAGAGTGATGGAGGGCGGAGGGTGACGGCGGCGAGAGGTGACGGTAGTGGTGGCGGCGTAAGGTGAAGAGATAATAGGTTTGTTGAAGGGAGAGAAATAGAGAGAGTGACGGAGGGCGAAGGTATTAGTAGCTTCTCCGGCGACGGCGGAGGCCCTGAAGGGACGGTGAGGAAGCTGGGAAATGAGAGAGAGATAGAGAACGGCGAACTGGGTTTGGGGGGTTCTGTAAATTCAAAATGACGGAGAGAGAGAGAAATGAGGAGTGAAATAGGGAGTGGGAGGGAGTAAGTGGGTTTGTTTAAATTATTTTGGGCCTTTGGATTGAATGGATTGAAGGGTCAGATCTTGTTTGGCTCTCAATCCCCGTGAAATTTTTAAACCCAATCAAACAATCCCACATTACATACTTATATTTATTTCACACTATATTATACATTAACTAAAATATTTATGCCTAATATTAAAAATAATAATATTTATTATTAATAATATTTATTAATAAATTATTAATTATATAATTGATTAATTAAATAATATTAATATTAAGTATATAAACAGTAATAATATTAATAATAGTATTAATAATAACTAGTAATTTTTATTATTTTTTATTGAATAGGAAAAAATATTTTAGATTTTTTTTATTACTAAAATTTACATGAAGTTATCTAAAATATTTACATGCTTTTATTTGATTTACCCAAAATTTTAGTTATAGTAGTATGCCTAATATCAAGAATAATAACATTATCAAATAATTAGTAATAATTCTTAATAATAAGACTAATAATGATGTTATTGTTAATTATTCAAATATATAATTGAATTTATTAATAATTATTATTATATAATTAGTAATAATACATAACATCAAAAATAATAATGTTATTAATTAATAAAATATTCATTAATTTAATTATTTTAAATGTATTAATAATAATTTAATAATTTAAACTTCTAAGAAATATTAATATACCTAAGTAATAATTGATATTAATAAATTATAAAAAATACTTATTAACAATAACAATAATTTAATCTTTAAAGAAAATAGTAATTAGTAATAATACTTAATAATAAGACTAATAATGATGTTATTGTCAAAATGGTATACGGCTACCTCGTTTATTTTTTTTTTAATTTTTTTCTACATTCTAAATGACATTTAAAGTGTTTTTCATCTTTATGACTTTTCTCAAAATCCAAATGGAAATTGAGTTACAAATATGTGCCATTATTTAGGGTTTTAAGGAATGTGTCCCAATCTTGTGAAAATGGTATACGGTTACCTCGTTTATTTTTTTTTAATTTTTTTCTACATTCTAAATGACATTTAAAGTGTTTTTCATCTTTATGACTTTCCTCAAAATCCAAATGAAAATTGAGTTACAAATATGTGTCATTATTTAGGGTTTAGGGTATAGGGTATAGGATTTAGGGTTTAGGGGTTAGGGTATAGGGTTTAGGGTTTAGGGTATAGGGTTTAGGGGTTAGGGTATAGGGTATAGGATTTAGGGTTTAGGGGTTAGGGTATAGGGTTTAGGGTTTAGGGTATAGGGTTTAGGGGTTAGGGGTTAGGGTTTAAGGTATAGGGTTTAGGGTATAGGGTTTAGGGGTTAGGGTTTAGGGGTTAGGGGGTTAGGGTTTAGGGGTTAGGGTTTAGGGGTTAGGGTATAGGGTTTAGGGGTTAGAGGTTAGGGTTTAGGGTTTAGGGTTTATGGTATAGGGGTTAGGGGTTAGGGTTTAGGGGTTAGGGTATAGGGTTTAGGGGTTAGGGTTTAGGGGTTAGGGTTTAGGGTTTAGGGGTTAGGGTATAGGATTTAGGGTTTAAGGTTTAGGGTATAGGGTTTAGGGTTTAGGGTATAGGGTATAGGATTTAGGGGTTAGGGTATAGGGTTTAGGGTATAGGGTTTAGGGGTTAGGGTTTAGGGGTTAGGGTTTAGGGGTTAGGGTTTAGGGGTTAGGGTATAGGGTTTAGGGTTTAGGGTTTAGGGGTTAGGGTTTAGGGGTTAGGGGTTATGGTATAGGATTTAGGGTTTAGGGTTTAGGGTATAGGGTTTAGGGTTTAGAGTATAGGGTATAGGGTTTAGGGTTTAGGGGTTAGGGTATAGGGTTTAGGATTTAGGGTATAGGGTTTAGGGGTTAGGGGTTAGGGGTTAGGGTTTAGGGTTTAAGGTATAGGGTTTAGGGTATAGGGTTTAGGGGTTAGGGTTTAGGGGTTAGGGGTTAGGGTTTAGGGTTTAGGGGTTAGGGTATAGGGTTTAGGGTATAGGGTTTAGGGGTTAGGGTTTAGGGGTTAGGGGTTAGGGTATAGAAATAAAGATAGAAAAAAACTAAACAAATGAAAGTATATAGAAGAAAAGTCAAAAGAGGGACGGACTATCCTATATTTATTTTTTATTTTTTAAAAAAATTTTACTGACTAGAAAACAATATTTTAGCCTTTGTTAATCGCTGGTTTTTTTAGAAAAAGTTATATAAAAAAAGATAGAAAAAAACTAAACAAATGAAAGTATATAGAAGAAAAGTCAAAAGAGGGACGGACTACCCTATATATATTTTTTATTTTTTTAAAAATTTTTTATTGACTTGAAAACAATATTTTAGCCTTTGTTAATCAGTGGTTTTTTTTATAAAAAGTTATAGAAAAAAAGATAGAAAAAAACTAAACAAATGGAAGTATATAGAAGAAAAGTCAAAAGAGGGACGGACTACCCTATATTTATTTTTTATTTTTTAAAAAAAATTTTACTGAATAGAAAACAATATTTTAGCCTTTGTTAATCAGTGGTTTTTTTTAGAAAAAGTTATAGAAAAAAAAGATAGAAAAAAACTAAACAAATGAAAGTATATAGAATAAAAGTCAAAAGAGGGACGGACCCTATATTTATTTTTTATTTTTTAAAAAATTTTTTATTGACTTGAAAACAATATTTTAGCCTTTGTTAATCAGTGGTTTTTTTTAGAAAAAGTTATAGAAAAAAAGATAGAAAAAAACTAAACAAATGAAAGTATATAGAAGAAAAGTCAAAAGAGGGACGGACTACCCTATATTTATTTTTTATTTTTGTTAAAAAAATTTATTGACCAGAAAACAATATTTTAGCCTTTGTTAATCAGTGGGTTTTTTTCGAAAAAGTTATATAAGAAAAGATAGAAAAAAAACTAAACAAATGAAAGTATATAGAAGAAAAGTCAAAAGAGAGACGAACTACCCGATATTTACTTTTTATTTGTTAAATTTTTTTTATTGACTAGAAAACAATATTTTAGCCTTTGTTAGTCGCTGGTTTTTTTTAGAAAAAGTTATAGAAAAAAGATGGGAAAAAACTAAACAAATGAAAGTATATAGAAGAAAAGTCAAAAGAGGGACGGACTACCCTATATTTATTTTTTATTTTTTAAAAAAATTTTTACTGAATAGAAAACAATATTTTAGCCTTTGTTAATCAGTGGTTTTTTTAGAAAAAGTTATAGAAAAAAGATAGAAAAAAACTAAACAAATGAAAGTATATAGAATAAAAGTCAAAAGAGGGACGGATTACCCTATATTTATTTTTTATTTTTTTAAAATTTTTTTATTGACTTGAAAACAATATTTTAGTCTTTGTTAATCAGTGGTATTTTTTAGAAAAAGTTATAGAAAAAAAGATAGAAAAAAACTAAACAAATGAAAGTATATAGAAGAAAAGTCAAAAGAGGGACGGACTACCCTATATTTATTTTTTATTTTTTAAAAAAATTTTACTGAATAGAAAACAATATTTTAGCCTTTGTTAATCAGTGGTTTTTTTTTAGAAAAAGTTATATAAAAAAAGATACAAAAAAACTAAACAAATGAAAGTATATAGAAGAAAAGTCAAAAGAGGGACGGACTACCCTATATTTATTTATTTTTTTTTTTTAATTTTTACTGACTAGAAAACAATATTTTAGCCTTTGTTAATCAGTGGTTTTTTTGGAAAAAGTTATAGAAAAAGATAGAAAAAAACTAAACAAATGAAAGTATATAGAAGAAAAGTCAAAAGAGGGACGGACTACCCTATATTTATTTTTTATTTTTGTTAAAAAAATTTATTGACAAGAAAACAATATTTTAGCCTTTGTTAATCAGTGGGTTTTTTTCGAAAAAGTTATATAAAAAAAGATAGAAAAAAAACTAAACAAATGAAAGTATATAGAAGAAAAGTCAAAAGAGGGACGAACAACCCTATATTTATTTTTTAATTTAAAATTTTTTTTTTGACTAGAAAATAATATTATAGCCTTTGTTAGTCAGTGGTTTTTTTTAGAAAAAGTTATAGAAAAAAAGATAGAAAAAAACTAAACAAATGAAAGTATATAGAAGAAAAGTCAAAAGAGGGACGGACTACCCTATTTTTATTTTTTATTTTTTTAAAAAAATTATTGACTAGAAAACAATATTTTAGCCTTTGTTAATCAGTGGTTTTTTTTAGAAAAAGTTATATAAAAAAAGATAGAAAAAAACTAAACAAATGAAAGTATATAGAAGAAAAGTCAAAAGAGGGACGGACTACCCTATATTTATTTTTTATTTTTTAAAATAATTTTTATTGACTAGAAAATAATATTTTAGCCTTTGTTAATCAGTGGTTTTTTTTAGAAAAAGTTATAGAAAAAAAGATAGAAAAAAACTAAACAAATGAAATTATATAGAAGAAAAGTCAAAAGAGGGACGGACTACCCTATATTTATTTTTTATTTTTAAAAAAAATTATTGACTAGAAAACAATATTTTAGCCTTTGTTAATCATTGGATTTTTTTAGAAAAAGTTATATAAAAAAAGATAGAAAAAAACTAAACAAATGAAAGTATATAGAAGAAAAGTCAAAAGAGGGACGGACTACCTTATATTTATTTTTTATTTTTTAATTTTTTTTTATTGACTAGAAAACAATATTTTAGCCTTTGTTAATCAGTGATTTTTTTTTAGAAAATGTTATAGAAAAAGATAGAAAAAAGATAGAAAAAAAATAAACAAATGAAAGTATATATAAGAAAAGTCAAAAGTGGGACGGACTACCCTATATTTATTTTTTATTTTTTTTTAAATTTTTATTGACTAGAAAACAATATTTTAGCCTTTGTTAATTAGTGGTTTTTTTTAGAAAAAGTTATGTAAAAAAAGATAGAAAAAAACTAAACAAATGAAAGTATATAGAAAAAAAGTCAAATTTAGAGACGGATACTAAATCTGTCTCTAAATTTTAGAGACAGATGTTGAATCTGTCACTAAATTAGAGACGGATTCAAAAATCATCTCTAAATTAGAGACGGGTTAAAATCTGCCTCTAAAGTTTAGAGACGGATTCGAACTGTCTCTAATTTAGAGACGGATTCTCGATTCTGTCTCTAATTTAGAGATCTGGGATTCTCCTTAATCCTGTCTCTAATTTAGAGACGACCTGAATCTGTCTCTATTTTAGAGACAGATATAAAACCCGTCTCTAAAATTTAGAGACGGAATCTGAATCCGTCTCTAAATTAGAGACGGAATCAGATTTCGTCTCTGAATTAGAGACGGATTCGGATTCCGTCTCTGATTTAGAGACGGATTCATATTCCGTCTCTGAATTAGAGACGGATTCATATTCCGTCTCTGAATTAGAGACGGAATCTGAATCCGTCTCTAATTTAGAGACGGAATCCGAATCCGTCTCTGATTTTTGGTTCTGTCTCTAATCTGTCGCCAAATTAGCTACGGATTCCGTCCGTCTCTAAATTTCCGTCTCTAAATCCGGTTTTCCTTGTAGTGATATACCTATACCTTATACCATATACCCTAAATCATATAATACCTTACCAAGGCAGATGATATTCTTTGCAAGGCCTTCGCGAGTACCTTCTCCGGAATAGCTTTATCCAGGTTCCGTGAGCAAATGTGGGAAGCATCGATAGCTGAAAAATCGTGAGGAGGAGGTTTATGTACCACCTTGCAACAGCAGGAAAGAGAAATACAACAGCGACAAATCTTGCTAACATTGAACAGAGGAAGAACGAAACAACTCTGTGTTATTATAATCGATTCAGAGCCATAACAGACCTGATAGAGGAAAGTTTAACTGAACGGAAGGTGATCGTTTGCTTTAACTCCGGACTAAGATCTAGACAATTGATCTATGAACTTTCTACCACAGAGCCTAAGTCAATGTCCGATTTGTACAATGTGGCTTACGCTATGGCAATGACAGAAGAGAAAAGTAAGAAGAGGTCTGAAAAACCAGAGACAGACGCAGCTGGCGCCAACCAGGCTTCGAATGGAAGTGGCTACAAGGGTAAGAATAGAACTCATAATATTTTATTACATTATTCTAGGCTAGTGTAGAGAGTCCACACACTAATTTAGAGACGAATTCTGAATCCGTCTCCAATTTAGAGACGGATTCTGAATCCGTCTCTAAATTAGAGATAGTTTCAAAATCTGTCTCTAAATTAGAGATAGATTCAAAATCCGTCTTTAAAGATAGATTCATAATCCGTCTCTAAATTAGAGACATATTTTGAATCTATCTCGAATTTAGAAACGGATTTTGAATCTGTCTCTAAATTTGAGACGAATTTTGAATCTATTTCTAAACTTTATAGACAGATGTTGAATTTGCCTCCCTCCCTCACCAGGGAGTTAATTTCCCACTCGGGCTGGAATCGGATGCGTGAGGGCAACCCCCAGGTACTTATTGGAGCATGTAATGAGCAGCGGAAAAACATCCAGAAATGTGAGGAAGGTGGAAGGCTTAGAGAGATAATCATTGAAACTTTGCAATTTCGTGGGGCCAACCCTGACTTGAGAGAAGGAGAGCCATCAGACGTAGATGAACTAGTTGAGATGGAAAACCTAGACATAAATTGTGAGGAAGGTAGAAGGCTTAGAGAGATAATCATTGAAACTTTGCAATATCGAGACGATCCAGAAATGGAGCCTGTAAATGAATTGGGGGAAATTATACTCAATTCCGACTATCTAGAGCAGAAAATAAAAATTGGAGGCCAGCTCTCCCAGGAAGAAAGGGAGGCAATTATCGCCCTTCTGAAAAACAATCTTGATGTCTTTGCGTGAAAGGTCGAGAATATGCGAGGAATAAAAGAAAAGGTAGTTGTCCACAAGTTGGAAGTTGACCCGTCTGCTAAACTTATCAAGCGTGCGCGGAGAATTTTTAAAAACGATAAGAAAGATGTAATCAAGGAGGAAGTGCAGAAATTACTAAGTGCTGGAATCATCAGGGAAGAAATATACCCTGTTTGGTTGGCCAATGTTGTGATGGTCAAGTAACATAACAGGAAATGGTGAATGTGTGTAGATTTCACAGATCTCAGTAAGGCCTGCCAGAAATACAGTTACCCTCTCCCCAAAATTAACAAGCTGGTAGACTCCATTGCGGGACATAGAACTTTCAGCTTCCTAGAGGCCTACTCTGATTATCACCAAATAAAGATGGCTGAGGAAGACATTGAAAAAATAGCCATACTGGCAGCTGCAGAAATTTATTGTTACACTATGATGCCCTTTGAGCTCAAAAATGCGAGCGCAACCTACCAACATATGGTTAACAATGTCTTTGGGGAGCAAATAGGCTGTAACATGGAAGCCTACATAGATGACATGGTCATCAAGACTAGGAGTGGCAGTCACGCTCCAGACTTGGAGGAAACTTTTGACAACTTACGAGCTAACAGCATGAAACTGAATCCAAGTAAATGTGTGTTCGGGGTAATGCCCAGAAAGTTTCTAGGCTTTATCGTATCACAAAGAGAAATCGATGGAAATCCAGAAAAAATCAAAGCCTTGATAGATATGAAAGAACCTGCCAGCATCAAGGAGGTTCAAAGGTTAAATGGAATAATAGCAGCCCTCGGGAGGTTTATGCAAAGTCTGCAGAAAAATTACTGGCTTTCTTCAAATTTTTGAAGGGCAACAAGAGATTCTCCTGGACATATGAATTCTCAGAATCATTCAAACACTTGAAGTAGTACTTGGGAGCCCTCCTTTATTGAGCAGCCCTGTCAAGGGAGAAATGCTATATGTCTTCCTAGCAGCAACACACAATTCTATAGATGCAGTACTAGTCCAAAATGAAGGAACCACTCAAAACCCCATCTATAATGTCTTCAATGCGCCACTGAAGAAAATCTTGCATAAGTTGGACTGTTCAGGACATCTCCTTAATTGGTCAATCGAGCTCACTGAGTTTGATATCAGATACCAACCTAGGGGACACTCCTAGCACATCCTCTGGTTGATTTTATGGTTGAAATCACCTTCATAAGTGAGCACGACCCCACCTCCCGTAAGCGCAAAAAACCAGCGGAGGAAGAACCGACTATAAAGCTCCAATCCAACTTCTAGGTCATATACATAGATGGTTCAGCCACTAAGGAAATAAGTGGAGCTGGAATTGTACTAGCAAGTCCCGATGGAGAACACACAATCCAGGACATAATCAGATTCAAATCCTCTGCATCCAATAATCAAGCAGAGTATGAGGCTCTGATATTTGGCATATTGTTGGCTTCCTTCTATGGAGCAACTAAAATCGCTGCCTTCTGTGACTCCCAACTCGTAGTCATGCAAATAAAAGGGGAGTATAACACTCAACATTCCATATTTAAAAATAATAAAAACCTCATCCTAGACTTGGCAACTATTGACTTGGCAGATCCTGATTCTAACCCACTCATAGTCATTGCCGAATAACCTACCTACGAAAGAATACGAGTAATGCTCCTTGGTGGGGAAGAGAAGTGCCGGAAAGATGACTAAATGGACTTCATTGAAAAGAACCAACTCCTAGAGGATGAAGCACATGCTAGACTTATCAAGAAGAAGTCAGTAAGGTTCACAGTGATGAACATAATTCTCTACGAAAGATTATTCACAAAGCCCCTGCTAAGATGCGTCTATCCCAAGAAAACAAAAAATCTCTTGGCAGAAGTCCACTTAAGCATTTGTGGTGGTCACCTGAGGGCCAGAACCTTAGCTGATAAAATCATCACGCTAGGTTACTACTAGCCAAACCTGAGGTAATTGCTAGTATGTGATCGTGGTAGTAGATTACTTATCCAAATGGATTGAAGCAAAGGCCTTAGCCAAAATAATAGAGGAGAACGCAATAAATATTGTCCACGACTTCATCAGATGTTGCTTTGGGGTTCCACATACTATCATCTCAAATCATGGGCTCCAGTTCTCTAAAGCATTCGCTCGCTAGTGTCACAACCACCGACTGATGAGGCAAAGGCATTACCGCTAGTAGGTTATTATTGTTGCAAATTAATGGTTGCCATTACTTGTTGCATGAGCTCCTCGAACTATCTTTGCACAACTTCTCGCTCTTGCTGAATACGTTCCTCAAACTTGCTTTCCAATTGGCGATATGAATTTTCTCGCTCTTGACGCTCTATCTCCATTTGCCTTTGTACCTATTTCTGAACCCGACCATCGAATGTCTCTTAATCAACATTCTGACTACTGGAAGAAGAAAAGCATTGTGTAGTATGGCTGCATAATGGCATGTCAAAAAACGCAGCACCATGTGGTCTGAATCCAGGCAAGCGATCTCCCTTTTGTTGTTTGTCTTTAAGGACAATGGTCTTCCAAAGTTTTTCACGAAATGAGGGCCGCTCTGTGCTCTCAGGATCCATACTTTCTTCTTCAATAGCCTTCTCACGAGCATGCTTCACATACTCTTCCTCACAAAAAAAAACATTATCCGTTATGATAAAAAACAATGTTTATTTAACTAAATAATTTAAAATTTACTAATAGAAAATACTATTAACACTTACATAAAGGCCCCGGTAATAAGGGTTAATCCATTTTGGCCCTAAGCCTTCAAGATCCTGCGCAGTATCTGTAGCAATAAATACAGCAGCTGCATCAACATTAACTCCATGTTTCTTTTTCTTAAAAAATAAAAAAATTATAAATTCAAAATTTTATCAAATAATAATAATATATGAATCAAATAGAGTACTGCTTAATTTACAAACAGTGAGTAAATTAAGTTAATTTACCATACGGAGTCAAGTGTCGCTGAAGTTAATAGATCTTCCCATGTGTACACTTCCCTGCCCTTCTTTTGAGTTCATGTTAGTCTTTGCTATTTCTGAATTTCTCTAAATTTCTGACTTCTCCAATGTGCTTCCCACTACTCCCATGCACTTGACGTGCAATTAGATGAAGGCAAACCAACCTTTAGCCTTTTTTGTTTCTTGTCAAAGACTTTACCACTGTATCACTTAACAACTAATTTCTTTAAATCCTTCTCTATCGGAATCTCTGAGAACCGGGGCATGAATATTTGTGCTACAAAAATAGTAGAAGTAGTTATATAAACAGGGACCAGAATGGAATTTATAAATATACAGGGACTAAACTAGAAATATTGTGAACAAAAGGATCAATTTGTAATCTCAGAATTTATATTATGAGGATCTGTTTATTTTTGCCCCCAACCATGTCAACTTTAAATTCATATATATTCTAAAACAAATCAGCTAATTAAATTGCATAATTGGTATAGAGGAAAACTATTTTCTGTTAAGAAAAAACAAAGTCTATATAGCACAAGTATATGCATAGCACATGGTTGTTGGAAAAATAATGTGGTTTGAAGGAAATTAATGGATTAATTTCTAAAGGGTAATTTTGTCAAATTACTTAAGTGGTTTAGTGTTTGTGAAATTAAAATATTTATTTGTCCAAAATGGTTTTTGGATGAATTAAATATAAATGCTCAAAGGATGTGGCCCACTTTTGATAATAAAATTTGATTTTGTAAATCAAAAATTGGCATTGAATTTTTCTGATGTGCTCGACCGAGCAGAGTGTTAACTCGCCCGAGCATAGTAAAGGCAGAAGACAAAGTTTCTGGAAAGCCATGCTCGGCCGAGGCATATGCCTTGCTCGGCCGAGCAGATCTGGGCAAAGCCTTGCTCGGCCGAGCAAGGTACATGACTCGGCCGAGCAGATCCTGGGCATTAATGACTGTTTGATTTTCAAAATGTAACAGCCATGGAAATGAATATCAAAACTGAAATTGGTTAATATTTTCAGTTTAATGGAGATTAATTTCTTCGGATTAATTGTTATTAATCTCAAATTAAATCCAAATATTCAATTTTGATTTTCTAAGGCTTTTGGAGTTTTATATATTGTTGTTTGTTAACAACAAGGAAAAACACTTTTGAAAATCATTGGAAGAACACAAGAAAAACCCACAGCAGAAAAACCAAACACCTATCTTCTAAAATCCTCCTCCATAATCCTCTTGTTGCATCTTGTTGATCCTTTCTTTTGGCCTCCTTGCATAGTTAGATCAAGAGGTGATATTGTCCAAGCATAATTCAACTCGCCGGGAACTTTAGGTGCAAAGTACCCCCGGTCCGCATGTTCTATCCTGGGAGACAAGCGATCCAAGAAAACTCAAGCACACTCGGTGAGGGATCGAATATGTCATAAGGAGACTAGGGGTGGACATGGTTCGGTTCAAACCGCGGTTTGAGACCGAACCGAACCAAACCACGCAGTTTGGTTTAGTTTTTTTCTCTAAATGGTTTAGCTTGGTTTGAAAATTTAATAAATCGTGTGGTTCGGTTCAGCTCGCAGTCTGAAACCTCAAAACCGAACCAAACCGAACCGAACCAAACCGATTCAGAACGAACCGCGGTTTGGAACCGTGAAACCGAACCACGAAACCGAACCATGAAATTCTTGAACCGAAATCCTATCCGTTCATTAAAAATTAAAGATGAATCACAACTACTAATTTGAAAACCCTATATTGAAAGTCCTTAACTCAAACTGCCTCCTCATTTTTCAATTTTCATATCTTCTTTCTCAGTTGGTTTCTCTCTTCTCTCTTCTTTCTCTCGTGCTCGCCATCTCATTCCTATTTGGATAGTAGTATTTGTGTTTTATGTTAAATATATATGATTGCTAGTTTGATAAAAAAAATATGTAAAGAGCAACGCTTTTAGTTGGACAGGTTTGTAGTTCGGATAGCGGTCTAGACCGCAGTTCGGATAGCGGTTTGAACCGTTTATGAAACCGTGGTTTGAGACCGAACCGAACCAAACCGAGGTGGTTTGGTTTGGTTTGGTTTGAAATTTTCTATGGTTCGGTTTGGTTTGGGATTTTCCCAAATCGAGTACTAGCGGTTTGGTCTCCAAATTCCTTCCAAACCGAACGAAACCGAACCATGTCCACCCTAAAGGTGACAGTGGTTTCATTGGGCTCGTGTATCAAAATTCAACAACTTATCCTTTGTATTTTCAGTTTTTGTTAATTGTATTTTATTTATTTTTTCTGTAATTGTAAAACCCTTGTAACAATATTAAGACATACTCCTAATCGAGGGAGTCGATTACAGAATTTTAAAACAGAAAATACTAACTAAGTTGTTGTGTTTCAGATGGCAAATAACAACAACACCATGGAGACCCAAATTGGATCCCAAACCCCAAACTGGAAACGGAATTGGCTCTTCTGTTGTGACTAAGACAATCCATATCCCGACCCCTCATGCGGAAAAACCCGAGAAGTTTATTGGCCACGAATTTAAGCATTGGCAACAAAAGATGCTTTTCTACCTCACTACCTTGCACTTGGCAAAATATCTGAAAGAGGATATGCCAAAGGTGAGTGAAGAAGAAACTGATGTTACAACCTTAGCTGCGGTTGAAACATGGAAGCATGGGGAATACTTGTGCAGAAACTATGTCCTTAATTTGCTTTCATATTCTCTTTACAATGTGTTTAATGAGAAGAAATCTGCAAAGGAATTGTGGGGGTCGTTGGACCACAAATATAAGATTGAGGATGCGGGAACAAAGAAGTTCATTGTTGCCCGTTTCCTTGATTTTAAGATGGTGGACAACAAAAGTGTGAAATCTCAAGTTGATGAGTTTCAAACTATTTTGCACGAGATTCATGCCGAGGGTATGATCATAAGTGAAAGCTTTCAAGTGGCTGCGATCATTGAGAAATTGCCTCCATCTTGGAATGATTTCAAGAACTACCTTAAGCATAAGCGAAAGGAAATGGATGTGGAAGGAATCATCCTTCGTTTGAGTATTGAAGAGAACAATAGAGCCGCTGAGAAAAAGTTTGTTTCTAGTGTGGCTAAGGCCAATATGGTGGAGCATGGTGAAAGCTCCAAAGGCAAAAGCTTTGGGAAGGGAAAAGGGAAGGTTGTGACAACTTCCAAGCGTTCCCACTTGGAACCAAAAGGTGGTGTTTCCAAGAAGAAGTTCTTAGGAACTTGTTACAATTGTGGCGGTGAAGGCCACAAGGCTCATGCTTGCATGTTGCCCAAGAAGGCTCGTGAGGCAAACATGGTGAAAGGCATTGCTAGGGAAGTGTCCGAGATGCACCTCGCAGCTGTGACTTCCGAGGTGAATTTGGTGGGTTCAACCCCAAATCAATGGTGGATTGACACCGGCGCTACTAGACATGTGTGCTCTAATAGAGACATGTTTAGTACTCTTGTTGCTAAGGATGGCGAGAAGCTATTCATGGGGAATTCAGCCACCTCCGAGATCAAAGGAGAAGGAAAAGTGGTTTTTGAAGATAACATCCGGGAAGGAGTTGTCTCTCAACAACGTGCTTTATGTGCCCGATATCCAGAAGAACTTGGTGTCCGACTTTTGATAAAGCATGGTTTTTGTATTGTGTTTGAGTCCAATGTAGCACTTTGTCTAAGAGTGAAATGTTTGTTGGTAAAGGCTATGTCAATGATGGTCTGTTCAATTTAAGTGTAATGGTTGTTAAGCCAAAAGCTAATGATATGAATATGTCTTCCATTTACTTGCTTGAGTCATCTAATTTGTTGCATGGTAGACTTGGTCATGTTAATTTTGATTCTATACATCGTTTGACAAAAGCAAATTCTATTCCAAAGTTTAAAGTTGATTGTAAACAAAAATGTGAAATTTGTGTAGAAGCAAAATTAACGAGAAAGTCATTCCATTCAGTTGAAAGACATAGTGAACCTCTTGAATTGGTTCACACGGACTTATGTGACTTTAAATCAACACAATCACGGGGCGGCAATAAGTACTTCATAACTTTTGTAGATGATGGCACAAAGTATTGCTATGTGAAACAAAAATGTGAAATTTGCTATGTAAACAAAAATGTGAAATTTGTGTAGAAGCAAAATTAACAAGAAAGTCATTCCATTCAGTTGAAAGACATAGTGAACCTCTTGAATTGGTTCACACAGACTTATGTAACTTTAAATCAACACAATCACGGGGCGGCAATAAGTACTTCATAACTTTTGTAGATGATGGCACAAAGTATTGCTATGTGTATCTTCTAAAATGTAAAGATGAAGCTATAGAGAAATTTACTCTCTATAAAAATGAAGTTGAGAATCAATTAAACCAGAAAATTATGGTGCTAAAAAGTGATAAAGGGGGTGAATATGAATCTCCATTTGAAGCAATATGTGCTCAAAGTGGAATTAAACATATAACCTAGGCACCTTATACACCCCAATAAAATGGTGTTTCCGAAAGGAAAAATTGGACATTGAAAGAAATGATGAATGCCAGGTTATTGAGTTTGGCATTACTGGATAACATGTGGGGGAAAGCCGTGTTGTCGGCTAACTATGTGTTAAACAAAATACCTCGAAAGAAACAAGACAAAACTCCTTATAAACTATGGCATGGAAGAGTGCCAAGTTATAAGCACTTGAGAGTGTGGGGGTGTCTTGAAAAGGTAGCCATACCTCCTCCTAAAAAGGTGAAGATTGGACCTAAAACTGTTGATTGCATATTTATTGGATATGCATATAACAGTAGTGCTTATAGATTTCTTGTGTATGAGTCGAAAATTGAAGCTATACACAAAAATAATATAATGGAATCTGTGAACGTATCTCTCTTTGAGAATATATTCCCGTGTAAGTCAAGAAATGAGGCAAGCTCATGAACTAGGGTAATAGATTCAATAGAAGAAGAACACGTTCAAGATAAAAGTGAAGAAGAAGAGGTAGAACCTCGACGGAGCAAAAGAGCTAGGATTGAAAAATCCTATGGTCCGAACTTTCTAACCTATATGGTAGAAAGTGAACCACAAAGTTACAAAGAAGCCGTTAGCTCTACGGAAGGACCTTTGTGGAAGGAAGCAATTGAAAGTGAAATTGATTCCATTTTGCAAAATCACACATGGGAACTAGTGGACCTTCCTTCGGGAAGTAAACCACTAGGATATAGGTGGATTTTCAAAAAGAAAATAAAAGCGGATGGAACAATTGATAAGTATAAGGCCCGACTTGTAATTAAAGGTTACAGACAAAAAGAAGTCATAGACTATTTTGACACGTATTCTCCCTTCACGATAATAACGTCAATAAGAGTTGTACTTGCAATTGTCGCGTTGAGAAATCTTGAAATACATCAAATGGATGTAAAAACAGCCTTTCTAAATGGAGATTTAGAAGAGGAGATTTACATGGAACAACCCGAGGGGTTTGTTGCGCGTGGACAAGAAAAGAAGGTGCACATATTAGTAAAGTCATTATATGGCTTGAAACAAGCACCAAATCAGTGGCATCAGAAATTTGATAATGCTATGATGCAAAGTGGATTTAAAATAACTGAGTGTGACAAATGTGTCTATACTAAAACCACATAAGATGATCAAATCCACGAAAGACATGTTGAATTCGAAGTTTGACATGAAAGATATGGGACTTGCGGACGTAATCCTTGGAGTTAAAATTTCTAGAATATCCAACGGACTTGTGTTAAGTCAATCATTATGTGGATAAAATTCTTGAGAAATTTAGCAAGGATGACAATGGAATAGCGAGTACTCCAATTGACCCAAATCTTCATCTATCAAAGAATAGAGATGAACCGGTGTCTCAATTAGAGTATTCGAGAATCATCGGAAGTCTAATGTACTTGATGAGTTGTACTAGGCCGGATATTGCTTATACCGTTAGCAAGTTATGCCGGTGTACAAGTAATCCTGGAACAAATCATTGGAAAGGTATAGTAAGAGTATTAAGGTACTTAAGATATACTCGTGATTTTGGATTACATTACACTAGACATCCAGCTGTGATAGAAGGATATAGTGATGCTAATTGGATATCAGATATCAAAGAATCAAGGTCTACAAGTGGATATTTATTCACATTAGCAGGCGCAGCTATATCATGGAAATCTTCTAAGCAAACTGTTATAGCCAGATCAACCATGGAATCTGAGTTTATAGCATTAGATAAATGTGGTGAAGAAGCCGAATGGCTATGCCAATTTCTAGAAGATATTCCAAGATGGGAAAAGCCCGTGCCCGCAATTAGTATACATTGCGATAGCCAATCTGCGATTGGTAGGGCACAAAGTCATATGTATAATGGTAAGTTTAGACATATACGTCGAAGACATAATACCATTAAACAACTACTTGCAACTGGCACCATATCTATTGACTATGTAAGGTCAAAAGATAATTTGGAGGATCCGCTAACCAAAGGGTTAAGTAAAGAGATAGTTGCAAGGTTGACATTGGGAATGGGTTTAAAGCCTCTTGAGAAGTTAAACACATCGGAAAACCCAACCTAGCTGACTGGAGATCCCAAGATCTAGGTTCAAAGGGATAACCTAACTGTTAAAAGACTTGTAGCGTCACTGTGGGGGTCAACCGTATACTCATTCATGAAAGTGACATCCCGAGATGAATGAGGTTAAGCCTATGGCTTTTAATGATTCTTATGTGAAGTAAAATGGGTTACTTAAGAGAATCACCTATGTGAGAAAGAAGTAGAGGCCGCTTCGAGGAGAATTGTGTGAGGCTCAATTCTTAGACCTTCTCACAGAACCAGGCATTGTGATCCAGGGCCATGAATGGACACAGCTATGAGAGCTGAATTGTGTTAGAGAGACCTGTGTAAAGTATATGATCGGCTACACAAAACGCTAGCAGTTCAAGGACATCGCGTCTACTGATTAGCGAGTAGAGTAAATATGCTTTTACAAGGGAAGGTTCAAAGGGCAAACCCCTACCTATCCTATGCAGGTTTTCGACTGCCGAACTTTATCACCTATCCTCATGAATTTCCTTCATGTGGGGGATTGTTGGAAAAATAGTGTGGTTTGAAGGAAATTAATGGATTAATTTCTAAAGGGTAATTTTGTCAAATTACTTAAGTGGTTTAGTGTTTGTGAAATTAAAATATTTATTTGTCCAAAATGGTTTTTGGATGAATTAAATATAAATGCTCAAAGGATGTGGCCCACTTTTGATAATAAAATTTGATTTTGTAAATCAAAAATTGGCTTTGAATTTTTCTGATGTGCTCGACCGAGCAGAGTGTTAAATCGGCCGAGCATAGCAAAGGCAGAAGACAAAGTTTCTGGAAAGCCATGCTCGGCCGAGGCATATGCCTTGCTCGGCCAAGCAGATCTGGGCAAAGCCTTGCTCGGCCGAGCAAAGTACATGACTCGGCCGAGCAGATCCTGGGCATAAATGACTGTTTGATTTTCAAAATGTAACAACTATGGAAATGAATATCAAAACTGAAATTGGTAAATATTTTCATTTTAATGGAGATTAATTTCTTCGGGTTAATTGTTATTAATCTCAAATTAAATCCAAATATTCAATTTTGATTTTCGAAGGCTTTTGGAGTTTTATATATTGTTGTTTGTTAACAACAAGGAAAAACACTTTTGAAAATCATTGGAAGAACACAAGAAAAACCCACAGCAGAAAAATCAAACACCTATCTTCTAAAATCCTCCTCCATAATCTTCTTGTTGCATCTTGTTGATCCTTTCTTTTGGCCTCCATGCATAGTTAGATCAAGAGGTGATATTGTCCAAGCATAATTCAACTCGCTGGGAACTTTAGGTGCAAAGTGCCCCCGGTCCGCACGTTCTATCCTTGGAGACAAGCAATCCAAGCAAACTCAAGCACACTCGGTGAGGGATCGAATATGTCTTAAGGAAACAGTGGTTTCATTGGGCTCGTGCAACAAAATTCAACAACTTATTCTTTGTATTTTCAGTTTTTGTTAATTGTATTTTATTTATTTTTTCTGTAATTGTAACACCCTTGTAACAATGGTAACACTAAGGTTTTGCAAGGTCCAAAACACTACTTGGAAGAGGAAAAATCAAGAACCAAAGCATCTGCCCATATACTTTAGAACATTATAGATCATAATTATTCCAAAGGAAGAACGAAAGGCGACAAATTACGTCATTCTCTGACATATACTTAGAGTGAAACATCGGATTATAACAACATATATATGGCAAATTGTTCCCAACTTGGAACACAATATGAGGGATCCATCTAAACAGTGACCAGCGTTTGTTTTCTTTGTATAGAATGCTGATAAGTTTCTGAAAGCAAACAAGATAACTGTAGATCTTGTTGGGAATGATAAAATGAAGGCCAGTGAAAGTATCAAGCATATTTTAATGCCTTGTTCTAGTGAAGCAAGATCCCAAGTCATTCCTTATATTATTCGTAATTATAGCAGGTTCGTTATATTAAATATTTAGTTAGTTAATTTCTTATAGAGAACCTCTATGCAATAATTGACTGAGAAATTTCCAAAATAAAAATTGTATGATGCTTTATGTATAACCAAATTCAAATTTCAATTTATAACAAACATAACAAAATCAAACCCTAACTTAATTTAACAAACAACATTACACATTTTAATGCATTCGCAGAGAGAGAGAGAGAGGAATTACTGAGTGAAGGAGGTGAGAGATGAAGTGAGGCGAGAGTTGCGAATCAAACGTGGAGATATGAGAAGGAGATGAGAAAATGGGGTCGCAACTGACGGTGGACGAGAGAGACGGCGAACCGGAGAGTTTTTGATGTTTAAGTGAAACTGATTGGGAGGGGGGTTAGGGTTTTATTTATATGTCAATTTACCAATGGATTTTTCTGTCGGTATTACTGAAGGACCAAATCCTTCGATATTACCGACAGATATTTAAGAGTTACCGATATAATAAAATGTAAATTTAATAAATAAATTCCCTGCAATTGCAAATTAAAATTCCGTCGGTATTTGTTGTTGGTCCGTCGGTAATACCGATGGATGCGGTCCGTCTTTATTATTTCGTCGGTAAATTGCCATTTTCTAGTACTGTGAGTTTTCAACCCCAAGAATTAGGAGAATTACTCACAAGTCAATAAAATAACGAAAGAAGAATAAGACATGAAATGATAGAGAAGAACAGAAATACTTATTAAGATAATGAAGATAGAGATAATGGCCGAAAATAAACCTCAAGAACTTTATTTCTTCAAACATAGAATTTTCTCAATAACAATTGACGAATCTCTCAAAATCGGGAAATAAGTTGATGTTATGGAATACAAATGATACTATAGTATGTTTACAATAGTTTCTGGATGTTTGGAACTGATAAATATAATGCTTTTATATAGGCATTTAAGCCAAAAGTTGTGGCCCTTCTTTCAAAAGTCAACAAGAAAATCTGCAGCCTTTTGCATTGGCACGACCGTGCGTTATAAATTGGCACGGTCGTGCCAAATGAAAAATTGTGTCTTTTCAGCCACATGATCTGCACGGTCGTGCCAATTTGGCCGAGCGGCCGTGCCAACCAGAGTTGCTGCTCCTTGACCTCTTTTCATGCCAGAAGTGTTCCAAATGACCACGAACCATGTCTCATTTCATATTAACTCCAATTTTACTCCTGAAATCATGAATCCACCACAAAAACACCCCAAACATAATATCCACATAGAATATGATAAAATAGACTAAATATAACTTAAAATGAACTAAAATTAAGTTAAATGATGCAATTATGTAACTATAAACGTATATCAAATAGTCATTTATCAACTCCTCCACACATAACTCTTGCTTGTCCCCAAGCAAATTTAGAATTAAAAAGTAAAAATGGGAAAGTAAGCAATGACCATATAAAAGAAACATAAAGAATATAGTCCCCTCATAACGTGTTATGTTGCCTTACTTTTCCTTTGAATCATATCTATTCATAGCCAAAAATTCCAGAGAAAAATCCTAAGAAGCTATTGGGGTGTAGATCAAAAATTATAAATTTATATAGCATAGATGGAGTCTATCAAATAAAAACATAATGTGGGTGCTCTATATTATATTGGTTTGCTTAACAGTTATATGGACCAAATTCCCCAACATCAAGTAACTAGGCAATTAAATGTATTTACAATGACAACTATCTAATCATAAATAAAGGTAATTAAGGAAATCTGTCAAAGTTTTATGAAAAACTACAAAACTGCAAATATTTTGAGGCAAAAATTCTCTTCTAAAATTGCAAGTATTTTGAGAGGGATGAAATATAATTTATAAAAGTCATCATTTGCTTCTCTCAATAATTAATTTTGAGATAGAATCCTAGATTTTAAAATGGTGTGAAAGCATACTTTCTGTATGTGCTGATGCAATTGATAACTTCACGTTGGAAGCCTTGATATGTCAAACCTCCGTAAGCTAAATTCAATATCAAAGCAAGAATTTTATGAGAAGGGGTCATTATTATCTTTGGTATGAAAAATTATTACCTTCGTCTTAGAATAAGGTTCCAATTTTGACTTGGCAAGTTTATTAAAGAAATACTAGAAAAGGATAACTTAAGTGAATTGGGACATAATTGTCCCAAAGTAAAAAATTTATTCCGGAACATTAGATTAAAATTACAAAGGTTACTGTTTTATGTTCATTTATTATAGTTTTAAATTTATTATTTTCATATTTCAACTAAAATTAACCTTTTTATAAATGACCCTTGAATGCAGAATAGTCTCAAACATACTTCAGCTAGATACAGCTAGCTAAATAGTAGTTGAGATTTTAGTAAGTATAACTTACAACATTTTTTAATTTATTAATTCTGCATCACAGCAATTACAATGGAAAAAAAAAAGTATAGAAACAATTAATTGAAGAAGAAAATATGTATAGAAATCAAATCAGTAATGCAAAAATTTTGTTATAATTAGGCTCCGTTTGTTTGGGGGAAAATGTTTTCCGAAAAACATTTTCCTCATTTTTCGGTGTTTGTTTCGCACCAAAAAATTGGGAAAACTTCATTTTTATCTTATTTTTCAGAAAACATTTTCATTTTTTGGAAAACATTTTGCCGAAAATCATTTTCCGGAAAATGTTTTACGCTAAACAAACGGAGCCTTAGTAATGCAAAACAGTAACTGTAGCTTTAAGAACATTTGTCATGTTGGTAGTGGCATTGCGGGTAATGCTGGTAAACAGTGCAGATCCTCGAGCTAGTCGAAAAACTCCAGTTCCTCCAATAACTGTCAGCTCCCTAGAATCTGGAATCGTTGGATCGTATCCAATTATAGTAAGAGAGCTATTCGCGTACTTTCCAGTGAGCACAATATTAAGGGCGGTAAATAGGCTAAAGCCGCTTGTTGAAGAGGAAGTGAAGAAACCCTGACCTTGACCTACGTGCTCGGATGCCGTTAAATTTGGCCCAGCTGTCAATCTGTAGTCAACTACAACTACAAGGCCGAATAAATTCGGTTGAACTGTAACGTTGGGGACATTGGCCACCGGCAATGCTCCCTGACCCTGTGGATCATAATAAAATAGGAGTTGGGTTAACATTTCGTTAGGTTGCCTAACCTTTTCGTAAAATTCGAGATCGGTTGAGTTTGTAGAACCAACTTGGATTGCAAAAAGAACAGAAACTATTACTATTAGAAAAACCTTCTCAGCAATTCCCATTTTCTATAGTATTTGTATGTATTTTGTGTATATATATGTATGTGTGTGTGTGTGTTTTACTTCCCATGGTGATGGAACATTATATTGAAATAATCTGCGGAGCTACGAAGAGTTGAAATTTAAACTGCCGGCAAGGTTTACTTTTCAAATGAGTAGTATGAAAAATCCTTTGACTAAAAAAGTCAATAGCATGAATTTCTACAAGAATCACCAAAAGATAAAGAAAATTGGGACCAAAGTTTAAGATTGATTGTGAACTTATTTTAAGATTGTTCCACAAGATAAAGAAAATTGGGACCAAAGTTTAAGTTAACCAAAAAAGTCAAACTATATTTATTATCATTTAGTTGTGAAAATTGTTAACTGTAATATTTTTAATTGAGAATCAAATACAAATTTTAGAATTTATATAATTAAATTGCTGTTAAATTTTGGTCAAAGATTAGAGTTGGTCTTATAAAAAACTAGTTTTTTCTTAAGATAAGGAAAAACGTGTTTTTCAAAGCGCTGTTCAAAATAAACGGTGGCAATTTTGTAATTACTGACCATTTGCCTTTTCAAGCATAAGGCATTGTTCTTTCAGCCCTTGGTTGGTTCTTTCAAGGTGTTCAATGGTTTTACTTTGGGATAGGTTATCAGTGAGCAATGAAGCAAAGCTAGTTTGGTGTCTTTTAATTTGAATTAAAAGGGTGCTAACTAATTGTTTAAATTCTTCATTAGTTAAAGAGTTAAACTGAGGTACCTGCTTTAGTTCTTCAGCAACAGCTAAGGCTTCAAGGTCTTCTTCATTGTCTGAATCTTCATCATCTCCTGCCATTAGGCATATCATTGCTTCTTCTCCTTCACTTTCAGAATCACTGAAGTCAAATTCCTCATCACTGAACTTGGATGAGTCAGCAATCATTACTTGCTCCTTGTTTTTCTCATTCTTCTTTTTAGTGTAGTTGTAGCAGCTGCATCTTGAACTGTGAATGATCTCCTTGGAGTAGGAGAATGTCTTAGTTGTCTGATTGTCCTTAGGTTTCTTTGGTTCAGGACATTTAGATGAGTAATGACCAAGCTTCTTACAGTTGAAGCATTCAACTTTCTTTTTATGGTT
This sequence comes from Adenophora triphylla var. japonica, assembly GCA_022495995.1. Taxonomy (NCBI): domain Eukaryota; kingdom Viridiplantae; phylum Streptophyta; class Magnoliopsida; order Asterales; family Campanulaceae; genus Adenophora; species Adenophora triphylla. Next base: position 118,676 of record JAFEMH010004738.1, read on the forward strand.
CTCTTGTTCAGAAGTGGATGGGCTATAACTTCTCTCAAATGTCTTCTTATGAGCTCTTAGGGTATTTCTGACAGCCATGGATATGAGACTTGGTAGGTCTCCTTAGGAGAGATTGTTTGAGGGGTGGTTTACTTTTTGAAGGGAAATGAGAACCATGGTATCAATATCTTGTTGGGTAATGGGTTTGTGAGTGGTTTCTTGGGAAGCTAACGCAAGGGTTTGTGAGATAGAAGGAACAGGTTGAAGTTTTATCATTCTTCATAGGCCTCTAGTTTTCCAAAGTATTGTTCAACGGTCATGGTGCTCCATTCTGCACCTTCTCTTATAGGTAGGGCTACCTTCTCATATCACTACAAGAAAAATAGGTTTTAGCGACGGAAAAATCCGTCGCTAAAAGTCAAATTTCCGTCGCTAAAGCTCTTTACCGACAGATTACCGACGGATTATTTCCGTCGCTAAAACCCTCGTCGCTATTGTTTAACGACGGAATTTCATGTCCCTCGATAATTTAACGACGGACCAATCCCTCGCTAATCGATTCCAAACCGTCGCTAATAACATGGATGGGACGACGAATTTATGATATTTTGCGATGGAATAATCCGTCGTTATTGTTTAAAATCCGTCGCTAAAATTTATTACATATTTTCACAATTTTATTAATTTTTTTAAATTTTCTTTTTTCAATATTTTTATTTTTGATATAACAAATTACCGACGGATATTTCCGTCGCTAATTTGATATTTTTTATTAAAAAAATTAATTATATATATATATCAACAGTTACACTTTGCTCCCTCAACTTCAAAATCAATTTAACCAATCCCTTAACTTTTATTATTCTCAAAGATAACCAAAAGATGAAACTCAAAAACCTAATAAAAAACAAATAATCCCCACAGCACAAAAATAAAAATATTGTTTCCTTAAATCATATATATAACAAATAATCCCCTCAACAATTACATTTGCTCCCTCAAAAAGATGAAACTCGAAAACCTAATAAAAAACAAATAATCCCCACAGCACAAAAATAATCCCCCCACAGCACAAAAATTAAAATAAATAACAAATAATCCCCTCAACAGTTACACTTTGCCTTTGCCATATCACCCTTTGCCATATCACCCAACTTCAAAATCAATTCTCCAGTTCATCGTCTCCAGTTCGTCATCTCCGGCCCACCATCAGTACCGGCGTTCCATTGTTGTTTCTTGTGACTTGTACCTCCCTTTCTAGTTGTGTCATCTCCGGTTATCCATCAGCGGCGTCAGATCTACATAGATCTGTAATAAAAATTCAGATTTGAGCAAGAAATAGATAGAAATAGATGAAAATAGAGAAAGAAACTTACCGGAAAATGAAGGCGGCCATTGATACCAGTGAGCTGCGTGAAGAGAGAGAGGCGGCCCACCACCCCTTATGTCTCTTATACACATAGAAAGCTGAAAAACAGTTAAAACTTAATCAAACCCAACAGACTAAAAATCCAACTGAAACTAAAATTTCAAAAAATAAAATAAGCAATTCAACCTTGGGTGCCCAAAAGAGTATCGCTGGAAGCGACTCCATGCCAACCACGGGAGACAAGGAGCGATAGTGCCACGCTGCGTGCATCCAAACAACTCAATATCATCATCATGATATCCGAACCAAATACCACCAGAGGATCCCGTACACCAAACTCACCGGATTCCTCCTTCTCCTTCACGTTATTAAATGCGGGTTCCGTTTCTTCTTCCTCTTCTTCACAACAGAACTCTCCATAACCACCAACGCTCCATCACCGGAATCATAACTCAATTCAGGACCATCCAGTTCAACCTCCATCCAGTTCAACCCCCACATCAGGTAGTTCACCGCCCGAGCCGGCGGCATCATCGTGGAAGGATGACGGGGAGAAGGTGGGAGGACGGCGGTGAGAATGGTGAAGAGAGAGAGAGAAGATGAGGGAGGCGGATGGTGATGTTGAATTGAGTGGGAAGGAACATGAAGAGAGAGAGAGAGAGAGAGAGAAAATGAGGGAGGCGGATGTTGAAGGACCGTGAAGAGAGAGAGAGAAGATGAGGGAGGCGGGTGGTGAAGGAAGGTGAAGAGAGAGAGGGAGAGAGAAGATGTGGTAGGGTTTTATTTAATAATTGAGTGAAAGAGTGTGAGAAAGAATCTTGGCCATTGATTTGAATTGAATGGAGGGTTGAGATGATGATTCAAATGAAATAGTTTGTTAAAATGTGAGCCATTAGATCCATGTTAAATGTGTTATTATAGATGGCTAAGATGGTGATCCATGTCAAAGCTAAAAATTTAATAAAATAAATGTCAAATAGTTAATAATGCTTATTATTAATAACCATTCTTTATACTTTCATTTATTTGATTTTTTTTATAACTTTTTGAGAAAAATTTCAGTAGTAAAAAATTTCTCAAATATTTATTTATATGCAAAAAAAATATTAAAAATATATTGCTTAGTAATATATTTGAACCCATAAATCCCACTCTATATCCTAAATAAATTACACCATAAATCTTATATCCTAATAACTATAATAATTTAATAATTAATAAAAATAATTACTAATAACTATAATAATTTAATATATAATATAATTTCATAATAATGAGCGTATAATAAGTAATAATATTTAATAATAACAATAGTGATAATGATAGTAATTAGTAATAAAACAAGTAATCACCAATAATATTTATTAAAAAAAAAGTTATGTTTCATTTTTTTCTTTTATATACTTTCATTTCTTTAAAAAAAATTATGTTTCATTTTTTTTAAATGAAAGTTTATAAAATAAAATTACTTGAGAAGTTGTTAAGTAGTGACTTTTTTTTTAAATGTTAAGTAGTGATTTTTTTTTTAAAATGTTACATAAAAAAAGCTAAGATTTAATTTAAAAAAAATAAGTATATAAAAGAAAAAAAGAGGGACGGACAATAGCATATATTTTTTTTAATTTTTTTTTAATTTTTTTATGGCTTAGTAATATATTTGAGATGTTTGTTAGTCGTGAATTTCTAAAAAAAAAAAATTAAGAATTTTTATTTAAAGAGAGAGAGAGAGAGATGAGGGAGTTAGTAAATAAGGAAGGAAGAAAGAAAATGTGAGGGTTTTGTTGGGATGAATTTGGATCATTGGATGTATATGAGTTAATGGTTTAGATTGTGTTGGGGTATACCCTATACCCTATAGGGTATACCCTATACCCTATACCCTATAGGGTATAGGGTATAGAGATGGTATACCCTATATGTAGGGTATACCACATGGTATATTGGGTATAGGGTATACCCTTATGTGATATCTGGTATATGGTATACCCTATAGGGTATAGGGTATAGGGTATACGATATAGGGTATAGGAGTATATGGGGTATACCCTATAGATATAGGGTATACCCTAGGGTATAGGGTATAGGGTATACGTATAGGGTATAGGATATAGGGTGTATATGCCCTATGGGTATAAGTGGTATAGTGTATACCCTATAGGTATTATGATAGCCTATAGTACTTATACCCTATACCCTATAGGGTATAGGGTATACCATTTATAGGGTATAGGGTAGGGTACCCTACACCCTATACTATAGCCATGGTTATAAATTAACATATACCCTGGTACATAGGGTATACCCTCTATAGTATAGGTATCAGGTATACCCTATAGTGTATAAGATATAGGAGTATACCCTATGTATAGGGTATATATCCCTATACCCTATAGGAGTATACCCTATAGGGTATATGGTATAGGATATAGGGTATACCCTATAAGGTATAGGGTATATAGGTATATAAATCTATACCCTATAGGGTATACCCTATATGGTATATGGTATAGGGTATGCACTTATACATACCCTATAGTATAGTATATACCACATATATACCCTAATGGGGTATACCACATAGGGTATAATGGGTATACCCTATATATACCCTATACCCTATAGTATAGGAGTATACCCTATACCCTATGTATGTATACACTATACCATATACCCTATACCCTATGTGGCATACCCTATACTATAAGGGTATACCCTATGTATAGGTATGTACCACATACCCTATACCTTATACCCTATAGGGTATATCGATACCCTATAGGTAGTATACCACTATAGGGTATGTGGTATACCCTATGTGGCATAGTGGTACCCTATAAACAAGTATAGGTATGATACCTATAGGGTATGTGGTATAATGTATGTATATAGTGGTATACCCTATAGGGTATAGTATAGGTATAGGGTATACCACATACCACATGTATAGGGTATAGGGTATATACCAATGCCCTGTAGGTATACCCATATGGCATAGGGTATAGGATATACCCTATACACATATGTATACCACCTAGGGTATAGGGCATATATGGTATACATAGGGTATATGGTATACCCTATAAGGTATGGTATACCCTATAGGGTATATGGTATGACCCTATAGGGTATAGGAGTATACCCTATGTGGTATCAGGGTATAGTATTCTATATAGGGTATGTGGTATACCACTATTTATAGGTATAGGGTATACCCTATGTACATAGGTATAGGTATACCATTTATACCTATATAGTATAGGGTATGTATGGTATAGGGTATGTGGTATACCTTATACCTATAGGGTATGTATATATCCTATATAGGGTATAGGTATACATACTTATAGGGTATAGGGTATACGGTATAGGGTATACCCTATAGGGTATAGGGTATACCCTATACCCTATATGGTATATGTATAGATACCCTATAGGGTATAGGGTATCCTATACCCTATAGGTATAAGGTATAGGATATAGGTATACCCTATACCCTATAGGTATAGTATAGGGTATATACCCTATACATGGTATAGGGTGGTATACCACCTATAGGGTATAGGATATACCCTAAGTGGCATAGGGTATAGGGTATACCCTATACATTTATACCCTATAAGGTATACCCTATACCCTATACCCTATATGGTATAGGGTATACATATAGTATAGGGTATATGGTATAGGGTATACCCTATACCCTATATACTATACTATGTGGTATATGGTGCACCTATAACCCTATAGGGTATACTCTATAGTGTATAGGGTATAAAAGTTATATAAAAAAGGTTAGAAAAAAATAAACAAATGAAAGTATAATAAAGAAATCAGAGACGGGTAAAATTTTTTAATTTTTATTTATAAATGTATAGTTTTTTTTTTTAATTTTTATAAATATAAATAAATATTTTGGTCATTTTTTAGTATTGAAGTTTTATACACCATGTATATTCAATATACAATATACCGTTCATATATCCTATACACTATATTCCAAATAAAATATGTATTCAAATAATTTTATACTTTATAAAATTAATATTTGATATTCACTCTTCAAAAGATATATATTCATTTTAAAAATATAAATTACAATTAAATAATATAATTAACTTATTAACATTTTAAGAATGTCACATATTTTTATCATATTTAGCCTTACTTCATTTATATTTGAGGTAAACTTAACAATTAGGTATTAATAAACATGCATTAGACTGTATATATAAAAAAAAATCCGTCGCTAATCCGTCGCTAAATGAAAATGAAATAATTTTTTTTTATTTTTCAATTCTATAGCGACGACAAACATCCGTCGATAATTTTTTTTTACAATCCGTCGTTAATCCGTCGTTAAATGAAAATGAAATAATTTATTTTTATTTTTTTAATTCTATAGCGACGAAATACATCCGTCGGTAAAAAAAATTTGCAATCCGTCGCTAATCCGTCGGTAAACCGTCGGTAAAAAAGGCGCAATTTTTTGGCGCCACTTTTACGACGAAATAGTGAGGAAAAGTTGTCCGTCGTTAAATCTGTCGTTAAATCCGTCGGTAAAGTTGTCGTTTTCAGCTTTATTTTTTTTATTTTTTATCCCTCACTATTCCCTCGCTAATCCGTCGCTAATAGCGACGAAATTGTGTCAGTCGCTAAAATCCGTCGCTAAATGATAGTTTTCTTGTAGTGTATTCTTGGGGAAGGTTGGAATATATTTTGAGGCATAGATCTTGGTTCTCAAATATTTTTCCATGGTCAGCAATGGATCTGATCAGATCTTCAAACCTTGGTTTAGCAGCACTCACTTTTTCACCGGGGTAGAACTTAAAATTGTCAAGTTGTCTAAGCAAATTATACAAGTTTTGGGTTCTAACACTGGTGTGTTTCTAGAATTTGGTGTGGATGAGTTCCCATGCTGCCTTAGCAGTTGGTTCTTTAGCAATTTCTTGTGCAAGGGAGTCATTTACACTCTTTTGGAGTATGTTCTTGACTTTAAGATTGGCACTAAATAATTGCCTTTCTGATTCAGTCCAGCATTCTGGGGATTTCATTTTACTGCCCCCACCATTTGTATCTAGTGTGATAGGGCAGGTTACTTCATTTTCTAGAGCATACCAGTTCCAGATACTATTTGCATCAAGGTAGGTTTTGATTTTTGATGCATAGATTTCAAATGATCCACAGTCATCAATGTGTGGAATGTCTTTCTCATTATTTCTTCTTGGTTGAGGCATGGTGGGTTGAGAATTGATCCTTCACAAGTTGTTATACTTTTGTAGGTGAAGACAAGCTCTGATACCAATTGAAAGGTCCTGTTTGCTTAATCAGTTAAAAGGTTAGGCAGTTAAGCTTTGACAGATGAGGTAAAATCTTAGCTGTCAGATATTAACTGATTTAAAAAACAAGAGTGTAATGTGCAGCAGAATAAATAGTGTTGAAATAATGTAAAGACAAGTGATTAGTGTATGTGTGTGTAGATGTGTGTGCGTGTTGTGTGATAATACCAAATGAACACAAGAATTTTAAGGTGGTTCAGAGTTCACTTCTCCTACGTCCACCCTCACTGTCAACCTTGACTAGTGAGATCAATCCACTAAATCTAGTTCCCTTTAAGATTTACAATGGTTGATTAGCCAAGTTCCTTGACCTCCTCTTCCTAATTAGTACAGTCAATTAGGGATTTGCTTGTTACGAAGCAAATTACAATACACACTTAAAGTCAGTCTTAAGTGGTTTACACAGTAGTTTATACACCTGAATTACAGTTACAAGTGTCTCAAATTGCTTGATTGTTGGTTGCAGGTTTTGCATGTGTGAAAAGGTTGAAGGGAAGGTTGTAAATGTTGTATGTTGAAGGGCATTGTCTTCAGTCTTGAAGGTTTCCTTTTATAGGCTGTAATATAGCCGTTGGAGGAGACAAGGTAGTAAAAGCAAGTGGGTGAAATAATGTTTGTATTTAGAGCCTTGTTGACTGGATGATAACAGGCTGTAATCTGCAACCATTGTATATGATCTTCATGGAGATGAGCTGGCAACATCTGTTGAGAGAAATTGGGCAAGGCACATCTTGGTTATCACATAAAAACATCACTGCTGTTGTTGCTGAAGATCATAGCTGTCAGAGGGATGAAACCTCTGCTGATGAGAACCTTAGCTGTCAGGCTTAGTTCTTTGAGTTTGCAGGTTTTAGGAGTCAAGCAATTGGGTAGGTGATATGTAATGATCCTTATGTAAATAAATACATTGATTTATATGATAGGTCTTTGTTTGATCATTGCTGTCCAGTTAGTTAAGGGGAAGAACAGGTTGAGCTTGGCTGTCCAATGTTCATGAGTTATCTTGGCTGTCAGATAACATTGGATGTGATATGTTTCTTTGTCAAAACCCTATATAACTATGTGGTTTACATAGTTAGGTCCTAACAAAGGGAATCGGATTGGTCGCAAGAAGGGCGACGTTTGGAGAATAATTAGGTTTATTGAATAAACATTCTATTTCATTTGGTTGTAAGTACATTAATGGCTGGTATGATTTTACTAGCTGAGACATTAAGTATTTTTTTTCGCTTTTGCATTTATTAGGTTATTTATGGTATTTAATTACATTTATGATGTAATAGGGTTTGTGGGTGGAAACCCTAATATCTTGAAGTATTATTTTTTGTCATTGAATGTTCATTTATGTATGGAAAAATTAGGAGTGTTACACTGACCTTGTGAATCATAATAGAATAGGAGTTGGGTTAACATTTCGTTAGGTTGCCTAACCTTTTCGTAAAATTTGAGATCGTTTGAGTTTGTAGAACCAACTTGGATTGCAAAAAGAGCAGAAACTATTACTATTAGAAAAACGTTCTCAGCAATTCCCATTTTCTATATACTAGTGTTACTCCCGTGCGATGCACGGACAGATACTAACACATAAAAGATAAAAATTTATACAAATACAACAGGAAATAGAGATGTTTGTATACATTGTAGAACACTTGTTTGAAAACTATATTATCAGTACAAATATCAGATTGAAGATCACAAAAATAAATATATATTTAAGGCATAGTTAGTTTGTACAAAACGCGTTTTATACGTAAATTCATGTTCTATTCAATAATACTCTCGTTTGGCATCCGTTTTTCAATGCTATGAAGTTAAACACATATTTTTATGTAAACATAGTTATTGTGTATTGAACGTGATATGTGCGTAATTTTAGTTAAGAAACATGTGATTAAGGGAAGTAATTTGTCCACAGTATCACTTAGTTTTCGTCAACGATTGGAAAAGCGTAATCTATCCTAGTTCTAAGTCTCACAATCTTTCTCTTCTACTGCAATTCGGAACTCTGGACTCTAGTAATTCTCCAAATAAACAAATTATATGAAACTATCTGAACGGAATAAAAGTGACGGGCTAGGCCCAACGTACGAAGCCCAATTATTCTGACACTATTACAGCAACATCATCAAGTGGACCGGCCCGATTATTTCAAGGCCCATGTCCCAACGACAAAGATCAGTCGATCTAGCTCATTGTCCGACCATCATTGGTCCCGGCCCAGCTTTGTCCGCATACGATCATCCATTTGTACGAATTCTATCAGACTGTGATACGAAGTCAGGTCGACCTTGTTCCACTCAGGTGACCTCGACCTACAGAGACGTACGTCGACCTAAGACTTCCCATGCGTAGTCCTACAATCTCGGAATATGTTATGCCGATATTTTCTCACTGATTTTCGGGGTTCGTTACAATCCTACTACAATTCTACTTCCTGCGAAGGCTATAAATACCTCACAACATCCAACGTTAATAGGTAATGATCACTTATTGGCTATCGTAATTACTTACGTGAATACAGTTTATAAGATAATAACAAAACACCTTATCATCACGCCGGAGAGTCTTAGTCAGAGACCATCCCGGCTAGTCGTTTGTTCATTGGTTTCAGGTCAATAAAGCCATGTGATCATCCTAATTGCTGGACGTAGGCTGATCAACACATTCCTTGCAGAATCACTATCAAGTATTATCAATTTCGATTTTTGATAAGTGATTTTGTTCTTGAGCCGTATTCAGCTTCTACATCCATGTTTGATTTTTACATATTTCATTAATGTTATTGTTATATAATATTTTAAGATTTTTGTATATAGATTAATATAGTAGTACTATTTCCTCCATCTCAAAATATATAATTAACTTTCATTTTTTAGAAAAACAATAAAGAGTGCTATTTTTTTTACATCCACGTTTGATTTTTTTATTTCTTTCTTTTCACGTGAGAGTTAAGTCATATTTTTATAAATATATTATACTGCTAAAACATTAGCTAAATGTATAATTAATATTCATAATTTACATATATATATTTATTATATTTTTCCTTTACTTTTACGTTGTTATTTTGACTATGATACGTATAATACACGTTATATAAAAAATACATAATATATATTTATATTCTCCTTTTCTCATGTCGTATTTTTTGGCATATTTTTAAAATAAAATTCGTACACAAAAGATGAAAATTAAAATAAAACAAACATGAAACATACCATTTGGACTTTTAACTCTGGTTAAAACAATGTACAGTTGGCCATGAAAAAAAAAATGGCTTCTTCATTACATCAAATCTCAATATGTCTCTTGAATGGAATGAAAATAGTTTTCAGGTGGTGATTTAATAATAAATATATATTTAGTTCTTTCAAAAAAGAATATTATATATTTTGTGTATAGTAGTTACCTTTTTATTATTAATAATAGTTATCTTCAATAAGAACTACTGTATTAAAATAAGAAAATTCAAAAAAAAAAAATACAATACAATATATTATAACTTTTTTTAAGAAAAAAATATTTTAACTAATCAAACTGGAAGAAAAATATAAAAAACATAGTACAAAACAAATATAACCTGATCCATTTCCCGTAACCCCTTCCTATCCAGTTTCTACAATTAATATTTAAATGAATTGAGTAACTTTGGGAGTAGTTATGAAATATGAGAGAGTCATCTTTCTGACAAAAAAAAAAAATGGAATAAGAGAGATAACAAATTAAATTCATCAATAATTATTGAATGTTATTTATTGAAATAACTATTTGATTTTTCCATAAATATGCTAGCCTTGAAATCCGCCAACCACCTTTTATTTTCCTATGATATTTTTATCTCCTTATTTTATTTTGTCAAACCCATAAAATCTGGCTTGCCAATCTTTCATCTTCTCAACATACGAGTATACTCATCTCCATGCCTCCGACACGGGATAAAAATAAAAAAAATCATGCATTATACTCATTTTTTTAAAGAAACATATACTCATCTCAATATATATATATATATATATATATATATATATATATATATATATATATATATATATATATATATATATATATATATATATATATATATATACATATATATATAAACAAACCAAATTGATTTTTTTTTGGTAATAATAATTTTTAGATTTGACTAAAAATTATTATTTCAAAAAAATAAAAAATAATTTATTATTTAGATGGCTTGTATACAAAATTGTAAAAAAGTTTAATTAAACAACTTAAAAAAATGTTTTTTAAAATAAACTTAAAATAAATAAATTATTAACTTATAATTTTTAAACTTGAATATAGGAATAGTAATACAACATCTACTTGAATTACTTTTTTGGATAAAATAAATAAATTTTTAATTTATGAATTTTTAATAGTTTTGCCATAAATTAATCAATTCATCTCTGACCCTAATTTTTTTTTTTTTTAAAAGAAGGCAAATCGTCAAATTTCCCCCACCCCTCTCTCTCTCTAGTTTCAAGGAACAAACTTTCCCAATTTCTTTTAGATATAGATATATCTCTAAATGTTTTATTTTTTTAAAAAAAATCATAGTCATATTTTTATAAAATCAAACTGGAAAAAAAATATAAAAAACATAGTACAAAACAAATATAACCTGATCCATTTTCCGTAACCCCTTCCTATCCAGTTTCTACAATTAATATTTAAATGAATTGAGTAACTTTGGGAGTAGTTATAAAATATGAGAGTCATCTTTCTGACAAAAAAAAAAAAAAATGGAATAAGAGAGATAACAAATTAAATTCATCAATAATTATTGAATGTTATTTATTGAAATAACTATTTGATTTGTCCATAAATATGCTAGCCTTGAAATTCGCCAACCACCTTTTATTTTCCTATGATATTTTTATCTCCTTATTTTATTTTGTCAAACCCATAAAATCTGGCTTGCCAATCTTTCATCTTCTCAACATACCGTATACTCATCTCCATGCCTCCTGACATGGGATAAAATAAAAAAAAATCATGCATTATACTCATTTTTTTTAAAGAAACATATACTCATCTCAATATATATATATATATATATATATATATATATATATATATATAAACAAACCAAATTGATTTTTTTTTGGTAATAATAATTTTTAGATTTGACTAAAAATTATTATTTCAAAAAAATAAAAAATAATTTATTATTTAGATGGCTTGTATACAAAATTGTAAAAAAGTTTAATTAAACAACTTAAAAAAATGTTTTTTAAAATAAACTTAAAATAAATAAATTATTAACTTATAATTTTTTAAACTTGAATATAGGAATAGTAATACAACATCTACTTGAATTACTTTTTTGGATAAAATAAATAAATTTTTAATTTATGAATTTTTAATAGTTTTGCCATAAATTAATCAATTCATCTCTGACCCTAATTTTTTTTTTTTTTAAAGAAGGCAAATCGTTAAATTTCCCCCACCCCTCTCTCTCTCTAGTTTCAAGGAACAAACTTTCCCAATTTCTTTTAGATATAGATATATCTCTAAATGTTTTATTTTTTTTAAAAAAAATCATAGTCATATTTTATAAAATTAAAATTTTAAAAGTGAATAGCAAAAATATTCATTGATTTTTAATTTGTTAAAATGTTAATTTTGCCCTTTAAAATCACTAACAAAATGTCGGTACAAACTCACTATGGATGTTGAAATTTTACTTTTAGCTAGTATTTACAAACTCACCCTAATGCTCGCTTTTCATTTCTAAATTTCGTACATTGTGATTATTTATGCCCCTATTATAGTAGTATTTACGAACTCACTAACTAAATGTCAATTTTGCCCTTATTTTTGAAAGCGACATTTCTGAGCGGGAGATGGAGACTTTGTTGATTTTATATATATAGAGATTTGTATGTATTTAGTGTATATATATGTATATGTGTGTGTGTGTATTTTACTTCCCATGGTGATGGAACATTATATAGAAATAATCTGCGGAGCTACGAAGAGTTGAAATTTAAATTGCCGGCAAGGTTTACTTTTCAAATGCGTAGTATGAAAAATACTTTGACTAAAAAAGTCAATAGCATGAATTTCTACAAGAATCACCAAACGTATGAAAAATCAGCATCAAAGACTGATTGTGAACTTATTTTAAGATTGTTCCACAAGATAAAGAAAATTGGGACCAAAGTTTAAGTTTACCAAAAAGTCAAACTTTATTTATTATCATTTAGTTGTGAAAATTGTTAACTGTAATATTTTTAATTGAGAATCAAATACAAATTTTAGAATTTATATAATTAAATTACTGTTAAATTTTGGTCAAAGTTTAAGTTGACCAAAAAGACGGAAATATATACTCCCTTCGTCCCACTTCAAGGGTTCTAGGGTAGTATTTCACGCTTCTTGAGAATTTTTTTAAAAAATGTATAAAGAATTGCAAGTGTGTAGAAAGTTAGAGGAGAGAGAATGTAAAAGTTAAAACATTTATGATAAAACCTCTTTTTGATTGGTTTTTTTGTAAATATGCTAACATTATAAGGGCATATAATGAATTTTTTTTTTGTAAATATATTTACATTATAAGGGTATAAATGTCCGTAACACTGTTCAAAATTTGTCATTTATGGAATGGGTCTGGAACGGATCAAAAAGAAAAAGTAAGACTCTTGAAGTGGGGCGGAGGGAGTATTTATTTTCCAAATGGTTAATCTCACTTTACTACCCCAAAGTTTACCTGGTGTATCATTTGAGGATCTGTAGTTTCATTTCTCTCATTTTTAAGCCCAAACTTTAATTTTTATATCATTTTGGAGCCTAAAGAACATACTTTCGTTAGATTGTTAACATAAATTTTAGATGTGCCAATGAATATCTATTTTATTATTAAGAGGCACCCTGAAAGTATTTATATGCATCAACTGATAATTTTTAGTTTTTTATATGGTTCGTTCAGAAAATAACAATTTATAAGCGAAATAATTTTTCATAAAATCTTTAAAGAGTAATAACTACTCTATCTCTTCAAACAAGAAAAATGTAGTAATACAAAAATGAATAAAATATAATAAAAATAAAATAATAAGCATGTGAACAAACAATAATAAGAAGAACAATGCTCACGTGTTCGTCATGTTTGTAATCGATTATATGATTATCCAAAAGTGATGTTAGAATGGGACCTTCTCAGCAATTCCCATTTTCTATATATTTGTATGTATTTTGTGTATATAGAAATAATCTGCGGAGCTACGAAGAGTTGAAATTTAAACTGTTGGCAAGGTTTACTTTTCAAATGAGTAGTAGTAAAAATCCTTTGACTAAAAAAGTCAAAATTATTGATTTTATTGATTTTAATAATGTCAAAATTATTGATTTTATTGATTTAAACGAAGAGTTGAAATTTAAACTGCCGGCATGAATTTCTACAAGAATCTAGTTACGTCCCAAAATCAGTGACCGAACCCGTCCGGGTTATTAGTGATTTTAAGATTGTTCCACAAGATAAAGAAAAGCACCATAAAAGACCGAGAATATTAGACTCCGTTTATTTCTCGTAAAATGACTTTAAAATAATAATTTCCTGTTTGAAGAGATATAGTAGTTATTACTACATTTCTGGATATACTTTTCACAGGTTTCTGGATATAGATTTGGCCAAGGTCATGGTCAATACAAAATTTCTGGATATCCTTTCTTTTAATTTCTGGATATACTTTTTAGTGATTTATGGATATATATACTTGGTCAAGGCCAAGGCCATGGGCCAAGGCCAAAGGCCAAGGGTCAAAACCAAGGGCTAAGGCAAGGTCTTGAGTAATACAAATTTTCTGGATATCATCTTAAAAAGATTCTGGATATCACTTTCAAAGAGTTCTGGATATCCAGAATATTTAATATTGATATCCAGAAGCCTTTCAAAAGGTTCTGGATATCTAATACAAAAATTTCTGAATATCCTTTCAAAAGGTTCTGGATATCCAGAAACTTTCAAAATGAATAACCAGAAATTTAGAATTGCCCAAGCCAAGGTCATGGCCAATACAAAATTTCTGGATATCCTTTCAAAAGGTTCTGGATATCCAGAACATTGAATGTTGATATCCAGCCAAGCCAAGGCCATGGGCCAAGGTCATGGAAAAAACCCGTTTCTCCATAAATTATGGAGAAACACGTTTCTCCCTAGATTTTGGCATCCTATTATGAGTAGGAAAATATTACTTATCCCATATTGGTTAGAAGAAGGAATAGTAATCTCATATCGATTAGGAAAGGGAAAAAGTGGGTGTGCCTCCCCTATATAAATAGGCTTCACTAGTTAAGAATTGAAGAGAACTTGAGAGAGTTAGCATAGGTTTACAATTTGATTGTTGGGGTATCAACCCAAGTCCCATCTCGGCAATTGAAAGAAGAGTTGTCTAGTATAAAAATGTGTCCACCCACTTCATTAGTATGAGGCCTTTTGGGAGTTGACCCAAGAGCAAATCCGTGCGTGCTGGGTCCAAAGCGGACAATATCATACTAATGTGGAGTGGTGGGGATGGTCGCGGTCCCAACAACTGGTATCAGAGCCGTGGTTAGTGGATGGGCGCGACGGACCGTGTGATGATGTGAAATTTCCTCTAGTGGTGTGACCTCGCGAATGGAGCACTGTGTGTGCCTTGTGTCGAAAGTCTTCCTGATATTGGTGATAAATCAGGCCTTTTGGGAGTTGACCCAAGGACTTGATGAAGCTTTGGAAGAGAACAAGCCGGATGAGATGAAAGACGTAGATTGGGCCAAAATTCAGAAGAGTGCTTCGAGTATGATAATGTTAGCACTTGCTCCTGAAATTAAATATAATGTTTTGAAAGAGACAACATCGAGGGGTATTTGGGAGAAACTTGCTAGTATTTATGCGTCTAAGTCGCTGACTAATCGGTTATTCTTAAAGATGGATTTATATTGTTTGAAGTTTGATGAAGGGGGTAATTTGCATGACCATATTAATTCTTTCAGTCAACTAGTATGTCGATTGTCTAATGTTGATGAGACAATTAATGATGAGGTTAAGTCCTACAAGCCTTTTGTGCAGACGATGTTGACAGGCAGGACTACTTTAACACTTGATGATGTGGTTAAGGCGTTGAGGAATAATGAAAGGATGACGAGGAGTGATAGCTTCTCCAATGGTGACAGAGTACTAGTTGTGGAGGGTTCTGAAAGAGGGAGAAATTATTTAAGTGGTGGCTCAAAAGGAATAGGAAGGTCTCAATCTAGGGGAGATAGAGATATGAGTAAGATTGAGTGCTTCTACTGTGGAGAGACTGGTCATATGCAGATGCGTTGCCCACAATTTCGTGATGATTTGAAAAGTTTACGTGGTGTGAAAGGAAATAAAAAGGTTGACGAAGAGAACGTTAACACGATTGATAGTGGTAGTGATAATGGAGATTTTCTTTTGACAGAAACTATAGCTGCTGCTGATGTGATTGAGCAGAAATTGAAGATTGAAGGTGTTAGGAGTGTACGTTTCAAGCTTCATGATGGGACTGTGAAAACCGCTTTGAATGTAAAGTATGTTCCTGGTGCGACTGCGAATTTGATATCACTAGGAGTTTTGACATCTCGTGGGTATCGATATGTTGGAAGAAGAGACCCGTGCAAAGTGTACAGAGTAAAGCGCTTGATTCTTCAAGGGAGAAAAGGTGCGAGAAATATTTGCTACTTGGAGGGGCAATCCTTTCGTTGAAGATCCTTTTGTGATGACAAAAAGGAGAAGAAGATTGGGAAAAGAGTTCGCTTCTCTGGACTTGATGAAATTTTAGGGAATTTGGTCAAGGGGAGATTTGTTAGGAATTTGACCAATATTGCCTAAATCCTGTTTTGAGTAGGAAAATATTACTTATCCCACATTGCTTAGGAGAAGGAATTGTAATTCGGTATCGGTTAAGAAAGGGGAAAGTGGGTGTGCCTCCCCTATATAAATAGGCTTCACTAGTTAGGTTTTTGACAGAATTGGAGAGAACTTGAGAGAATTAGCATAGGTTTACAATTTAGAGAGAGAAATTGTACGCTTGTATGCGATTGGTGAGGATATTCAAGAGTGTTGAGCGAGAGGGTGTCTCCATTCTTGTAATATCAAGAAATATATATAAGTTATATTTTGGGTGGAGTAGGCTTTTAGCCGAACCACAGAATATTGTATGTTTCATCTTTATTTCGTGTGTGTGTTGTTTGATTTCTCTTGTTGCGAGTTTCTTGTATGGGTGAGCGATCCTAACAGCATTTGAGGAGGGAACATACCATCTGCTAATGGAAACATACTAGAAGGTGAGAACACATACCTTCGACAGTAAAAAATATTGCAAAAATAAAAGGAAGAACAAAGGAGCTCTTACCAGAAAGATTGGACAAAAATGGCAATCAATGGTTGAAAAGAAGGTGGCCGGAATTGAGAATTCTGATGAGGGTGGGAGTCTGCTGATAGAGGGAGAAGGGGCTTGAGAGAAGAGACGGAAAGAGTGATTAGGATTTTTGGGACCGAAGGCGGTTTATATACTCATACGAGGTGACAACCAATTCGTCAAATTAATTAACACAATGGTCGATGAAAAGTGGTGACGACAAGCTTGCTTGTCACATTTCAATATTAAAATTCCTGCGCTTGTGGTAGCGACAGTAGTGATCACCAAATTGTCATCTGTTGCACTATACAGCGCTAGCTATAGAAGTGGTCAAAAGATGATTTAATTATTCACAATGATAACATATATATAGTACAAGTTGTTTTAACTAATCTACCTAGAGATATACGTGATCATACAAACAAATTAAAGATATACATTATCAGTTAAACTAGGAAACAAAATATGTGATAAATGATAAGATGGAGCCGAGATATGAGGAGGATCATTGTGATCCTTAACACGCCCCCTCGAGATGGACGATCCTTCGGAGACACCAATCTTGCAAACAAGAGACAAGAATCGAGCTCGAGATAAAGGCTTCGTAAGTAAGTGCATCGACATCTTGGTCATTCCCTGAGAAGTGATATATTCCAAGGTTGCCTAGTTGGACTTGTTCCCGAACAAAGTGGAAGGAGAGGGCGAGGTGCTTCATCCGTGAGTGAAAGAATGTATTTGCTGAGTAGGAGGTAGCACCATTATTGTCGCTGTAAATGACCGGAGGATTTGGTAGTTTGAGGCCGAGCTAAGATAGTAGGTTACGGAGCCATAGGATTTCCACAGTGGCATCAGCAATAGCCTTAAATTCCAATTCAGTGGATGATCTAGCAAGGGACCGTTGCTTCTTGGAGGACCAGGCAATGGGGCTGCGGCTAAGGTAGACGATGAATCCGATGGTGGAAGCATAGTCGTCTTTGTTACCAGCTCAGTTAGCGTCAGAAAAGGCATGAAGGGTATGAGTAGTGGACTTGAATAGATGAATGCCAAGGTGAAGTGTGCCATGTAGGTAGCGGAGAAGGCGTTTTAGGGATGCTCAGTGAGGGGTTTGTGGATTTTACATGAACTGGGCATATTTGTTAATAGAGAAGGCTATGACAGGTCTGGTGATGGCCAGGTAGTATAGGTTGCCTATGATGGCCCTGTAGTCAGTGGGGTTTTGTGTAGGGGCAGCCGGTGGATGAGGTGGTATGACCTCTGGTGTGATCACACTAGGAGATGTATCAGTGGGCTAGGAAGATGTAAGAGTGGGATAAGTGGCCATGGGAGTGGGAGAAGGTTTGGAATGGATCATATTATGACGTGTGAGGATGTCGTGGATATGTTTTGTCTAGGTTAGGAGGAGACCACTACTGTTTCGTGTGACTTCCATACCTAGGAAATAAGAAAGGGGGCCAAGATACTTAAGGGAGTAGCGGGCAGCTAGACTAGCAATAAAGGAAATGAGGGTGGTTATGGTATGGCCGGTGATAATAATGTCATCAACATAGACAAATAGATGAAGAGAGACGGGTCTGCCAGTGATGAGTGAATGCCGTGGGAGAGGAGATAGGTTTTGAGTTCTGTAAACCAAGCTCGGGTTGCTTGATTTAGGCCATAGATGGCTTTGGCAAGACGGCAGACGAAGGTGGGATTGGTGGAGTCAACAAACCAAGTGGCTGGGACATGTATATGGTTTCATTGAGGGTGCCCTGAAGGAAGGCATTGTTGATGTCAAGTTGTCATAGGGGCTAATTATGGCTAGTGGCAAGGGAGAGAATGAGGCGGATGGTTGTAGGTTTGACGACAGGACCGAAGGTTTCTGAGTAATCAACTCCGGGTCGTTGGTTGAAGCAATTGGCAACAAGGCAGGCTTTGTATTTCTGAATTGTATTGTATGTGTTGTATTTTATTCGAAAGACCCACTTACACCCAACAATTTTTTGAGCCTCAGAAGGTGGAACTAGGGACCAAGTTTGGTTGCGGGTAAGAGTTTGATATTCATCAAGCATGGCATTATGCCAGTGAGGTATGAAGAGGGTTTGTTTTGTGGTGGAGGGCAGACTGGTGGGAGATGAGTGTGAATAGAGGTTAGCATATTTAGGGTTAGGCTTTACAATATTGTTGGAGATACGGGTTTTTATGGTGCTGATAGGAAGGGGTTTGGTTGGAGTGGGTGGCATGGGTGATGGTGGGGTTGCATCAGAAGTAGCAGTAGTAAGTGATTTTGTGGGGTTAGTTGGTGTTAATGTTGGTGTAACCACATCAGTGGGTGCAGTAGAAGGAGTGGGGGTTTTGGAGGGGGGTTGTAGGGCTTATGTGACGGCTGGAATGAGGTTGAGTTATTGTAAGTACCCCAATCCAGACAGCTTTCCATCCGAGCATACGGGAAACACCGAGGATTCACGCGTTCGTGATCCCGAAGACCCGTAATGTCCAAAACGTCCAAACTGACCAGCCAAACAAAGGGAGGACCTTTCAGGGATATAAGGGAATTCAAGGGCATTGCATTAAATGACAAAAAATCAAAAAATATGTCAGCTTGCAACCATGTCCGTACGGACACATGTGTAGAGCATGATGTGTACATACGGACACCTTTGTCAACACACCAGAATCTTCCCAAAATCTCCCCAAAGTCCACAATATTCCCTCAAATCCAGGAAAACCAAAAAAAATGTATAATTACATAAAGGTCCGTACGGACCTCTTTGCAATTTTTTTGGTTCTATAAATAGAGGCCACCCCAACCCATTTCATTTACACCTCAACTCTCTCTTACCTCCCTACAGCCTTCAGGCAACTTCCCAAGCCATTTCGACCCCTTTTGGTCCTTCCCGAGGCCTCCCGAGCCATCCCAAGGTGCTCTGAAGCCCTCCCGAGTCCATCCCGATCGACCTCCCGACGTCCCACAAACCCTATTCATCCCCAACCAAATTCCAAACACCCAAATGGCTCAAACGGGTCCAAACGAGTGTGAACGAGTGCTAATTAGGGGAGGTTCTGCCCGAGTGAGTGCATAATTTCTCTCCTCTTTAGAAACCCCGAGTGTGATACCGAGAGTTAATTAGGGGAGATTTTGCCATTAGTCAAGGCAAAACCTCTCTCCTCTTTAAACACCCTTAGCCAAACACATTCATCCTACAAACCCTAGGAAGATAGAACTTGACAAACATTGGTGAGTTCTCCTTCCACTCATTTAAATATTGCTTTAAATTTCACTCTTTAAATACATTACTGCATTAAATATAATGCTTACAATGTAGTCATTATTTACTATTCACGCGGGCCCAAACCGTACAAACGATCCCACAAGACCTTCCATTGCACTATGGAGGTCTGACGGTGATAGCGGTTTGTTAATATTCCCGCATTGTCTTTCAATTATATACTTAATGCATTTTATTTAAAAGCACACACACACACACACAACATTTAAAGAAAATAGTACAAAAAGACTCGTGTATACGAGGGGACTCGGGTGAGCACTAAAAAGTCTCTTCCCGAGGCGTAACCTACCTCCGGACTCAAAATCTCATCAAAAAAAAAAAAGGTCTTTTATCAATGTTTTGGGCATAATCAAAACGGCGTAGCGACTCTACAAAACGAAAAGCAGCAACAGCCTCCCAACGCGAGATGTCGTCCGCGCGTCGGATCGGGTAATTTCAGTTGGCAACTCCGCTGGGGAAAGATTTTGTTTTAAAATAAAAACTTTTAAACAAAAAAAAAGGATTTTTAAAACAATGATGAGGGTCAAACTTTCATTTTACGCTTTCTTTAACTGTTTTGTGTGTGCATGTGTTTTACTTTTTTGCTTATTCAAAAAATACAAAAAAATGCATCATCTGTGTACAGCCTTTTAAAACACATCCTGCAAAAACTTATGTTTTACTCAGAAAAGGAATTTTAGTGACCGCACACTACGCGCACTCTTATCCTCTACACCGCACACTACAACCCCAAACCCGGGATGTTCTCAGATGTAGTTCGATTGGTGTTCCTATGCCTTTCTTGCGTGCACGGGAACATTAAACTTCCCATCCTAGCCAGTGTCAACCATGCACTTTCGTGTCACACTCTGTCCAGACTCGGTTGGTTTTTGACCCAGTCTGTGTCATAAAGCCTGGATACATATTCCATGTCGGCCATTATCTGAGTCAAATCCCAGAAATCAAGACCTCTTGCGAGAGCAAGACGATGAAAGGTCATGCTAAAATCTTGACCCGTTCTTGATTTCTAAAGCTACACTTAGACCATGGTCCGTACCGAATATACGTCCATGCACATATGACACCATGTCATCAAACCTTTAATATGTCATCCATGACAATATGACCTAGCCAAAACCTAATGTCATAGATCCCTTGCGCAAGCAAGGCAAAAGAGGTCATGCCGAATTCTTGACCCGATCTTGACTTAGGTACTGGCTCCGTTCACTATTCACATGGCAGACGCATTGAAATGAACATGACAGGCTCGGTCCTTAGGTTAGTTTTTCTTTTGGCCGGTGGAAACCGCTTACCCTATAGTACCCTCGCCAGGGGCTGTCCACCCTGGGTTGTCGAAATATAGGTGCAAAATGAGGGGCTTATAGCCGTAGTGACGTATTCCACTGACCGAGGATCTAGAATAGTTGCGAAAAAGAAGAGCAATCTTTTCCAACCCATTTAGGATTCTGAGAAAACATGTTTTAAGTAAACTAAAAAAAAAGAAAGAAAGAAATTGCATGTCGCATGAGCTTTCCCCCTTCATCCAAAAAGCCCTCCCAAGTCTAAACCTTGCCTTTCACCCTCTCCAGCGAACCAAGAGTGGTTGAGAGTCCTCGGGAGCCGTCTTTTCAGTATCGAAGTCGCAAGGTGTAAGTGCCCCAATCTGGGTCGTTAGTGTTCCGTTAGCCCAATTTAATGATTTATAATCATTTAGGAGCATTTTGGACATTATTTAGACAATTTGAAAGAGGAAGGACCTCTTAGGAATAAGAAAATTGCATAGGACTTCGCTGGAATTTGTCATTTCCAAGGAGAAAAGAGAATATTGACCAAGGGAAAACAGCCAAAACAACTTTCTGCAAAAAACAGGCACGCTGCTGATCCCATCCCTGCGGATGAGATAGTAGCTTCAAAGTCATCCCCGCGGATAAGATTGTACCCTGGTCAACCTATAAATACAGTCATTCCCCCTCAGTTTCAAGAGGCCAAAAATTCCTAAATCCTATTGTTACTCTACCGAAATTCCCTCTCAACCTTAAACCTACCCCAGGGGTATAAATCAACCCTCTCACTGGTCTCAGCCCTCAAAAATGGCACCATGTCATGGTGCCTCACCTTCTTCCTGGTCATGCTGTTCCTCTTCACCCTAGCCTCCTTGTCCACCAAAGCGTAGCCGGGTATGCAAAAACCTCCACCGGGACATGGTCCCACAAGGCGCATCCAAAGATCTCCAGAGCCCAGACCTGCATCCAACAAGGGAACCCCGTTAATACAAAGATGCATACACAGTATGTACAAGAGATACAAAAAGGAGACTATACCTCCAACGGGAACTCAAAGCAGGTCAGGGAGGTGGATGCCTACCTGCTGTAGCTATCCAGGGAGAAGTATAACTCCGCCAGACATGCCTCTCCCCAGGCGAACTCATCGATCCTATCGATGTCCGCCAAAGACCCTAGCAAGGCAAACACAACTGTGCCCTCAGCATGCCCAAATAAGGTGCTAGAAAGGGCGAACCACAAGAAGCAGCGGGCAATCTGCTCAGCAGAGATGGTCTGATCCCCTCTCTCATACCGAGCTATGCTCTCGGTCAGCTTCCCAACAATCACGGCCTACTCCATGCCCATTCCCTTCCTCGGCACGGGAATGATCCCCAACAGATCCATCAGCTCCCTGTCAGTATACCCGCCATGCCACTCTAAGTTGAGCCCCCTGAAGGACAGGCCGGTAATGGCCGGGTAGTCAGTAGGGGTCGCGGTAGCCTCCCCCCAAAAAAAGTGAAACGTGTGGGTAACATCCCACCAATGCTCAATCAAAGCCAAATAGAGCCCCTTGCTCTTATGAAATCCCACTAACCCCCTCAAGCACTCAACGAAATCGTAAAGGTTAGAGGCAACCACAAGCTGTCGAGGACTCCTGTAACCCTCCCTACCGGATGTGGGCAAAGCATCCCAAAGCTTAACGACTGCCTCCACGGAGCCTTGAGTCTTCAGCTTGTCCAACTTGTTCTGGATGACATTCGCTCTCCCCTGTAGGTAAACACAGCATAAGCATGTCAATAAAATTGCAAACATAGCACGAACACAAACTGAAAAGAGAAAACAAACGCCGCCCCATTTTTGGACACATCTTTTCCATGCACTTTATTTTCATAAATCTAGCATGCATGTATTCTTTCTCACGTTCAGTCATTGTGTTATCACACATGCTTTCACAAAAACAAGTTTCCATCGCAAAAATCTCACATGCAAGAGTTCGTCCAAATTCGGTAAATTTGTACCCACTTTATTTTCACATTATGCAAATTACTCATGTTTTTTACAAATAAATTGCCTATTCATACTACCCATGCAATCAATTAAAAATATGCATTGTCAATTTCACATTACAAGGTCAAAATCAACAAAAGCCCCAAATTTTTACATTTAAGCCCTAACGCTAGCATGAACCAATTTTGACAATAAAATCAATGAAATCAACAAAATTGAGTGTCATACCATGCGGAGATCGTCATCCGTGGACCAATCTTGCCACATATCGGGGTAAACTTCGTCGTTTACCAAATGTGAGAGCGTGTAAAGGCGATTCATCCTCACCAACTCAAGCCGCGTCTCGGTAGCCGCTCTCCTCACCCGACCTCGGCGGCCCGCATTAACTCCTTCCCCTTGCTCCATGGCCTCGGATTCGAAGGTTTCGGCGGAGAATTTGGACAACAATGGAGGATTTTCTCACTTTTCTCTCTCTTGCTCTCGACAATTCTCGTTTGAAAACAATGAGGAAGACAACGGTGCCTGTCTCGCTCTTGGAACCCGTCGCCCCGCCGCCCCTTGTCCGCAAGGATAAGATCGTAGGGTAAAACCCTACTTTGCCCTTTTAATTCCCGGCACTCGCATCCAGATCCCCAGTCTAACAGAAAGTTAACAGGAATTAACTTCTCCAATGGATATTAACGGAAGTCCGTTTCCTTCCGCATTTTCAACTTCGGCCTCCAAAGTAAACTCGATTTTCTTAACGGAAGTCCATTTCCTTCCGTATTTTCAACTTCGGCCTCCAAATTAAGCCCGATTTTCTTAACGGAAGTCCATCCCCTTCTGCATTTCCAACTTCGGCCTCCAAAGTAAGCCCGATTTTCTTAACAAGTCCATTTCCTTCTGCATTTTCAAATTTCGGCCTCCAAAGTAAGCCCGATTTTCTTAACGAAAGTCCATATCCTTTCGCATTTCCAACTTCGGCCTCCAAAGTAAGCCCGATTTTCTTAACGAAAGTCAATTTCCTTCCGTATTTTCAACTTCGGCCTCCAAAGTAAGCCCGATTTTCTTAACGGAAGTCCATTTCCTTCCGTATTTTCAACTTCGGCCTCCAAAGTAAGCCCGATTTTCTTAACGAAAGTCCATTTCCTTCCGTATTTTCAACTTCGGCCTCCAAAGTAAGCCCGATTTTCTTAACGGAAGTCTATTTCCTTCCGCATTCCCAACCTCGGCCTCCAAAGTAAGCCCGATTTTCTTAACGAAAGTCCATTTCCTTCCTAATTTCCAACTTCAGCCGTCAAAGTAAGCCCGAATCCCTTCTCGGCCGTCATCGTAAGCCCGAATTCTTTTCTCCGACAATCATTGTAAGCCCGTACGGAGAATGCATATCCCCAACAGATAAACCCCGGCAGTCATCGTAAGCCCGAATTTTCCCCAACTAAGAAATAAAGCAAGTCTGCAGTGATAAAAAACACCTTCGTTAGTCGAGTCTATCTTCGGCAACACCATCATTAGTCGAGTCTATCTTCGGCAACGAAAATGCGGTGGGGAGGTCCATTCATTTGACCACCTTGGTCACTCCTTTCCCTCGCAAGATCTGAACTATGACCAGCTTGATTCCCGCCTGGGATACGTAGGACTCCTTTAAAAGGGTCCAGCCATCCGACCGCCTCGGTCACCTCCTCACCCATCTAGGTAAAAGCTTGCCAGATTTGGATCCTCACTTTTGTCAAAGACCCCACTTCCCCTGGAAGTACCGTCGTCGAGGGGCTACTGTAAGTGCCCCAATCTGGGTCGTTAGTGTCTGTTAGCCCAATTTAATGATTTATAATCATTTAGGGGCATTTTGGGCATTATTTAGACAATTTGAATGAGGAAGGAACTCTTAGGAATAAGAAAATGGCATAGGACCTCGCTGGAATTTGTCATTTCCAAGGAGAAAAGAGAATATTGACAAAGGGAAAATAACTAAAACAACTTTCTGCAAAAAAAACTGGCACACTGCTGATCCCATCCGCGCGGATGAGATTGTAGCTTCAAAGTCATCCCCGCGGATAAGATTGTACCCTGGCCAACCTATAAATACAGCCCTTCCCCCTCAGTTTCAAGAGGCCAAAAATTCCTAAATCCTACTTTTACTCTGTCGAAATTCCCTCTCAAAATGGCCCTCAACACTCATCTTCCACAAATCTAACACCAAAACCAAATACAAATCAACTCCAAAACCACTCCTAAGCCATTGAAATCTTCAAACCCTAAACACAAACCCAAGAAAGATTGGTAAACCCTTACTCACCTTCCTGAAACCCTCCTTGATTCATACATTTATTTCATGCTTAAATGATGTAGTCTTACTTACTTACTTACTTGTTGCTCATCTCCCCTCCCCCTTTTGTCCTAGGATCCAAAAGGATCTCCATGTTCATCTCCATTGATGATTCTTTACCAGGGTTCACATTTTTATTACATATTTCCCTTGTCCCCTTTTACATTCACTAGTCTTCACTTGCTTTCTTGACCTAAAATATGGTCATCTTGGAGTCAATCTCCATAGATGATCATTTCAAATGGTCTACATTGTTTATTTCCTTGTCAATGTCCCCCCCATAGTCTAAGATGTTCATCTTGGAACCTTTTCCATGGATGAACATCCTTAAGACTTACATATTTAGGTCACATAAGATGTACGAGATACACTTGAGTATAGGTCTCAAGGATGGTCCTTCTTGTGACCACCTTAGAGATCTTCCTCTAAAGTTGATACATCTTGACCTAATTCTCTAGTTAATTTGCTTTTAATGTCAAAATCCCCCTTTTTCTTAGCAAATGAAATGCTTGCAAAGTCCTAATGTACCCCCGGGATGGCTTGATTAAGTGGATTCATCACTAATGACCACTAATCAAAGTCTAGGGAAAGAGAGGACAAGCATGGATGCCAAAAATCCAAGCATCCCTTTATTTTCTGTTTTTCCAGCTACAGTTTCCAGGTAAGTCCTGTAAATCCAGTTAACTTTCTCGGAAATTACAAATGATCGATTAAGAAACTATAAAATATTGAGACTGCAACCCTATCCGCGCGGATGAACATGTACTACAAAGTCATCCACACGGATGACATTGTCATCTGCAAACAGTTTTCCAGTTTAGTCACTGTTTTTCAAACTGTTTTCCAGTCCAGTCCCTTAGACTTCTTTTATTTCCAGAAAACCCTTTTAATTCAAAATCTTTTTCAAAACACACACACACACACACACATACCCACACACACACACAAAAAGTTTCGAGTATGGAAGACTCGTCATACGAGGCATTCCGGGTGAACGCAAAATGTTCTTCCTGGAATGTAACGTGACCTCCAGACTCATTTCTCTAATTTTGGGCATTTTTCAAAGTTTTGGCCCCTAAACTAAAATGGTTTGGCGACTCCGTTGATTTTTCAAAGTTCGATAAAGATTAATCCCATTCCAAAAAATTCTTTTTTCCACAAAACTTTTCCCAAAGGTTTTGTCGGGCGCCAAAGAAATTGGGTACATCACACAAGGTCCGACAACTTTCCTGTCAGCCTTCAGAACGGTCCGTTACTCTCCCATGGCAAGGTCGACAGATAATAGTGAAGGAAACGGAACTCCGCCTCTGGGAAATCCCCAAACAATGGAGGAGGTGCTACAAGCCTTTGAAACCCTTAAGAAGCACCAAGAAGAGAAGCAAGCTTGGATTGTAGACACCATGCGCCGTCGCGGTTCCCCAACCCGATGGAACATTCATCCTCATAGAAGATGAAGACATGCCTGCTCCCCCGTCTGCACAAAGCTATCAGCAGGTCCCTCCTCCATTAAGCTACAAAAACCCGACAATGCAGAGTAGCTCCCGCTCAAAGCTCCACTCGAGCCTCAGCCAAGGCCCCGATCCGCCAACCCCAAAGACAATCAGCTTTCCCGCTCGCTCCGCAAACTCAATATCACCAAAGACACCTATGGGCTCACTCCCGCAGATTTTGGAAGGTCCAAATCGGTGAAGGTAATAATGTTGCCGTAGTGGATGTTGCCGATCATCTCGAATGACTTCATCTCGGGGTCAAGGCCCACGGGGACCATGGTACGGGCCAGACTTTCCTCTAGCTTGAGCTTGTGAGGATATAAAGATGTGAGCAAGGACCAAAGGGAAATGTTCGCTTGGGTCCGCTTGAGCCGAGTGAGGATCGGGTCCTCTTTCGTGGAACTTGCGTCTTCGGGCCGGCCGGTTGCGCCTGGCTCCGTCGGCTTTTTGGTGGCCTTAGGTGGTGATGCATGGATTTGACCCGATCGGGTTAATAGAGATATGGGGATGTTAACCGATAATGTGGGATTCATTCCAATGATCAAGCAACCACCGTTAGTGTGATCATTAATCCCGAAGCCGCGCCGCCCTCCGCAGCGACTTTGGTGACGCCCATTCATGGACCAACAGGAGTGCTAACCCTCAAGTTGATTTTAATACTTTTACGCCGTCCGCTAACCCCGATGCAGAAATACAAGTGAACCGGCATAGCTACAAGAATTGAGGGAAATGGTGATGAACGTGCCTGGGATCACCCTACCGTACCACCAAGCCTCCCTAACATTTTATAATGAGTCACATTTTAGCCCAGCTATTGCTAACATGGTGATACCAAAGAAGTTCACCGTTCCTCATATAAAGCAATATGATGGGACAATCGATCCTCTGGAGCACATCGCCTCGTACCAGGAGAAGATGGACGTGAGTCATATCCCCTTACAATTCAGGAAGCCTTCCTTTGCAGGGGCTTTGGTTCCACCTTGACTGGGGCAGCCCTGCGTAGGCTCATCAACCAGCCCTAGGCTCTATTGGATCTTATGCTCAACTCATCAATATGTTTACTAATCAATTTTCTTGCAATAGAGTCTTTGAAAAACTAACCAGTGATTTATACAGGATCGTCCAACAACCTGATGAGTCCTTGAAGGACTACTTGAGCAGTTCAATAAAGAAGCCGTCGACATCCCCAATATGGATATGTCTACGGCAACAGAAGCCTTCAGATGGGGCTCGAGAAAGATTCCCTTATTATGAGGAACTAGTAATGACTCCCCGTAGAAGACTTGAAAAATTCAGACAATAGCCATAAAATTCATTAGGTTGGAAGAAGACAAGTTGATGCAAGAGAAAGCAAATAAGAGGACCGTCACTCCCGAACATTCGGGTGGCAAGATAGAAATGTCCCATTCCAAATCTAATAGGGGCAAACCCTACTCTAATCTTGACCATTCTAGTATTAATGTTGTTAGTGATAATGCTTACGAAGAAGAATTACATTATCCTAAAATAGATGACTACTGCTTTCTTTGTTGACATTGCAGATTCATACATGCCATGGACAACCCGGGTGAGAAGGCAAGGTGGCCCAAAAAGTCCTACAGCCCTCTCGGTTGGAAGGACAAGTCCAAATGGTGTGCCTACCATGAAGATTTTGGGCATACCACCGAGAATTGCATTGCCCTAAGGAAGGAAATTAGCCATCTCTTATCTAAAGGTTTCCTCAAGGATCTATTGGGCAAGCAAGCATGGGCGAAATGACAACCAAGTGGCAATGTGCTTCCGGTCCCAACCAAGGTGGTCAACATGATCAGCGGAGGATCGACATATGCGGTACTTCCTACTCGGCCGCCAAGTGCCATGCTTCGTAATCAAAGGAAGACAGTTGAATTTACCAGCCTAGGCCATCAGGGAAGGATAGTGTCTAGGAAATCACATTCGATGAAGACAACAAGGGTGACATCTTAGACCCACATCATGACGCACTTGTTGTCACTCTAGAGGTGGCCAATCGCTTGGTGAAGCGCATCCCGATTGATAAAGGAAGCTCCATCTACATAGTAACCACCGACAGCTTAGCAAGTATGGACATCCCGCTTGAGCATGTTACCGTAAGTTTTTCCGTTCTAGTTGGGTTCAATGGAGAAATTAAGCATACTTACTGAGAAATCAAGTTGCCCGTTTATGTGGAAGGAGTGAATTCCATGGAGAAATTTTGCGTTATTGAATGCAAATCATCTTACAACATCATTTTGGGAAGACCCGGATTCACAACATGAAGGTGATTCCATCAACTTACCACCAATGTATCAAGTTGCCCACACGTTGGGGAGTTGTTAAGGTGAAGGTCGACCAAAGAAACAAAGAAAAGAATGTTACAAGGTATCCATGAAGGCAACAAGCGTCCCCAGCAGCATAGCAATTAAAGAAAAAGGCACGGGATGCCTTGGAAGTGGCAGAAAGCGACATTAAAGAAATTCAGCTTGACCCCTCCAAACCCGATATTAAGGTGTTATTGGGAGCTGATATCCCTCATGAAGTTGAGGACAGTATAGTGGAGTTCTTGAAAACCAGAGCCAGCTGTTTTACTTGGAAGCATGAAGACATGACTGGGATTAGCAAGGATATCATCATGCACAAGTTGAATGTTGACCCTAGCGTCAATCCTATTCACCAGAAGAGGAAGAAAGTTCACACATGAGCGCAACCAAATTATAAAAGAAGAAGTTACACGATTGTTGAAAGTCAATAGAACAGAGAGGTTGATTACCCAAGGTGGTTGGCCAACGTAGTGGTCGTTGAAAAGAAGAATGGTAAATGGTGTGTATGTGTGGATTTCATGGGCCTCAACAGGGCATTTCCAAAGGATCCCTTTCCTTTGCATCATATTGATTCTCTGGTGGATGCAACGGCTGACCACGACATCCTAACTTTCATGGACGCCTCCTCAGGTTATCAACAAATCCAGATGGAACCATCAAATCAGGAGGACACTGCTTTCATCACCCCTGAAGCTATATATTGTTACATTGCTATGCCATTCGATCGAAAATACAGGTGCGACTTACCAGAGGTTGGTGAACAAGATGTTCAAAGATCAACTTGGAAAAACCATGGAAGTCTACATCGACGACATTGTATTAAAATTGAAGAGCATGGGAGATCAAGTTAAACATCTCAGAGAGGCATTTGACATCCTAGAAGATTTCAACATGAAGCTCAACCCATCGAAGTGTCACTTCGGAGTGAAGGCTGGCAAGTTCCTCAGCTATATGGTGACTAAGAGAGGCATTGAAGCAAGTCCTGAGCAAATCAAAGCTATTATCAACTTGGAATCACCCAAAACCGTTAAAGATGTGCGGCTTACAGTGTGGGTAACAGCCCTCAACCGGTTCATCTCCAAGTCTTCTCACAAATGCAGGTTGTTCTACGAGGTAATTCAAAAGAACAAGTTGTTCCAATGGACCAGTGAGCATGAAGCAGCTTTCATCCAAATCAAAGAGTACCTCACAACCCTGCCATTATTGTACAAGCCTGAGCCAGAGAACCGTTGTTCCTTTACCTCGCGATTTCTGAAACTTCGATTAGCGCCGTACTGGCCAGAGAGCAGGAAGGTGTCCAACATCCCGTTTACTACGTAAGTAAGTCTCTACTTGATGCTGAAACCAGGTATTCTCATTTTGAAAAATTAATACTCGCTTTAATCACTGCTTATGTAAAATTACGCCATTACATTGAGACTCATGTTATTATTGTCAAGACTATCTATCTTATCAGAAGCGTGATGAGAAAACATGAGATGTCAGGTAGGATAGCTAAATGGTCAGTATAACTTAGTACTTATGACATACAATATAAAGCAAGGACTGCCATCAAGTCGCAAGCTTTGGCAGAATTTGTAGCAGATTTTAGTCCCAGCTTGCAGCCCGAGGTTGAACTCGAAGTCCAATAACTTGAAGGCCATGGTTCTCCTAGATATTGGACACTGTACACAGATGGGGCTTCAAACGCTAGGGGCACAGGTTTAGGAATCGTCCTAAAATCCCCTCAAGGAGATCTCATTCCTCAAGATGTGGCTTGCGAGTTCAAAGCAATGAATAACGAGGCTGAGTATGAGGCTCTCATTATGGGATTAATTACTGCCTTAAATTTAAATGTTAAACATATTAACATATTTATCGATTCTCTGTTACTAGTTAACCACTTCAATGGATTTTATACAACTAAGCAGGTTAA
Organism: Adenophora triphylla var. japonica; assembly: GCA_022495995.1. Taxonomy (NCBI): domain Eukaryota; kingdom Viridiplantae; phylum Streptophyta; class Magnoliopsida; order Asterales; family Campanulaceae; genus Adenophora; species Adenophora triphylla. The sequence goes on from JAFEMH010004738.1 coordinate 150,269, forward strand.
AATGACAAGTTACCTCCAATATGTTAAGTTTCTAGCTGGACAATTTGAGGACTTCATCTTTGAACAAATCCCAAGAGAAGAAAATACTGAAACAGATGCCCTGGCCAACTTAGGTTCAAGTTGCAAGAGCATGTTAAACAATAAAATCCCAATCATCCACATCATACACCCCTCCATGGACCAGATTGAAGCATGCCAATTCAATGAACGACCCGATGCCATAATCATGCCTATCAACAGCTCTACATCCTGGACGTTACCCATAATCCAGTACTTGCAAAATGGCACAATCCCTGTTGGCATAAAAAGTCCAAGGTCTTTCAGGATAAAGGTATCCTGATTCGTTTTAATTAATAATGTTTTGTTTAGAAAATCCTTTACAGGTATGTACCTAAGATGCCTAGAACCGGACCAAGCTGAAGAGGTGCTAAGAGAGTTGCATGACAGTGACTGTGGTAACCACGCTGGGGGAAAATTGCTATCCTCAAAGGTGTTAAGAACGGGATATTACTGGCCGACCATGCGGCAAGATGTGATTAAGTACGTACAAAAGTGTGACGCATGCCAGAGACACAAAAACATTCTACATCAATCAGCTGAGCCACTGCATCCCATCTTGTCACCTTGGCCCTTCATGCAATGGGGAATGGATATCATGGGCAAACTACCTAGGGCACTTGGGGGTAAAGTATTCATGTTAGCTATGACAGATTACTTCACCAAATGGATTGAGGCTGAAGCCTACGTGCAAATCAGGGATAGAGAAGTGATATCAATCATTAGAGGAACATCATCAGTAGATTCGGAGTTCCATCCAAAATTATATGTGACAATGGGTCTCAGTTTATTAGCAAAATGACACAAGACTTCTACATGAGATGGGGAATCAAGCTGATAATGTCTACACTAGTGCATCCTCAAGCAAATGGACAGGTCAAATCCAGTAACAAGTTGATAATGAACAACCTGAAGAAAAGACTTGATCAGAAGAAGGGAAGATGGGTTGAAGAGCTACCCCTGGTACTTTGGGCTGACAAATCCACCCCAAAAGGTGCCACTGGGCAGACGCCATATTCCTTGGTGTATGGTATCGAAGCTGTCCTCCCTGTGGAGTTCTCACTACCCACAGCCAGATATGGTTTATCAACTATAGAAGATAACCAACTTATCCTAGCAAATGATTTAGTCACTATTGATATGCTCAGAGATATGACCAAAGTCAGGATGGCTGCTTACCAACAAAGGATAGCCAAGTCGTATAACAAGAATGTCCGTATCAAGAGGTTCCAAGTTGGGGACATTAGCCTAAGGAATGTCTTTCAGAACACAAAGGAACTAAATGCAGGAAAATTTGCAGCCAAGTGGGAAGGTCCTTACCTAATTGATGCGAAAGCTAGGAAAGGATCATACAGTCTCTCAACCTTCGACGGTGTAAGAATCCCGAGGAATTAGAATGCCGTCCATCTCAAGTTGTACTTCATGTAAGTGACAAACTCATCAATTTTTGTTCCAAGGATCAGGTATGATTCAATTAATTTTATTTTCATGCTATTTCAATTTAATTTATATATTTCAAACTTTTATTGATTTAAACATCAGAGGGGTGTTACCTAAGCTAACACCCACCCTAACCTTTTTCTGTTTTGCAAGATGAGCCAATGCTAGCAATGTGTCCAACTCCGGTCAACCAAATGGAAAACATGTCAAGTATTCCAACGCATCAGAAACTGGTAATTTTCTACGTAATTCATTTTTAAATTACTGCTTGTAGAGTCGGGTTTAAACCTATTTAATACTTTTCCTCAAGGGATTATCCCCTCAAAAGGTTTAAAGATTTACATCTTTCTCAAGTTGTTAAGGTTATTTACACCTTCGCCTGGGCCCACATTTTTCATATTTTAGCTAAGGTGTAGGTGGGCCAATGTGTCAAGTACATATTGATTACCTTCTTGCCATTAGTTAAGATTATGGATCTAAGATCAAATCATGGGTCGTGACATTAACATGTTACCAAAACGGATATCAAAATGAAAAGATGAACATCTTTTCCATTTATTGGCATATTATTTTTGAAACATAAAGAAAACTTCATCAAAATGTCCAAACAGACATAGGTAATGCCTAATATTTTGAAGCAAAGAAGGATTTCTTCAATCAAGAGCAACATCCTTGCCCCTATCTATTCTCCTTCCTTCTTGAGTCTCACGAACCTGTTCCAACCTATCCACATTCCTAGAAGCCACCTCACAAGGCCTTTCGCGAACAATCCTTTTTAAAGTAGCAAATTCCTCCTCCAAGTTCCAAGTGGAGTGTTGACCAGCTTGATATTCTTTGATCATCTCAATTCTAGCGTCAAAAACGGATTTAGCAGCTTCAGCCACTAGTTCATTGCAAAGGTTTTCCATCTCTTGTACATGCTTATTTCTAATTTCTTCCATCTCTTCCTCCTTTGTTTTCAACATATCAAAAGCTACTTTGAGGTTTTGCCTCATATTCCTTTCTCTCCATGGTCGAAGCGACAGCTTTATCCTTCCACCACTTGATCTCATTGACCATCATCTTAACCGCATTTATTGCCTAAGTCAAAATGTTTTTATCAAAATAAGATAAAAGTTCAAAAATTGAAGAAGAAAGATGTACTCTACCTTGATCTCTAGCACATCTTCGTTAGAAGCAGCTTATTCTACATCTTTTCTCCCTTGTCTTTTTCTCTTCATTCCGATGAACTCCCAAGTTCCAATCTGGGTACAGGAGGCATATCTTCACCAATTCTTCCTTTGTACTTCACAACTAAAGCCTTCGCAGCAAACCTGGGCTTTGAACGGACAACTGCAGAAACAAGGGTAAGCATCCTGACGCACATAAGAAGTCCAGGTGTAATGTCAAGAGAAACTTACCAAATGACATTTTGTCCTTCGCAATCCTTCAACAAACAAAGGCTATTCGATGGAATCTTCAGTACCATCATCCCATATATATAGAAGACCTATCTTATAATTCTATGCTAATCCATATCTCAAATTAAGCCCTACATCCATGCTTGATGATCCGCCAAATAGAGCAAAATATTCCGTCTTCTCAGTAGCAAGGCGATTAAATGAGGAATTTTTGAAATTCAAATTCCCATCTTCTGATACTTCAAAAATTCAGGGGCAATTGTTCGGGATAGAACGTCTATGAACAACATGTTACATCTTGACTTATCATCCTGTGATGACAACTTGGCAATACAACTTGATGAACTCTTCACACTGGCGGTATTTACTGAAGGGCGAAATTATAGGGACCGTTTCCAAGACCTCGCCAACGTTATAGACCGAGTCAAGGGAAGCCATCAACAAACATTCCCTTGTTAATCACAATGGGTATCTTGGTCATCAACCACCTGCGAGATTTATGGCATAAAAGGAGGGATTACATTTATCTTGTTGTTACCGTTATTTCTTTATGTATTTAAACAAGAAAACACTTGTAAAAACACACACTCACATACTCAGTTGGGAAGGATGCATTGTACTTACATTTTCTCTCTACCATTACAAAACTAATAATATTTCATAGTTTCGAGGTTTGTGCCGATGAACAAGTTGTTCAAGGGCTTTCCACGTTAAAACTCTTGTCGTCACATCTTTAATTTACATTATCATATTCTATTGTGCCCTATCTTTTCCTTTGAAGTTGAATTGCTTGAATTTGACCAAAACAGATATGCTGCTAGATCTGTTGGATGCATTATTTCTAATCCTGTAGATAATATTATCGCTTCTCTTTACAACAGAAAGGTTGACAGTTTGAAGTTGGTGAGTGGTATCATGTCTTGATTCCATATTTTTGGGCATCCTTCCTTGCACCAAGGCACTTTGATAGCTTTTAACTCGAAGCCAAAAAGATGGTAGTACTAGCATTTTCCTTTGAAAGGTGCTGGGTTTGTATTAGTAGGGTTGGCTAATGTGAACGATGGAGTGATCACACCAGATTGAGTTAGGTTGGTACGGTGGGAAGTTGTTATTACGGGTTTGAGCAGGGTGGGCCGAAGCAGGGAAGGAATTGGATGGTGTCCTTTGTATTAGGGTTAACTCGTGGTGGATTTGTTTTTCATGTAAGGATTCAAAGGAAATGGGTGTGTCACGAGCTCGAATCGTGTCAATGTCAGGTTTGTTAGAGTCGTAATCAAGGCCCTTGAGTACCTTGCAAATGATGTCCTCAGGATCTATGGGCTTGCCCAAGATGGCAAGTTTATCGGTGCACGATTTAATGGCTTGCATATAGGTGGAGATGGATTGGGTGTTTTTGGTGAGGGAGTCTAGATTATCCTTGAGTTGTAGGATGTGACCACAGGATGGGTTGGCAAAGGTTATTTTGAGGATGATCCAAGCTTCATGGGAGATTTTTGCATGGATGACCAGTGGTGCCAAGTGGGATCTAGGGTTCCTAAGAGGGAGCCAAGGATGAGACGGTTCTGGCGATTCCATTTGACATGGGCAGGATTGGGTGTGTCAGTGTTGTTTAACTTGATGGTGGTGGCCGGTTGGGGATGAATGCCGTCAACATATTTGAGAAGGTCAAGGCTGAATAGGAGAGAGGTGATTTAGGATGCCCAGGTGAGGTAGGTTTGGGGAGTAAGGGGTTTGCATCGAGTTAGATTGACTAGTATTATGGGGTTGTGATACTGCCAAGAAAAATGGTTGCACAGGAAACTGACCGGGGTAGCAACGGTGGCCCCACCGGAAAAACACGCTCCACGAAATCCTAAATAATGTGGGACCTACAAGATAAAACACCGTTAGGGTGGGGGGATTTTCCCCCCAAAAACCCTCCGGCGTGAGAATAATTAATCTCATACATAACATATATCTTACTATTTCTAAAGAGAGAAAGAGAGAGGAGAGAGAAGCTCCTTATTTTTCATACCTTATAGATGGGAAATGGGGGGAGTATATATAGGCCAAGCTAATGGGTAATGACATCATCCTCGTCATCATCATACTTGTCTTAACTTTATTTTGACACGTGTCACGCCTGCAATGGAGGGAAGTCTAACAAAAGACTTAACATTTAACATAAATCATATAACATAAATCATGTGCCACTACATGCATATATAACATTTGAGAACCAACATGCGAGACCCATCTACAACATGCGACAATTATACCATTCTCAGCATACAACACGACATGATACATGCGACATATAACATACGGTAGGTAACCATTATAACATTAATAGCATCCATCATGAGACATGCAACCTACGATGTGCGACATTATACATCGACAACCAGCACCAGTCATGCGGGAACCTCCATCCGACATGTGGGAATCAATATCCGACACACCATATACAATATGCGAGGGCCAAGCCATTGGCGGGAACCAGGACCAGAACTATGGCGATAAGCCTGACTTTGGCTAGCATCATAATCATAAGCACTCAATATGCATCATATAATGTATAACATATAATGCGCGGTATACGGAATATAACACATAATATGCGGCATATAACACATAACACGTAATATGCGACATATATCAATAACACATAATATGCGGCATATAACACATAACACGTAATATGCGGCATATAACACATAACACGTAATATGCGGCATATATCAATAACACATAATATGCGGCATATATCAAATAACACATAATATGCGGCATATAACACATAACACGTAATATGCGGCATATATCAAATAACCCGTAATATGCGGCATATATCAAATACATAGGGGGGACCACGCTATTGGCGACAACCAAGAACCCACCCCTTGCCGGGGTACTAGAACTACCATGCGACATCCTCATAAAATAGGGGCCCACATAGACCATATTAAACTTGGGCCGGGCAGACATTTAACGGGAATAATATTTTGCCATGGCGCATCAGAAGCCCCCGACTCCTTAGCTCAATTATTCATGATCGAGCTGAGGAGTAAAATAATATACATAACAAAATATTACTTATCATATCGAGTCAACTTCCCTGATCCTTCCAACACTTTCATTATTGACTTCTCGTTTTTAACTTTTTGCCTTTTTAATTTCGCTTTTCGCACCTTGGTCATCGCAATTTGCGACTTATTTTTAACTTTAACTTGAATGACATTGCCTACTTTCTTTAATTTGCTTTTAATTTTCATTTTTTGCGTTCATTATTCTACCTTGATCTTTCATTTTATATGCCGCCTACTGCATTTTGCTTCAATAGTTATCTTTTTTGCTTCGATAGTTTATTGAAGACTCCTTTCCCATAACTTATCTACATACATACTACTCCCTTCAAAAGAGTGAGGCTTGTCTTTAGGCAGCCTCACTCCCTAACCATGCTTCTCACCCTTCAACTTTACTTAGCTTCAGGGCGACTTACTATTCCTTGTCCTTCTGTGCCTGGCATCTTTAAGCCAGGTCTTTCTCAAACCAACTCTAAACCAAAATACATCTAGGCCAACGCCTCACTTGGGCTAAACCTCGCGGCCAAAACCACTTGGCCTAAACCCAAACTTGCGGCCAAACCCACTTGGCCTAAACCAAAACTTGCGGCCAAACCTCATTTGGCCCGAATCAAAACTCGCGGCCAAACCTCATTTGGCCTAAAACCAAAACTCGCGGCCAAACCTCATTTGGCCCAAAACCAAAACTCGCGGCCAAACCCACTTGGCCTAAACCCAAACTTGCGGCCAAACCTCATTTGGCCCAAAACCAAAACTCGCGGCCAAACCCACTTGGCCTAAACCCAAACTTGCGGCCAAACCTCATTTGGCCCGAACCAAAACTCGCGGCCAAACCTCATTTGGCCTAAAACTAAATTCGCGGCCAAACCTCATTTGGCCCGAACCAAAACTCGCTAACTAAAACGCGACAATCACAACCAAACTCGACAATCACAAGCGTGCTAACTAAAAACGCAACAATCACAAACGCGCTAACTAAAACGCGACAATCACAACCAAACTCGACAATCACAAGCGTGCTAACTAAAAATGCAACAATCACAAACGCGCTAACTAAAATGCGACAATCATAATAAACGTGCTAACTAAAACGCGACAATCATAATAAATGTGCTAACTAAAACACGACCATCACAATCGCATTAATCAAAACCGCGCTACTCAAAACCGCGCTAACCAAAACCACGCTACTCAAAACCGCGCTAACCAAAACCTTACTAATCTAACCGCGCTGATCAGAACCGTGCTGATCAAAATCGCGCGAACCAAAACCTTACTAATCTAACCGCGCTGATCAAAACCGCGCGAACCAAAACCTTACTAATCTAACCGCGCTGATCAGAACCGCGCTGATCAAAACCGCGCGAACCAAAACCTTACTAATCTAACCGCGCTGATCAGAACCGCGCTGATCAAAACCGCGCGAACCAAAACCTTACTAATCTAACCGCGCTGATCAGAACCGCGCTGATCAAAACCGCGCGAACCAAAACCTTACTAATCTAACCGCGCTGATCAGAACCGCGCTGATCAAAACCGCGCAAACCAAAACCTTACTAATCTAACCGCGCTGATCAGAACTGCGCTGATAAAAACCGCGCGAACCAAAACCTTACTTGATACCAAACCACATCACTAACAAGCCGCATTCGACTATGCCGAACAAAACCCAATCCTCCTTACACCAAATCTTGCGCCTTAGACCACTTGGCCAAACTATCTAGTTCCATCACTGCTCAACTTTTGCCTGACACCTTTAAGCCAGGTCTTTTCTAAGCCTGTCAAGAAAATCGGGATTTTCTGTGCCCGGCCTTTTGCCAGGGCTTTCTGAGCTTGGCCTTTTGCCAATACTCCCGAGTCTGGCCCTACAAGCGCAGATCTCGTTGTGCCTGGCTTTTAAACCAGGACTTTTCTGAGCCAGGCCTCTGCCAGGACTCCCGAGTCTGCCAGCGCAGATCCCGTTGTGCCTGGCTTTTAAACCAGGACTTTTCTGAGCCGGGCCTCTGCCAGGACTCCCGAGTCTGCTAATGCAGATCCCGTTGTGCCTGGATTTTAAACCAAGACTTTTTTGAGCCAGGCCTCTGCTAGGACTCCCGAGTCTGCTAATGCAGATCCCGTTGTGCCTGGCTTTTAAACCAGGACTTTTCTGAGCCAGGCCTCTGCAAGGACTCCCGAGTCTGCTAATGCAGATCCCGTTGTGTCTGGCTTTTAAACCAGGACTTTTCTGAGCCAGGCCTCTGCCAGGACTCCCGAGTCTGCTAATGCAGATCCCGTTGTGCCTGGATTTTAAACCAGGACTTTTCTGAGCCAGGCCTCTGCCAGGACTCCCGAGTCTGCTAATGCAGATCCCGTTGCGCCTGGCTTTTAAACCAGGACTTTTCTGATAACTTCATCTACTTTGTCGCCGCTTTATCAACTTTGGGGCCGCTTTATCAACTCTGGGGCCGCTTTATCAACTTTGTCGCAGCTTTATCAACTTTGGGGCCGCTTTATCAACTTTGGGGCCGCTTTATCAACTTTGTCGCAGCTTTATCAACTTTGGGGCCACTTTATCAACTTTGTCGCAGCTTTATCAACTTTGGGGCCGCTTTATCAACTTTGTCGCATGAGCAGTTCGGGATGCGAGCCCCACAGTTCGGGATGCGAGCCCCACAGTTTTAAAACTTTTCGAAAACTTTTCAAACTGAGGCATCTTGTCAAAATTTCACTTTTCAAAACTTTTCAAAACAGCGACATCTCGCCAAACCTTCATTTTTCAAAATCTTTTCAAAACAGCGACATCTCGCCAAACTTACATTTTTCAAAACTTTTCAAAATGGCGACATCTCGCCAAACTTTCATTTTTCAAAATCTTTTCAAAACAGCGACATCTCGCCAAACTTACATTTTTCAAAACATTTCAAAATGGCGACATCTCGCCAAACTTTCATTTTTCAAAATCTTTTCAAAATAGCGACATCTCGCCAAACTTACATTTTTCGAAATCTTTTCAAAACTGTGACAGCTTTGGGATGTAAGCCCTACAGTTCGGGATGTAAGCCCCACAGTTCGGGATGTCAGCCCAACAGCCTGGGATGTCAGCCCAACAGTAGGGATGTCTGCCCAACAGTTCGGGATGTCAGCCCAACAGCCTGGGATGTCAGCCCAACAGTAGGGATGTCTGCCCAACAGTTCGGGATGTCAGCCCAACAGCCTGGGATGTCAGCCCAACAGTAGGGATGTCTGCCCAACAGTTCGGGATGTCAGCCCAACAGCCTGGGATGTCAGCCAACTTTCCTTTTTCAAAACTTTTTCGAAAACTTTTCAAAACATTGGCATCTCGCCAAACTTTCAATGCCAAAATCTTTTCAAAATGGCGACATCTCGCCAAACTTTCACTTTTCAACACTTTTTCAAACTGCGGCATCCCGCCAAACTTTACCTTTTTCAAAACTTTTCAAAACATTGGCATCTCGCCAAACTTTCAATGCCAAAATCTTTTCAAAATGGCGACATCTCGCCAAACTTTCACTTTTCAACACATTTTCAAACTGCGGCATCCCGCCAAACTTTACCTTTTTCAAAACTTTTCAAAACATTGGCATCTCGCCAAACTTTCACTTTTCACAACTTTTTCACAAATAGTGACAGTTCGGGATGTCAGCCCTTCTTTGGCTACAGTTAGGGATGTAAGCCCTTCAGTTCGGGATGTAAGCCCCCGTTCGCAGTTTGGGATGCTAGCCCATAATTCGCTTTATCGTGCTCTTTTCTCAAAACTTTTCAAAACTTTTGAGACATGCGGCATCCCGCCAAACTTTAATTTTTCAAAAATGCGGCATCCCGCCAAACTTTATCTTTTCAAACATTTCAAACTGCGGCATCCCGCCAACTTTATCTTTTCAAAAATCTTTGAAACATGCGGCATCCCGCCAATCTTTAACTTTTCAAAACTGCGGCATCCCGCCAAACTTTATCTTTTCAAACATTTCAAACTCCGGCATCCCGCCAACTTTATCTTTTCAAAAATCTTTGAAACATGCGGCATCCCGCAAAACTTTAACCTTTCAAAATCTTTTGAAACATGCGGCATCCCGCAAAACTTTAACCTTTCAAAATCTTTTGAAACATGCGGCATCCCGCAAAACATTAACCTTTCAAAATCTTTTGAAACATGCGGCATCCCGCAAAACTTTAACCTTTCAAAATCTTTTGAAACATGCGGCATCCCGCAAAACTTTAACCTTTCAAAATCTTTTGAAACATGCGGCATCCCGCAAAACTTTAACCTTTCAATATCTTTTTGAAACATGCGGCATCCCGCAAAACTTTAACCTTTCAAAATCTTTTGAAACATGCGGCATCCCGCAAAACTTTAACCTTTCAAAAACTTTTCAAACATGGAAGGAGGGTCACCATGCCCATATACCACGATATTTCCATTTCCCATTACGATGATATAAGCATAACTTTTCATAATACTGATATAACTTCGCACATAATTTTGCACATAAGCACATAGCATAAAATTCACATACTTACTTTAGGGGATATCATAATTCCTTTATACTTAATTCGATCAAGATCCATATTTTACTAACTTGACGACTTTCATGATTAAACAAACAAGTCAGGTCACTGTCTAGAAATTTGCATGAAGCACGCTACCACAAGGTAATACTAACACATATACATTCATCTTTAACAAATAACAACAAGCGTTTTCACATCATATTTCGCATTCTGAGGGGTATATTAAAAATCCGTATGTGAATTATGCACATTAGCATTACGTTATTGACCTTATATCATATCTATAACGTACGCTCCATATTAGCGGCCAAGCATGTTTCTTATCACAACAACATTGTAGCATAATATCACATAATCAATTTCATGAAGCACAGACTCCACATATTTCAGTTATATTAAACTTGTGTCATTTATACTAAAATTACCATTACTCTCTTTCTTAATAAACGTCAACAATAGCATCTTCACATATACGACATTATCTATGTTTTACTCATTTCTAAAACATCGCCGCACTTTAAACATTTCTCATGTCCGCATTTTGATTCGTAGGTTCAATTAATCAATATCTTACTACGAGAGAATTTATTTTCACAACCCCATTCTAAACGATGGTTGCTAATTCAAATAACTCTATTTCAAAAATTAATAATTCATATTCTCAAAATTAAATAAAGCCCCAAAACAATCTTATTAGAAATTCACATTCTAGTCATCTTTAACATACTTTTAAGTTTTTATCTAAGGGATTCATTGTAAAATCAACTTCTTCTATCAAACAAGCATAGTAAACAGAGAATACTTTCTTTATCTTTGTCAGACACCCATTAATCATTTTCATTTTCTGTTATGCATAATTCTGATCAACAAAACTTTGGTCACTCATCATCTCTTTTTTAATGACTTAGGGAGGCAAGCAAGTTAGGTCAACCGATTTAACATAGTAGTGCAGAACACATTTAGTTTTGTTATGTAACAACATTTCCACGCATGCATTCATATTCTCACATAACGAATTCATGTAAACATAATTTGACATGAATAGAAAAGATGGGAAGAGACGACCTGACGAAGGTTGATGATATTCCGGATGGATTCAACACCAAGGCTGTCACACGCTTGTCCTTCCCATTAACTTTTAACTTTCTTCATCCACTTTTCCTGTCTCAAATTCTTAGCCCGAGAAAAATAACAATACCATTTTGTTTGCTTTTCATTTTATCACGGTAAGAGCTGTAATGAAAAAGAAAGAATTGACCTGACTTATTTGGCCGGCAATCTTTGTCTCCGGCGGCTTCCTTCTTCCCGAACCAAAATTCACTGCCCAAGAAGGTAACAAATACTCCCAAAAAGGCATGCAATTCGCTATTTCTCAATCAAGAATGCATCATGTAAAAACATAAGGGTGATTTTGGCAAACTATCTTGAATATAGCACTAAGCATAAATTTTCATATGTCGACAAGCACTTCTTATTCTTTTCATACGATATCGCCGGTTATCAAAACATTATTTCAAAATATACTTTAATCATTTCGAGGAGCTTATTCCCGCTAGATCATAACCATTCATATTCAAGTTTCTATATTCCATTATTTCTTGCTAGGAGCAGGAAATAGGCAAGTAACGCATTAAGCTGATCTATTTTAGCAAGTTAGCGTAATAAATATAAGGCATATTTGACTTTACTACGCACCGGAATTTCTGATCATATATTCATTTACACACTATTTTTCTCGTGTTTCACTTTCCTTTCCTTTCCATCTAACAAAAACTAGAGCGAGTAGCCCGACATATTTTTCCATCCAACGACATTTAGAAAATTAAACGCGCATGCTTTAATATCGCTCAAGTAATATATCAAGTTAAAGCATCAACTTAATATAATACACCTATTCAAAACATATTCATATCTTTATTAAAAATGCATTTGCATATATCAGTCATTACTTTACTAAAGCATGTATTGTCAAAGCATTTATTCATTATAAATGACAAAGATGGAAAGAAGCGACCTGGTGAAGATTTGCAGCGATTTTGACGAAACCCGTCAAAAATTTCACGGAATTCTTAACGGCCATCCGTTGATATAACCTCCGGACCAACAAAGATAATGCATCAAAATTGCTACCCACGCTAACCCTCTGTCCACATTATCCATTGACTTTCTCAACCCTCTTTTCCCTGTACCACACTCTCAAATAAAACAACATTATTCCATTTTCTTTCATTTTCCCTTCCAATTCCCATTTCTTTCTCAGACTCCACGGTGGCCTCTCACTCTCAACCAAGCAAAAGAAGGAATACCACTTAAACCATTTTTAATCCACTTTCTTTTTCTTTTTTTCACTTCCATTTAATTTCTTTCTCATCAGGAACAACCTTTTTCCATCAGCAACCTCTACCCGGCAGCGATCTCTTCAGGTGACGATCTCTATTTCCCGGCGAACTCCTTGTCGGGCGACCTCTACCAACGGCAATCTCAACCGCCAGCGGCCTCAACTAGCGGCTTCCATTGTTCCCGGCGACCCTCAATCCCTCAGAAAACAGGCGATCTCCTCTGCTCACCAAACAGAAAACGGCGACAATTCTAGGTCGCGAAAATCAAACTTGGGCGACCTCCAACCTTGCCCCAAGCGGCCTCTATACTCCCAGATTCCGGCAACAACAACTTCGACCACCCCCAAGCGGCTTTCCTTCATTTGACACGGACTGAAAAAAGGTTGCTAAGCGCTTGACGCGTGTTGGATAAGGCTTTTTTCCAGTTGACACGCGTCTCCGGTTACTGTTACCTTTCTCTCTCCAGCTTTCCGGCGAACGGATCCTCTCCGGCGACGGTCTTATCTTCAGATATACCCTTCCCCCTCCTCTTTTCTCTTCTTCTCATCTCTATGCCACCACCAGATTCGCCCAGATCTGTCCTCGCTCTTGCCCAGAAAACGGAAAATAATCACTCCCAACTCCGGCGACCGGTGAATATCTAGCTTCTTCTTCTTCTTCCCTTTCTTTTCTCTCATAACCTAAACTACCATACCCATCTCAGTCCAAAAAAGGAAAACGGAAAAGTTGATTTTCGCCTTCCGGCAAACTCCGATCTGAGTCTCCTCTTCCCAGACAAAACGAAAAACTGCTAACCCACCCTTCCGGCTGCTCCGGGGAACTCCGACTGACCATCTGATTGCTACCCCTCATTGTTGTAGTCTGAATTTATACAATCGGCTCCTCTATTACGGCCAAACTCCGCCGGAAAAATTTCAGTCCCGGCAACGGAACCATCTGATGCTGCCAAGAAAATGGTTGCACAGGAAACTGACCGGGGTAGCAACGGTGGCCCCACCGGAAAAACACGCTCCACGAAATCCTAAATAATGTGGGACCTACAAGATAAAACACCGTTAGGGTGGGGGGATTTTCCCCCCAAAAACCCTCCGGCGTGAGAATAATTAATCTCATACATAACATATATCTTACTATTTCTAGAGAGAGAAAGAGAGAGGAGAGAGAAGCTCCTTATTTTTCATACCTTATAGATGGGAAATGGGGGGAGTATATATAGGCCAAGCTAATGGGTAATGACATCATCCTCGTCATCATCATACTTGTGATGACCCCAACCCTAGACACTAAATTTAAATATTATATTATATGCTTTTAATATTTATGTTATCTTTATGTGTTCGATTATGTCTTTAAATCCTTAATTTAAGATAAATTGGGTGAAAAGTAAATTTAGAATCTTTTAAGAAATTATTGGATATTAAATAAGAACCTTGGGGAAATAATAAAAATAACAAATAGATAAATAGTAAGAGGAGGTTAAAATGGGTAGAATAAATAATTAGGGGGATGGATTAATTTAATTGGGTGAAAGCCTTATTTTGCTTGGGGGGCCAAAAAGGGCTTCATCTCCCTAAGCTTGCCAAGTGTCCCTCCCCTTACCCTCCTTATATTTCCCCTCCTTCCTCCTTACTCCTTCATTCTCTCATACTTCCCTAGCAAAGAAACCTCCATGGAAGCTCCCAATCTCAAGTCTTGAAGCCAAGCCATTTCTCCTCCATTTTCAAGTCCAAGGGCATCTTTGAGCTTGGATCACCTAGAGGAACAAATCAAGTTAAGAAGATTCAACTTTCCATTCTAAAACCCTAAGGTGAGTTGTTATGATTCCCTTCTTCTACTTGTTCATAAGTTCTTTAAATGTTATTCTTGTCCACATGATGTTATTTCATGCCTTGGAAACTTTAATGGAAGTGGATGATTGATGAATGAGATGGGTTGAAGATAATGTTCTTGAAAGATGATTTAGAGGAAATGAAATGGGTGGAATATTTAGGGATAAATAATCTAGGTTTCCTTTATCTTGGGTTTACATGAGTTAGGATGAACTTGGTAAGACTAAGAAATCCTTTGGGTGTTCTTGAATTTAAAGTAGAGAAAAGGAAAAGGGATTGAAGCTAAGAAGAAAGAGTTAGAAATTTAATTGTGCTGGAAATCGCCTTGGGCGGTCGCCCATGGGGGCTTGGGCGGCCACCCATCATGCCAGAATCTCACCTTGCCTAAAAGCCCTCTTGGGCGGTCGCCCAAGAGGTGTGGGCGGTCGCCCATGTTGGCAGAATTTGGCCCAGTCCCCTGTTTCGCTGAATTTTCACTAGTGACCTCCTAGTATGATCCTTAACCAAAATAAAGTTTGGAATCTAACCTTTCCGGATATGAATTAATCCTTTTAACCTAGGTTATACTTAGAACAATTGTATCACTTAATGACACCTTAATTGGGTTACTATGGAACTACGGAAGCACGTTAAGTCTGAATCAGAAATTGTTGGTAATCTTATTTAGCTTTATCAATGTAACCCCAACTTGATAAATTTAGCAGGAATCCCTATAGAGACCTTGTAATACGTAATATTGTCCGGAAATTGGTTATTAAGCTTGATTCGTACTTCACCAATGTGGTTCGAACTTGGGAGGTAGATCATGAATTCTTATTGAGGTTATCCGAGGTTGTGTAATGACTTCGTAGGAATTGTTTATGAGATGTTGTTATATTGCTCATCCCCTTTGTGGATTATTTAACATGTTATTATATTGTATCCCAAGTGTGGATTATCCGGTTGTATTGTTATCTCATTTGATTACATATTCATTGATTATGTCATGCATAATGTATTACTTAATGTTGCACTATGATGTTGGTTGAGCATGAGTATATTTACCATGTGGCTATGTTGCATATCCCCTTTGTGGATTATATGTCAAGTATCTATTATGTGCTTGATAATTTGTTAATCAGCTGATATTGGGGGTATAACATAATACGATCAATTATGGAAGTGTGACCTAATGTGATCGAATTATGTTATACCTGTGACCGTCCCCTCCTGTGGCCACAGGTTGGGGTTATAGCATCTGTATTGAGCCAAAAGCCTTACAGAGTTGCTACTATCTTATTTGGTTCCCTGAAAAACGGGTCTTATAAGATGTGAGTATTGCTTAAGCAGCTCACTTAAGATTGGAGTATTATTATACCCAATGTTGTACGACTAATGTTCAGACGGGAAAAGGTAAACCAAGGTAATGTAAGGTGTTTACAGCTTTTCCAATGTGTTGTATGCAACTTGTTATGTGTTGCATCTTATATGGCATATTGCTGCATTCATAATAGCTTGCTGAGATTTATTCTCACCCCTCTCCCTTTAATGTTTTAGATCCCGAGACAGGTGGACCGACCAAGTAAGGGCGGAAAGGAGTTTAGAAGTGGTATTTTGGGAATTGTCGGGTTATGTATAGGTTGGTGTAGAATGTGTATTTTGGCATAATTCTTTTAAAGGGTTTGTATTCATAAACTTTAATTCTATTTTATATTTGATATCTTTTTGTAACTGAAACCGTTTATTATTTTCAAGGTTGGTCAACTCTTCCTCCAAATGTGGAAAGGAGTAGAGTTATTTTAAAATGGTTGTGTGTATGTTTGAAAGTTAAATCAAAGTTTTAAAAGTTTAGGATCTTTGGGTTAGTTTGAGGACGCTCCAGCTCGGGACACGTGTAGGTTCCGGGTCGGGGTCCTCATAGTTGGTATCAGAGCTCGGTTTAGAGTTCTCGGGTAGAGTCTAGTTTGAGTGAGAGTGTGCGATAACTGACGTCGAGAGTTTAATGCAGGAATTTGTTCAATGATAGGATATGATGTGTACCAACCAAAGAACCAAGGAAATGTGAGTATTATGGAGAGATAGATCCCTCTGCAATCATTTGAGGTATATTACCTGTCTCCGGAGTTAGGGATCATACTTTTCTAAATTTCATTCATTTCGTTCTCATGTGGCATTACATTTCGCTTTTATTTGCATAATTGGCCTAAAGGTTGCCTTATGTGCTGGAGGTTCTACTCCTATGGGAGAGTGCCTCGAACCATTCTTGTTTATCATGGTGGTTGTGATGTGTCCATATGTAGGCATGTATTGCCGTTGGATTTGGTCGAGTCACCAATCCGGGAATTATTGATTATATTGACCTGAAATATTTGAGTAGTTGTTGTGTTTGGGGAGGACTGTCGCAAGAAGCGAGTCTCCTTATCTATATTTGATTGCCTTCGTGAGTAGTGAAGCGGATAAGTCATTAATTAATATTATGTCACATATGTGTAAATGTCGAAAGTAGGGCCTAAAGAATGTGAAGGTTATTTGAGTTATGTGTTATATTTGAGTAAAGGACACTTGAGTTATCTCATGTACGGTAGTAAATGAATATGTGAACTCTTAGTTGAGGTTAGGTATATGGCCTAATTAAGAGTGGTTTATAGTTGTATAACGTGCGTGAGTATTTATACATTGGTGTCTCGTGGTGGAGACTAGATATATGAGACTAGTATTGAAAGTGATAGTCTAAGTGGGATTATATGAGTTATAAATATCGCGAGTACGAGATCTTATAGAACTAATATATCTTTGCCTTATGTGCTATTAGTTGACTAAGTGGTGTTTTCTGTGTGAGTTTCAAAATGGGTTTCATCAGGTATCATACCCGGATATTGAGATTTTGAGTTGCTATAAGGTACTATTTTGGTATTCGGATTCCTAGATAGAGGACACTAATTGGGATGATGGACTTGATGATTCATCTTGGGAAAGTATTTGACAAAGAAGATAATTAGCTTAGCGACTCTCCGTAAGAATAAATTAGTACTATATTTAGAAAAGATGATACTTGGTGGATAATTATAGATTATAGAGATCTCAAATTTGTAACTGTGAAGAATAAGTATTCGTTATCACTTGTTGATGATTTCTATGACTGATTTTAGAAACTAGTAGGATACTCAATGGTTATTAGTTGAAATTTTTGGAGTGTTACAATTACAGTAAATATTTGCTTTAAGGATATACTTAAGACAACCTTTATATCTAGTATGATCGTTTTGATTTGTGGATTGTGTATTAGTTATGGAAAGGTAAATAGAGTAAATGCGAAGAAGTATAATAGATGTAATTATTGGTGACTTGTAGGATCAACTTCAGGAATTAGTAAAATATGTATATGGATTGTTTTGAGAGATGATTATCATTAGTTGAGAAAATAAAATGAGGATAAATCTTATTGGAAGACGGGGTACTTTAGGATGATTACACCGTATAGGTTGACTTAGTTGAGTGACTCATATGAAGGATTGGTGTGATACTTGGAAGATGTAGACGTTATACGGATTTTGAGTTGTTGATGGTTATTGGGAGGTAAGCTAGTTTATACTGTTCATGTTTAATTGCAATTTGGGGATGATTGATCTATGTGCGTTCCAGTTGTATCTTCTTATTGGGAAATCATGGTATTTGATCGGAAACTAGATGTTTACAATATGTTGTTATTAAGTATAATTCCAATATCGAAGGTAAGGAATAGATGACTCAAATTAAGTAAAGGTGTTGAATATTCAACTTGAGGAATTATTGAATTGAGGATGATCTACCAAGTTTACTATTTTAATGAATGTTATAGTATTAATTATAAAAGATAGTATTAATATTCCGAGATTGTGTTTCCTTATAAAGAATTTAACTAAGTAAAAATATTATGTTAGAATTGTTTTAAATGTGCTTTAAAACTTTGGATAGTATATTGAACTTCGATATGAGCATTTGTGCCATTCGGGAATAGTTTGATTTTTTTTGAGGTCAATGAACTGTTTTTGTACACATTAAAATCTGTGAGTAATTTGATTATCTACCGCTGGTATGGGACGGTTGTAGATAATTAGAGCACTCGAATTAGTTTTGTTAGCTTATCAATCTTTTGAAATTTCTTACAATTGTGAGTGGTTTAGTTAATTAAAACTGGTATGGGACGGTTTTAAATAAATAAACCATTCGGATTTTTTTTTTTATATTATCCTTTGGAATTCTGAAAGATGTTGTAAATTGTAGAAAGACATGTTATTGTAGAGATGTAGTTCGTACAAGAGCAAGTAGAAAGGCAACCTAGTTTCCCTATAGTGATTAACTGCATTAAAGATTTGACCCGAGAAATGTTTTGATAATTGTGGGGTTGTTAATGTGACAGTCGCAGTAGACTCGGTTTTTGTTTTGGAGTTGGATCGGCTCCATTGTGGGCGGCCAACCATTTGATTAAATATTGATCTGTCTCTGGACCTGGGCATAATTAGAGCATTGAATTATAATATATAGTCGACTAGTATTCCGTTTATGGGAATCAGGGTCTTATTAGCATGTTTACCTTTATTATTTCATAGGCAGTTATTTAATGTTTGTATCATGAGAAAGGAGGATGAGATAATTGAAATAACTCGTTTCAAGCGAGTCAAGACATAAGGTGGTTTGGTCATAAGTGTGAAAATAGAAATTTGACGTTAGAAGATTTATTAAAATATTTAGAGTTCTAGATTGAACTGAGAGTATTATCACGATGAATTTTGTGATTTGGTTACCTTGGAAGTAAAAGGAGTATGTTGTTTGTTTATAGGAAGTTGATAGTATTTTCTACTTATTATATATATTTATAATGATGAGATTCATTGATCGAGTCCTTATATATGTTAGGAGATAGTTTGATTGTATAAAACCCCATAGTGTGAAATGGATTGGATAGTCATTCATTTTGTAGGAATGCTATTGAGTTTAACTTTGTGAAAAATTGTGGAATCATTAATTATTATTGAGGATATGCTACGGGCATGTGCAATGGATTTTTGTAGTCGATAGGAAATATGATTACTAGTGGTTGGATGTGTATAATAGCAGTTATCATTCTAGCATTAAGGTAAAACCGTATGAGGCGTTGTTAGGGAATAAAATATCGATCTCTAATTTGTTGGGGTGAGGTTGGAGAAGCAAAGCCTAAGGTAAATTGGCGCCAAAATTTGTTAATCCATTTGAAGTTTTGGGAAAGGTCGGTGACTTGAATCATAGATTGGCTTGGAGCAGCTTATAGATTATTTAAAGTTTAAATGCAATATTGTAATATATTTGGTGGCATAGGTTGTAATACTTTCATTATTTATATTGTTATTGAGGTCGTGAAAATTCGGGTTAGTGATAATTATAAGGTATTCTGGGAACATTAAGTTGTAATATCGTATCAATAATGAAATTAGAATCTTGGGGAAGAATCACAACATTGAAGAGACTATTTGAGAATTGGAGTCTGAGGTATACATGTAACCGAGGCGGGTTGAACAATTAGGTAAGTGACAGTCAAATTCGGGACAAATTTTCTTTAAGGGGGAGTGATTGTGACGACCCCAACCCTAGACACTAAATTTAAATATTATATTATATGCTTTTAATATTTATGTTATCTTTATGTGTTCGATTATGTCTTTAAATCCTTAATTTAAGATAAATTGGGTGAAAAGTAAATTTAGAATCTTTTAAGAAATTATTGGATATTAAATAAGAACCTTGGGGAAATAATAAAAATAACAAATAGATAAATAGTAAGAGGAGGTTAAAATGGGTAGAATAAATAATTAGGGGGATGGATTAATTTAATTGGGTGAAAGCCTTATTTTGCTTGGGGGGCCAAAAAGGGCTTCCTCTCCCTAAGCTTGCCAAGTGTCCCTCCCCTTACCCTCCTTATATTTCCCCTCCTTCCTCCTTACTCCTTCATTCTCTCATACTTCCCCTAGCAAAGAAACCTCCATGGAAGCTCCCAATCTCAAGTCTTGAAGCCAAGCCATTTCTCCTCCATTTTCAAGTCCAAGGGCATCTTTGAGCTTGGATCACCTAGAGGAACAAATCAAGTTAAGAAGATTAGACTTTCCATTCTAAAACCATAAGGTGAGTTGTTATGATTCCCTTCTTCTACTTGTTCATAAGTTCTTTAAATGTTATTCTTGTCCACATGATGTTATTTCATGCCTTGGAAACTTTAATGGAAGTGGATGATTGATGAATGAGATGGGTTGAAGATAATGTTCTTGAAAGATGATTTAGAGGAAATGAAATGGGTGGAATATTTAGGGATCAATAATATAGGTTTCCTTTATCTTGGGTTTACATGATTTAGGATGAACTTGGTAAGACTAAGAAATCCTTTGGGTGTTCTTGAATTTAAAGTAGAGAAAAGGAAAAGGGATTGAAGCTAAGAAGAAAGAGTTAGAAATTTAATTGTGCTGGAAATCGCCTTGGGCGGTCGCCCATGGGGGCTTGGGCGGCCGCCCATCATGCCAGAATCTTACCTTGCCTAAAAACCCTCTTGGGCGGTCGCCCAAGAGGTGTGGGCGGTAACCCATGTTGGCAGAATTTGGCCCAGTCCCCTGTTTCGCTGAATTTTCACTAGTGACCTCCTAGTATGATCCTTAACCAAAATAAAGTTTGGAATCTAACCTTTCCGGATATGAATTAATCCTTTTAACCTAGGTTATACTTAGAACAATTGTATCACTTAATGACACCTTAATTGGGTTACTATGGAACTACGGAAGCACGTTAAGTCTGAATCAGAAATTGTTGGTAATCTTATTTAGCTTTATCAATGTAACCCCAACTTGATAAATTTAGCAGGAATCCCTATAGAGACCTTGTAATACGTAATATTGTCCGGAAATTGGTTATTAAGCTTGATTCGTACTTCACCAATGTGGTTCGAACTTGGGAGGTAGATCATGAATTCTTATTGAGGTTATCCGAGGTTGTGTAATGACTTCGTAGGAATTGTTTATGAGATGTTGTTATATTGCTCATCCCCTTTGTGGATTATTTAACATGTTATTATATTGTATCCCAAGTGTGGATTATCCGGTTGTATTGTTATCTCATTTGATTACATATTCATTGATTATGTCATGCGTAGTGTATTACTTAATGTTGCACTATGATGTTGGTTGAGCATGAGTATATTTTACCATGTGGCTATGTTGCATATCCCCTTTGTGGATTATATGTCAAGTATCTATTATGTGCTTGATAATTTGTTAATCAGCTGATATTGGGGGTATAACATAATACGATCAATTATGAAAGTGTGACCTAATGTGATCGGATTATGTTATACCTGTGACCGTCCCCTCCTGTGGCCACAGGTTGGGGTTATAGCATCTGTATTGAGCCAAAAGCCTTACAGAGTTTCTACTATCTTATTTGGTTCCCTGAAAAACGGGTCTTATAAGATGTGAGTATTGCTTAAGCAGCTCACATAAGATTGGAGTATTATTATACCCAATGTTGTACGACTAATGTTCAGACGGGAAAAGGTAAACCAAGGTAATGTAAGGTGTTTACAGCTTTTCCAATGTGTTGTATGCAACTTGTTATGTGTTGCATCTTATATGACATATTGCTGCATTCATAATAGCTTGCTGAGATTTATTCTCACCCCTCTCCCTTTAATGTTTTAGATCCCGAGACAGGTGGACCGACCAAGTAAGGGCGGAAAGGAGTTTAGAAGTGGTATTTTAGGAATTGTCGGGTTATGTATAGGTTGGTGTAGAATGTGTATTTTGGCATAATTCTTTTAAAGGGTTTGTATTCATAAACTTTAATTCTATTTTATATTTGATATCTTTTTGTAACTGAAACCGTTTATTATTTTCAAGGTTGGTCAACTCTTCCTCCAAATGTGGAAAGGAGTAGAGTTATTTTAAAATGGTTGTGTGTATGTTTGAAAGTTAAATCAAAGTTTTAAAAGTTTAGGATCTTTGGGTTAGTTTGAGGACGCTCCAGCTCGGGACACGTGTAGGTTCCGGGTCGGGATCCTCATAATACTTGTCTTAACTTTATTTTGACACGTGTCACGCCTGCAATGGAGGGAAGTCTAACAAAAGACTTAACATTTAACATTTAACATAAATCATATAACATAAATCATGTGCCACTACATGCATATATAACATGTGAGAACCAACATGCGAGACCCATCTACAACATGCGACAATTATACCATTCTCAGCATACAACACGACATGCTACATGCGACATATAACATACGGTAGGTAACCATTATAACATTAATAGCATCCATCATGAGACATGCGACCTACGATGTGCGACATTATACATCGACAACCAGCACCAGTCATGCGGGAACCTCCATCCGACATGCGGGAATCAATATCCGACACACCATATACAATATGCGAGGGCCAAGCCATTGGCGGGAACCAGGACCAGAACTATGGCGATAAGCCTGACTTTGGCTACCATCATAATCATAAGCACTCAATATGCATCATATAATGTATAACATATAATACGCGGTATACGGAATATAACACATAATATGCGGCGTATAACACATAACACGTAATATGCGACATATATCAATAACACATATTATGCGGCATATAACACATAACACGTAATATGCGGCATATAACACATAACACGTAATATGCGGCATATATCAATAACACATAATATGCGGCATATATCAAATAACACATAATATGCGGCATATAACACATAACACGTAATATGCGGCATATATCAAATAACCCGTAATATGCGGCATATATCAAATACATAGGGGGGACCACACTATTGGCGACAACCAAGAACCCACCCCTTGCCGGGGTACTAGAACTACCATGCGACATCCTCATAAAATAGGGGCCCACATAGACCATATTAAACTTGGGCCGTGCAGACATTTAACGGGAATAATATTTTGCCATGGCGCATCAGGTTGGTAGGGTCAACCAGATTAGAAAGGGTGGTGGAGGTATTGGCGGCCATGGTGGGAGACAACAGAGAGGGTTTTGTAGAGAGTACGGGTTGGATCGGAAAGGCTCTGATACCATATAGAAGTGGTCAAAATATGATTTTATTATTCACAATGATAACATGTATATTGTAGAAGTTGTTATAACTAATCTACCTAGAGATATACATGATAATAAAATACAAGTTAAAGATATACAAGATCAGTTAAATTAGGAAACAGAATATGTGATAAATGATAAGATGGAGCCGAGATTTGACTAGGATCATTGTGATCCTTAACACTAGTGACAACCATCCGTCGCCACTTTTTGAGACTGTATCTGGCTAGACTTGGTGGTCGCCAACAGTGTATTACATGTGGCTATTTAACGTCTAATTAGGTTGTCGCCAATCGTCCGTCTCCAAATAAGTAGTGCCTCTTGAGCCAAAAATCCTTATAATTCCAACTTATAAATCATCATGACGGCGTAATGACAAATGATAAACTACATCAACCCTTGAACTGTCAATGAAAAATATCTTTAGTTTCTTGAATAATATTATAACATCAAAATTAGGAGGCAAAATAACAAGAGTTTTTGACAACTCTACTATCTTGGACAACTTCACCAAGTCATCGCATGCAAAGAGAGCAGATAATATTGCCACTAGTAAAACCTGTGCTGCACTTCCCATTGTCTATGTGCTTAATTGGTCTGTATTTTGTATATAATTGCTGTTTTCTTTTGGTCTGTGACTTAAGTTCCAAGGTAATGGAGCATTATATAGAAAAATTGTTAGGAGTTTCACAGAGATGAAATTAGACCTGCCGGTCAAGTAAGGCTGCCTTACTTTTCTATCGACTTAGACCAAGTCCAATAATCCAATCATCAAAAAACATTCAACTATCCTAATATTACGACACCTCATCTTCTCTCTCCATCCACTTAATCATTCAACTACTTTCTCAACTACACCCCACACAATAAGCTAGTTTAGTTTAAAATTCAACTCCTCCCAACTCATCATTTTATACCCCCCCACTTTGAGTGTTTTTTTTTTGTGTTCAAATCAAATGAAACTTATATCAATTTGTAGGGAAAAAAATGATGAATTTTGGTGAAATTTTTTTTTTTTTTAAAAATGAATTACTAGGTGATAATTAAGCTCAAATTGAAAAATGAGTGTTTTTTTTTTGTGTCCAAATCAAATGAAACTTATATCAATTTGTAGGGAAAAAAAAATGATGAATTTTGGTGATTTTTTTTTTTAAATCATTTATTATGAGATAATTGAGTTTAAATAATTGGGTGAAAAAATAATAAAGTACGGACCAACCATTGGCTGACACTTGGCATATCAGGAAAAAAAAAAAAATTCATGCGCCTCAACGCGCCTCTTCCCCGCGTGGATTCCACGCGCCTTCTCCAAGCCAATAACCGCGCGACACGTGTCTCAGGCGGGCCCCTCCCTTTCCTCTTCAACCGGGTTGAACCTTCTCAACTCATCCCCCTCAACTACCCCCCTCTCAACTCCTTATTAAACACATTCAACCATCCAATTCACCCTCAACTATCCATTCAACACCCTTATTGTACATAGCCTTAGAATAAACAGTTTGTTTAGATTTATGTTCCTTCTTCACAAATACTTATCAGTATTTTCTAGAAAGAATTTATTCTAAAATGGGTTTTATATGGAAAAAGGAAAAGACATGTGATGGACGATTGAAAATAACACATGTGGTATGAAAAGGAACAACCAACTGAGGTAAGACATTTAAGTATGAATGAACTATTATAAGACAGAATAGTTTACAAATTAATTTTCCGAAAGAGAAAAAGGACTTTAATGCTCCGTTATTGAAAATAATGATTGTTAAATGTTCCCTAATGAAAAGAAAAAACACATCAGGTTTCGTGTTTCACATTGCTGAATAACAAAAGTGAATATTAAAATTTTATGCCATAGTTATTTAGGGGCTTTTTTTTCTTCATTTCTCTGATGGAGTCAAAGATTCACTATTTTTTTACTTCGAAATATGATGAAATAAAGCAAAGTGACTCATTCTGAGCTTCTTTGTTATTAAGCAGCATTCATCGTGAGTCATCTGAAAACAACATCTCTGTATTTTAATATTTTAATACAGGGAAAAGGCTGTGTACATACGATCTCCTTACTCCACCGTAGGTGGGAGCCTTTAAATCAATGTAGTAATTTTGTTGTTGTTATAAGATGTGTTCTAAAGAGTCATATCACGACCTCTTGTATATTTGGATATGTATCGTATATTATAGGATAAAGTAAGTTTTAGGGGAAACCTGTTTCTCCATTTTCATTCTTAAAATATCGAGTTTAGACCTTAAAACATTGAGTTTGAAAGGCCCTTGTTTGATATGCAGATGATCAGACAGCTATGGTTTGACTTAGCTGTCAGATATTTGTTGAATTGTGCAGCGGAATAAGTGAAGCTTGAAATAATGATAGGACAAAGAACACAATGAAATAATGCAAGTGTGTGAATGTGTTTGCAGAAATATAATAACACAGAGAATTTAAAGTGGTTCAGAGTTCACTCCTCCTACATCCACCCCCACTGTCAATCTTGACAGGTGAGATCAATTTTATTATAATCTTAATCAACAAGAATTACAAATGATTGATAAGGCATGTTCCTTGAACTTTCTCTTCCTAATTAGTACAGTCAACTAGGGATACACTTAAAGTACAGTCTTAAGTGTTTTTACAACTTGAAGTACAGTCTCAAGATTTTACAAAACAACTAATACACTCAAAGTACAGTCTTGAGTGTTTACAAACTATTTCTACACCTAAAGTACAGTCTTAGGATTTGGAATTTATGAATTAACACACTAGGGTTGTTGTTGTTGAAACAGGGGTTTCAGGCTGAAGGTTTTTGGTTTGGAACAATGTTTGAAGGGTAGGGATTGGTGTGTAGGGATTGGTGTGTAGGGATTTAAGGGAGAGGTTTATGGACTGTGAAAAAGAGTATTTTTCAAGAGTATTTTGTGCAGAGGATGAACTCTTCTATTTATAGCCTTTGTTAGGACCTAACTTTGATCAATGTCTCAGTTAGTTGGTTTTGATAAAGGAATATATATATAGAACAGGGTTTATATCAAAAGAGGAAATCTGTTACATTCATCTTTCAGTTTATCTGACAGCTATGAGTATGACAGTTATGATTCTATCTTATACATTGGTTACACTCAATCAATAAACATGAATCATATTCCCTATCTTAACTATCAAGATCATCAAGTGCATCTCAGTCCTTATTAGAGAACATCTCTGATAGCTAAGCCTTGTATGATCTGACAGCTATGACTTCATTCCTCTGATAGCCATCACTTTGTCTCAATCTCTGCTACCACAATCTCAACCAAAGTGGAACCCGGATCTTCACAAACGGTGTCAAGTTCACCATTGAAGACCAATAAAGACCACGAAGACCTTCGGAAGCTCTCGGTTCAAGCCACGGCTCAAGCCGACTCATGAAGACACAAGTGGACAAGTGGGGCAAAGACCGGTCAAGGCTCATTAATGTAGTGCACAGTCATATTCCAACGGCTACATTGAAGGGTATAAATAGAGGAGTTCATCCTCTACACAAACTACTCTTGAAAAATACTCTTTTTCACAGTCCAAAACCTTTCCCTTACACCCACACACACCTCCTGTAATCCACACACACACTCATCAATCCCTACCCTTTAAACCCTGTTCCAAACCAAAACCCTTACCCCAAAACCTCTACTTCAACAACAAACAACCCTAGTGTGTTAATTCACAAATTCCAAAATCCTAAGACTGTACTTTAGGTGTAGAATTAGTTTGTAAACACTCAAGACTGTACTTTGAGTGTATTATTTGTTTTGTAAAATCTTGAGACTGTACTTCAAGTTGTAAAAACACTTAAGACTGTACTTTAAGTGTATCCCTAGTTGACTGTACTAATTAGGAAGAGGAAGTTCAAGGAACTTGCCTAAATCAATCATTTGTAATTTTTGTTGATTAAAGATTATAATAAAATTGATCTCACTTGTCAAGATTGACAGTGGGGGTGGATGTAGGAGGAGTGAACTCGAACCACTTTAAATTCTCTCGTGTTATTACATTTACGCAATCACTCTCACACACTTGCATTATTTCTTTGTGTTCTTTGTCCTATCATTACTTCAAGCTTCTCTTATTCCGCTGCACAATTCAACAATCATCTGACAGCTAAGCCAAACCATAGCTGTCTGATCATCTGTATATCAACAAAGGGCCTTTCAATTGGTATCAGAGCTTGTCTTCACATTCAAAAGTCTAACAACTTGTGAAGGATCCTCTTCAAACCCACCATGCCTCAACCAAGAAGAAATAATGAGAAAGACATCCCACACATTGATGACTGTGGATCTTTTGAGATCTATGCTTCAAAAATAAAAACATACCTTGATGCAAACAGTATATGGAACTGGTATGTTCTAGAGAATGAAGTTTCCTACCCAACTCAAATCTGTATTGATGGAGGACCTAGTAAGACCAAATCTCCGAAACATGGTGCGAATCGAAAAACAATTGATCGAGTGCAAACTTAAAAGTCAAAAACATTCTTCAAAAGAGTGTAAATGACTCACTAGCACAAGAAATTGCTAAGGAACCAAATGCCGGATCCGCATGGGCTCTCATTCAAACAAAGTTCACTAAGCACACCGGTGTCGGGACACAAAATTTGTACAACTTGCTTAGGCAATTAGACAACTTCAAGTTCTATCCTGGAGAAAAGGTGAGTCTTTGCTCAACCAAGGTTTGAAAACCTTGTTAGATCTATTGCTTTGACCATGGAAAAACCTTTGAACAACAAGATCTACGCCTCAAGATATATTCTAATCTCCCACAAGAATATGAAAAAGTAGCTTTACCTATTAGAGAAGGATCGAATGGAGCACAATGACGGTTGAACGAGTATTTTGGAAAGCTTGAAGCTTATGAACTGGAAGGTATGATAAAAATTCAACCGGTTCCTACCATTTCACAAACTTTAGCCTTAAGCGCTCAGAAAGCTGTCCACAAACCAATCACTCATCAAGACATTGAGACCATTGTCAACAATGCTCTTCAAAAGATAAACATCGGCTCCAAACCTGTCGGCCAAACGGATCTCTCAAGAAGACATTCCAAGTCTCATATCCATGGTGTCGAAATGCCATGAAATTTCAAAAGAAATCTTTTGACAAAAATACAATCCTTCCACATCTAACTCTCAACAAGACTGGCTACAAGAAAATAATTGATTGTTTCAAGCGTGGAAAGCAAGGACATTACTCATCCGATTGTCTGAACCAAGGAAACCTAGGGACAATCGTACGGCTAAGGAGATGACCTACTCAAAAGAGATCATTCACGGTTCAAGTGCAACTGCTTCCAATTGCTCCAAAAATAAACATGACAAAAACAAGGAGCAAGTTATGATAGCGACTCATCAAAATTCGGTGATGAAGAGTATGTGTCAAGTGATGATTCGACAATGAAGGAGAAGAAGCCATGATATGCCTTATAGTGAAGATGAGGAAGAATCGGACAATGAGGAAGAAATGGAAGCACTTGTCAGATGAACTAAAAGAGGTACATGATTTTAACTCCTTAAATATTGATGGTTTCAAACAATTAGTTTGCACTCTTTTAATTCAAACCAAAAAACAAAAAACTAGCTTTGCTTCACTGGTCAATGAGAACCTTTCCCAATCCTCAACCATTGACACTCTCACAAAAACCAATTCTGATCTTGATAAAGCATGCCAAGGGCTAAGAGATCAATGCATCATGCTTGAAAAACAAAACATGGATCCGACAAATTTGAGACATCAAGTAATCATGAAAATTGTCAAAGACTCAGTAATCTTGAAAAAGAAAATGATGCTCTTAAAAAGAAAATAGATTCATGGAACATGTCAAGCAAAGCATTATCCCTTTTCACCTACACCCAAAGGCGTCCCGGTGACAAAACAGGGATTGGTGCGATGATCCTACACAAAAGGTGTACACTCCTCCCATCTGGTGAAAGGGCCATTGAAAAATGGTTCTAGAAAACCTAAGTTCTGGCATATCAAACTCAAACTTATCCTGTTCAAACCAAGGGAAAATCTAAAGAAATCTTACCTGGTCCTAGTCACTCAAACAAAGGACCAAGTAAAATCCAAGGAAGCAAGTATATTTGGGTTCAAAAAGGAGCCAATATACGAAAGAAATTGAGTTGCAAAAGATGCTAGATGCCAAGCCCTGACAGAACCCAAGGCATGACAGACCCAAGATCTTCCAAACCACATAGAACCCCAAGGCAACAAAGATTCTATAACAAATATAGGTACACCAAACAACAAAAACCTCAATGGCAATTCTCAAATGGAAGAAGTCATGCAAGTCAAAATGACTCTCCCGGCATCATCCTCTTCAAATAGCTTTCGGTTTCAACCCCAATACAACAATCCAAACCACTTCTTCAATCCATCCCAATCCACTGTCCTTACACCTTACATGATGCAAATCATGTCATATTACCATACCCTAAACCGGCTTCTTCAACAAGGGACCAATGAACAAAGCTAGGGTTCCAAAGAAAAACTAATCCTTTGGACCCAAAAGAATAAAAAGGGGTACCATAAAATTTACTTTCTGCTTTGCGGTACCTAGGAAAGGACTTTGGTATTTAGATAGTGGTTGTAGTAGACATATGACCTTCAAAAAGACTGTTGCAACAATATTCCCTAAAAATGGTCCAAATGTAACCTTTGGTGACAATTCCCAAGCTAAGGTCAAAGGATCAGAAATCTTATTACAAAAGATATCATTTTTACAAATGTGTCTTATGTAGAAGGTCTCAAACACAATTTGATTAGCATTAGTCAAATCTGTGATAAGGGATATCATGTTGTTTGCACTAAGGCTAAATGCACTGTTAAAGATAAAAGCAATAAAGTCATTCGATCGGTTCAAGAAAAGGAAATCTCTATTGCTTAAACTTAGAGATTGTGGAGTCCTCAAATGCTCACCGCCTTCTCGTCATTTAGTCAATCCGATATGTCTTGGCTTTGGCACAAAAGATTGGCTCACCTTAACCATAAAACCTTCTCCAAGCTTGCAAATTCAAATCTAGTCGAGGTCTTCCAAGGATCCCATTCAAGAAGGACAAACTATGCAAAGCATGCCAATGTGGGAAGCAAAAGAGATCTTCATTCAAGCTCAAGGCCAGATTGGACACACCAAGACCTATTGAACTACTTCATATGGAACTCTTTGGACCCATAAGGACTAGATCTTTAGGAGGAAAAGATACTCCCTTGTTGTGGTTGATGACTTCACCGCATTCACTTGGATCATTCTTCTTGAATCCAAAAGTGACACCCTTAGCCGCTCCGACAAAGCCGTTCAATAAAATTCAAAATCAAAAAGGGACATCCATTGTCAAGATCGATCCGATCATGGAAAAGAATTTGAGAACACAGGAGTAGAAGAGTATTGTGATTCAAAAGGTATTGATCACAATTTTTCAGCCCCAAGAACACCCCAACAAAATGGTGTTGCTTTGAAAGGAAGAACGTAACAATACGTGAGGCAGCAAGAACAATGTCGTCGAACACAATCTCCCAAAATATTTTTGGGGTGAAGTCATCCTACTGCTTTGTG
This sequence comes from Adenophora triphylla var. japonica, assembly GCA_022495995.1. Classification (NCBI taxonomy): domain Eukaryota; kingdom Viridiplantae; phylum Streptophyta; class Magnoliopsida; order Asterales; family Campanulaceae; genus Adenophora; species Adenophora triphylla. The sequence goes on from JAFEMH010004738.1 coordinate 181,576, forward strand.
TATGTTCAAAATAAAACAATGATCAACAAATTCCATAAGAAGACTCCATATGAACTATGGAATGACAAAGTTCCTACCATTTCCTACTTTCACGCTTTTGGAAGTAGATGCTTCATTCACAACAATGGCAAAAACAATTTGGACAAATTTGACTCCAAATGTGATGAAGGAATCTTTCTTGGATACTCTAACACAAGCAAAGCTTATAGAGTTTACAACAAAAGAAGACTTGTTGTGGAAGAATCAATTTATGTTGACTTTGATGAAAACAATGATCAAAGTGTAACTGAATTGTGTGATTTTGATGAAGGTTTGGGAAACCTTGATAATCTCCCCTGAAGCATCTCCCATTCTTGATTCAACTGTTCTCCATCATGAACAAGATTCATCAAATCTTCCATACATGGTTCCAAGAAATTCATCCTGACGGCTATCCTGTGCCGCATGCCATGACCAATCCCACTCCCATCATCAACCAATCCAAACCCAACCAAGTTAACGACAATCACTCCCACTACCAATCCAAATGATGAGGAAGAAAATACTCAAAAGAATAGTCATCCCTTGACCGACATCTCCCAAACTTCTTCCTTAGGCGATAGCCAACCCTTAGCCGATGACCATCCAAATTCATCATGTAATCCATCCACTAGCCATCTTCCATCTCCATCCAATAATCCTCTTTCTCCTCCCAAAACCAATGATGAATCCACCATTACTCACATCATTCCACCCAATAAAGACCTTTACATCGCCTTCAAATTGATAAAACTCCAGTTCCTGCACAACATCCCTTTTCTCATGAGTGCATTCATATCCCAAGTGGAACCAAAGAAAATAAATGAAGCACTCCAAGATGCTGACTGGATAGAAGCCATGGAAGAAGAATTAGAGCAGTTTGAAAGGAACAAAGTGTGGCAACTTGTTCCTAAACCAAGAAACCAAACTGTCATTGGAACAAGATGGGTCTTTAGAAATAAGATGAATGAAGAAGGTGTTGTTATAAGAAACAAAGCTAGACTGGTTGCTCAAGGACACAGACAAGAAGAAGGTATTGATTATGATGAGACTTTTGCACCTGTTGCAAGACTTGAAGCTATTAGGCTATTCCTTGCCTATGCTTCATTCAAGAAGATGAAAGTATTCCAAATGGATGTCAAGAGTGCATTTCTGAATGGAGTCTTAAATGAAAAGGTTTTTATATCTCAACCCCCTGGTTTTGAGCACCCAAAGTTTCCTGATCATGTGTACAAATTGGACAAAGCATTGTATGGGCTTAAACAAGCACCAAGAGCTTGGTATGATACTCTATCTAGATATCTCCCTGGCAAAGGATTTACCAAGGGCCATATTGATAACACTTTGTTTATCAAGAAATATGGAGATGATCAGTTGCTCATCCAAGTCTATGTTGATGACATCATTTTTGGTTCATCAAATGAGGACTTGTGCACTGAATTTGGAGATATTATGAAAGACCAGTTTGAAATGAGTATGATTGGTGAGCTTACTTTCTTCTTGGGTCTTCAAGTCAAGCAAATGAAGGAAGGAATCTTCATTAACCAAGCTAAATACACAAGGGATTTGATCAAGAAGTTTGATATGCAAACTGCTTCCCCTGCCAAAACACCCTTGTCAACCACAACCAAACTCCATGCTGATCTAGATGGTCAAAGTGTAAATCCAACACTTTAAAGAAGCTACATTGGATCTCTTCTTTATGTAACGGCTTCAAGACGACATTATGTTTAGTGTCTGTCTTTGTGCTAGATTTCAAGCTAATCCCAAGGAATCTCATCTCTGTTGTTAAGAGAATTCTAAGATATCTCAAAGGAATCCACGATTTTGGCTTGTGGTATCCCACTGAATCCCCATTCTCTCTAATTGGATTCACCGACTCGACTATCTTTGGATGTAATCTAGATAGAAAATCCACAAGTGGTGGATGCCGGTTTATTGGATCAAGAATCATTTCATGGTCAAGCAAAAAGCAAACCTCGTAGCCACTTCAATTTGAAATTTGGTGAGTATATTCTTTGCGAGGCTTGTGTTGTTCTCAAATTCTCTATCTTAAAAGTCAACTTCAAGACCTTGGAATTGAATTATCCAACATTCCCATCTTACGCTGACAACTCAAGCACTATTGCCATGATAGAAAACCACATCCAATACTCAAAAACAAAGCATATTGAGGTATGACATCACTTCATCAGAGACCATGTTGAAAAAGGGAATATCAACCTTGCAAAAGTTTGTACTGAGGATAATGTCTCTGATATTCTTACTAAGGCAATGGATGAAAAGAGGTTTGAGATGTTAAGAACCATGCTTGGAATGACAAATATGCCAAAATAAAGAGTTGTTCTTCATAAATAAAAAGGAGGCTTACATATTTCAGGGCAATCTTTGTCACATGAAGCCGCATACTATTCCCTCAAAAACATCTCTGATAGCTATCCACTGATAGCTATCCATACAAAAGTCATGAAAAACAAAAACATAAACAAAAACAAAAAACAAACCATGAAATCCCTCTCTCTTTCATCCTCATTCATTCACCAAAAACCTCCTTGAAACCAAACAATCTCCAGAACCAGCCTTCCTCTTCAAATCCTCACCTTAGCTGTCAGACATTCTTGGGGAATGTCAGCATGTTTCTCCGAGATCCTCCTCCAAAGGCCTCATTCCTTCACACCTTGCCTCCTTTGTAGATTGCAAGGTCTGGTGATACCTTTGCAACCATATTGGGTGCCTCTCCGAGAAGGGATCAATTGAGTAATGAGAATATTGAAGTGAAGGACTTGCTCTCCTTGGCGCCATTCTTCAAGCTTTGCATCATATGGTTGAAGCAATCCTTCCATTGGTGTCACAAAGCTAAATTCTCGAGAATAAGACCCATTTCCGGCAACTACAAGTGGTTGGCTAGCTCTTGACTCTTCTCTCTCTACTGCAGGAACTCTGGCAGGGCTAAAACAACCAATAACCTGGTTGAATAGGTATGATAATATTGAAGAAGGAGAGACATGCACTCCAGCAAAGTTATCTCCTCTCCCCTCGATAATCCGACCCCTGGAGAGAGTGAATCCCTACTGCAGGAGTATACGGCTTCTCAGGCTTAACCTTTTTCTTGACAGCTAAGCTCCTTTCCATAGCTATCTGAGCCCTATCTTGCTTAACCAATTCCCCCAATGTATAAACCCTCTCCACCTTACCTTTTCCCTTACTGGACTCACCCTGATCAACCTTGATAGTCTTTCCAAAGAGCCTTATTCCCTCTCCCTCTCTTTGTCAATTTTCTCTCCGATGCCTACCTCCTTGACACCATAGTCCTGATCCTCTCTCACTCTCTTGTTCTTACCTCTATCTCTCACTCCCTCTGAACTTTCAACTATATTGAAGGACTCTCTCTCTATCTCCATTTCATCCCCACTCAAATCATCCTCAAAATTCTTCCCAAAAACCAACTTTTTTGCTGTTTGAGCCATATTTTTTGGATTAAATTTTGAGGAAAATCTACCCATTTGTGTTTGTAAAACAATCTGAATAAATTTCCTCTGAAATTATCATTGTTTTATAGGCAAGTTTCACCTAGCTATCTCAGACAGCCATCATCATTCAAACTAGACTTAACTGTCAAAGTTTTCTTTCAACAGCTAGGATAAAGCAACTTTTATGTGATTTGATCGTGTTAATTGCTCACAATTGTCACTTCCTTAGCCATCTCTTCAACTGCAAAATTCTTGAAAAAGAGAATGTTCTTCTTGTGCTCTGTGGAAGTTAATGCCTCAACGTGGGGAAGGGCAAAAATCACTGTTCATGTGAACAGTTACTAAACTTTGAAACCCCCAATGTCCATTAAAATCCACTCTCCACTCATTATTTGCCTCTCTCTCCTTTCGTAATCACCAAAAACCCCTGTTTCATTAACCCTCTGTTTAAAATTCATCTCTTTTCCTCACTAATCCTTCATCGTATTCCTTCAACCCTAATTCCTTAATCATCAATGGCAGCATCAAAAGCAAACTACCCAGATGCTCACAGTTACTTCATAAAACCTAGCTTCTATGAGTCTGAAGTTGGGATACTCATCCAAGAACTTCTTGAGGTCAATGAATTGCTTAAATTCATGGGAGCAAGACCTCCAATTTATGAAGAATTGTGCAGAGAGATTTACCTTGTGGGACAGAGGAACAAGGAAAACAATTCAATTACAGCCACCATAGACAATGTGAAGATAACCATTACTCAAGAAATGGTCAGTGAAGTCTATGAGATCCCAAACAAAGCTGATGCTGTGAAGAACATATGGGATAGAGGGTCAGACAGATTGAAAACTGTGTATGAGAAATTCTTTGGGGTTAAAATTCATGACTTTAAGAGTGTACAGGACAAGGCAATGGTGAAAGACAAAGCTGACATTTTCAAATCAACTCTCATGGATGTGGTGAATAAAGCCATTGATGGCAAGCAATCTTCATTTGATCAAATGGGATCAAATGAATGGAAGTAAATGCTGAGCCTATTTACCAAAGACACAAACTGGTGCATTGTTCTTCTTCACAACTTCCAGCTTGCAGTCTCAACCTCCACTCTAAAATTCAAGAAGCAAGGTGGAAAGATGAACAACTTCAGATTCATGAGTGGAATTCTTGATGTTCTAATCCCAAAACTCAATCCTCCTCTACACAAGAAATGGTTGAAGACTCTGAAGCTGTCAGAGACCAAGTGTTTCAATTGTACAGTGGAATAAGAGAAGCTTGAAGTAATGATAGGACAAAGAACACAAAGAAATAATGCAAGTGTGTGAGTGTGATTGCAGAAATGTAATAACATAGAGAATTTAAAGTGGTTCAGAGTTCACTCCTCCTACATCCACCCCCAGTGTCAATCTTGACAAGTGAGATCAATTTTATTATAATCTTTAATCAACAAAAATTACAAATGATTGATTTAGGCAAGTTCCTTGAACTTCCTCTTCCTAATTAGTACAGTCATCTAGAGATACACTTAAAGTACAGTCTTAAGTGTTTTTACAACTTGAAGTACAGTCTCAAGATTTTACAAAACAAATAATAGACTCAAAGTACAGTCTTGAGTGTTTACAAACTAATTCTACACCTAAAGTACAGTCTTAGGATTTTGGAATTTGTGAATTAACACACTAGGATTGTTTGTTGTTGAAGTAGAGGTTTTGGGGTAAGGGTTTTGGTTTGGAACAGGGTTTAAAGGGTAGGGATTGATGAGTGTGTGTGTGGATTACAGGAGGTGTGTGTGGGTGTAAGGGAAAGGTTTTGGACTGTGAAAAAGAGTATTTTTCAAGAGTAGTTTGTGTAGAGGATGATCTCCTCTATTTATACCCTTCAATGTAGCCGTTGGAATATGACCATTGCTGGCTACATTAATCGGCCTTGGCCGGTCTTTGCCCCACTTGTCCACTTGCGAGGTCTTCATGAGCCGGCTTGAGCGTGGCTTGAACCGAGAGCTTCGAGAGAAGGTCTTGAGTGGTCTTTATTGGTCTTCAATGGTGAACTTGACGGTTTGTGAAGATCCGGGTTCCACTTTGGTTGAGATTGTGGTAGCGAGAGATTGAGACAAAGTGATGGCTATCGAGATGAATGAAGTCGCCATTTGTCGAGATCATACAAGGCTTAGCTATCGAGAGATGTTCTCTAATAAGAGTGAGATGCACTGACATTGATCTTGATAGTTAAGATAGGGAATATGATTCATGTTTATTGATTGAGTGTAACCAATGTATAAGATAGAATCATAAGCTGTCATACTCATGGAAACGTCGAGATAAGGCTGAAAGATGAATATAACAGATTTCCTCTTTTGATATAAACCACTGTTCTATATATATATTCCTTTATCAAAACCAACTAAGCTGAGACATTGATCAAAAGTTAGGTCCTATGACCTTCAATGTAGCCGTTGGAATATGACTGCGGCTCCATTAATGACTCTTTGGTGGTCTTTGCCCCACTTGTCCACTTGCGGGTCTTCATGAGGGCGGCTTGAGCTGAGAGCTTCCAGAAGGTCTTCAATGGTCTTCAATGGTGAACTTGACAGCTGTGAAGATCCAGGTTCCATCCTGGTTGAGATTGTGGTAGCAAAGAATGAGACAGAGGATGGCTGTCTGAGGGAATGAAGCTATAGTTGTCAGATCAAAACAAGGCTTAGCTATCAGAGAAGTTCTCTAATAAGGACTGAGATGCACTTGATGATCTTGATATCTAAGAGAGGAAATATGATTCATGTTATTGATTGAATGTAACCAATGTATAAGGTAGAATCATAACTGTCAGACTTCAAATGGAGATAAAGCTGAAAGATGAATGTGATAGATTTCCTCTTTTGATATAAACCCTGTTCTATACATATATTCCTTTATCAAAACCAACTAACTAAGACATTGATCAAAGTTAGGTCCTAACAATTTCCCCCTTTTTGTTAAAGGAAGATCTATTTAGAACATGTTTTCACAGTTAATGATAAGAAAGATAATAATGAAAGAAATAATTCAGGGATTCATAGCATTCACAAGTAATCAGAATGAGATTGAAATACTTGGATTTGATCTCAAGATGAGAGAAGTTCATATATTACAGCCATAAAAACTGAACCAAACAAAATAGAATGTTTCAACCAAAAAAAATGTTCCATAACAATACAATTCAATCATCAGCCAGCTGATCATATAACTCTTCTCTTTCTTGCCTTGCTGAAAGTAGCTCATTTCTTTCTTCCTCCAGTTCTCTTCTCATATCTGGCTCCACCCATCTATAATAAAACTCATTGTTCCATTCCCAAGTCATCCTCTCATCATATTTGAAGAACTTGTCTTCCTTTGCTTTCAGTTGAGCCCTTGTAAGAGGCATCTGATCATTTCTTATTCTCATTGTGCCCCACAAATGCTTCTTCTTGTTCCTTGCTTTCTTGCTTTTCTTGGGCACATTGGATGGATCATGTTGAGTACGGCTGGAAGCGGGGCTTGAGGAACAGGGGACATATGAGAGGATTGCTGAGGAGGGTTGGAAATGGTAGAAGATGGAATTATTATGGGAGAATCTTGATCTGGGCTTGAAGGATCATCATCATCATCATCATCACTGTCAGAGTCTGAGGAAAGATCAATAACATTATTGTCTCTGTTTTGACTGACAGCTATGGATTCTCTGAACTCTTTGATCTCAGGAATAGAGATCAATTTCATGAAGTGAGAGTTTTCATTGGGAGAGTTGAAGAGAATGGGATCAACAGAGATGAAGGGTGAAAGATAGGGCTCAATGCCTGGATTTAGGGTTGGGGGAAAGATATTGACCATTTTGCTTATCAAAAGCATAAGGGCACACTTTTGTTCAAACAGAGAGAGAAAAAATGATTTTTCAAGCTCATTGCACAAGGTGAAGACTAGACCTTTTGGCATATACAGGCAAGAATTGAGTGATGGAGAGAGTAGTTGACTGAAGAGAATTTCCCAATCAAGAAGTGTGTTGGGAGTGATGAATTTTGGAAAGGATGGAATTTGGTGAACAAAATTGGAGATTGATGAAGTCCTTGACACTTTCCACTCTTCATAGGCAAAGAATACTAATCCTGCAAGATTTCTTGCCACCACAATCAAACCATTTCTTGACAGTTCCCAGGATTTTGGATAGGTAAAGGGGTTTGCAATTTCTGGGAAATGAGTCACATGGGCTAACCTTGTCCTTGCTGCCTTGATGGAAGAAATAGAAAAATCAATGCCACAGCTAAGCATCCAAGGTTCTTTCTTGGGGAGGTAGGCTTGATTTAGAGTGGGAGGAATGGAATGGCTGGGAGGGCTGTCAGGACTTTCAAGGATGGGATCACTATCAGACATATCTTGACCTTGTCCAGCTAGGATTGGACTATGAGGTGAGGCTTTAACAGATTCATTTTCTGGGATTGGAGAGATTGGCTTGGAAGGAGCAGAGGTATGGGTTGAAATAGTTGGGATTGAATCAGAGAATTGACCAAGACTTTGATTGAGGAGATCAGAGCTAAATTGAGATTTTAGGAGATTTAAGGCTGCCCTGACTTCTCCTTTGGTCAACTTTTGCTCAAGAATAGTTATAAGGGCTGCCTCATTTTCTGGGGTTCCATCAAACACAAGTCCCTTGCATGCATTCATGATTGTTTCTCCTTTTGAGACAAGATTGGGATCAATTTCAACTCCAACCTTTTTGAGACTTTGAATAACCTCAGTAGTCTTATCAGGATTCCCCCTATCAATTTCAACATTTGGGGCAGGTTCATTTACAGGCTCAGTCTCAGGTATAGAAGGGATGGTTTGGATATCTACATCCATAGCTGTCACCTTGGGATTGCTAGATGACTCTCCTGGTCCACTCTTTTTCTTCATGAACCTAAACCTGAGTTCATCTATGGCTATCATTGACTCCTCTTTACTTAGAACATCATCAAGAAATATGAGAGCAGCCTTTTTAGTATCAGGGTTCCCATCCAACTCAATAGAATCAATGGCTCTCAAAATTTTGGCTAACTGTTGAGGTTGGGTAGAGGGGATATTTTCATCAGTGTTCCCCCTTAAAGGTTGCTTCTCTGATGGTTCTTTGAGGTTAAGGATAGCTTACATGGGCCCGATGACCGAGCTAGGTGTGGATGACTTGTCCACTCTTGGGTAAACGGTAGTGGATTTTGGAGAAATGGAAGGGGTATTTATTTTGGTTTTCTTGGCCTTGGGTGCTTTATTTTCAGGTTTTCTTTTCTTTGGCAAAGATTTAGAAGGAATGGATAAGGAGGATTGTACCTTGGATCTGGTGACTGCCTGCCTGGTAGGGATAGCTGTCAGAGGTTGTTTGCCTTTGTGCAGAGTTTTGGACAAGTCAATAGCTACCTAAAGCTCTATAGGATCTATGTTATCATCACCAGCATTAACTTGGCCCATGGTGTCAACCCCATGACTGTCAACAGCACCCCTTTCTTCATCATCCTTATCATGGCTGTCAGACAAGGTTCTTTCACTGTCAGCCACCTGATCATCCTTGTTTTTTCCTTTATTGCCATGAGATACCACAGTCTTTTTCAACAACCCTATCTTCTTAACATTGGATTGTACACCCCTTTTTATTCTCCTACTTGTAGCCAATGCTACCAAGTCCTTCCAGTGTTCAATCTTCTTTCTTGTTTCTTCACGCATCTTTTCTTGAGTTTCAGTAAAACTGCTAGTGCTTATATCATCTCCACCTCTCATTATGGCTCCTTTCTTTTGTTTCAATGCAAAAGTTCTGTCATTGAAGCACTTTGTCTCTGACAGCTTCACAGTCTTCAGCCATTTCTTGTGTAGAGGAGGATTGAGCTTAGGAATTAGGACTTCAAGTATTCCACTCATGAATTTGAAGTTATTCATCTTTCCACCTTGTTTCTTGAATTTTAGAGTGGAGGTTGAGGCTGCAAGCTGGAAGTTGTGGAGAAGAACAATGCACCAGTTTGTGACTTTGGTCATCAGGCTCAGCATTTGCTTCCATTCATTTGATCCCATTTGATCAAATGAAGATTGCTTGCCATCAATGGCTTTGTTGACCACATCCATAAGAGTTGATTTGAAAATATCAGCTTTGTCCTTAACCATTGCCTTGTCCTGTACATTCTTGAAGTCAAGGACTTTAACACCAAGGAATTTCTCATACACAGTCTTCAATCTATCTGACCCTCTATCCCATATGTTTGTCACAGCATCTGCTTTGTTTGGGATCCCATAGACTTCACTGACCATTTCTTGAGTAATGGTTATCTCAACATTGTCTATGGTGGTAGTTATTGAATTGTTTTCCTTGTTTCTCTTTCCCACAAGGTAAATTTCTCTGCATAGTTCTTCATAAATTGGAGGTCTGGCTCCCATGAAATTAAGCAATTCATTGACCTCAAGAAGTTCTTTGATGAGTATCCCAACTTCAGAATCATAGAAGCTAGGTTTAATGAAGTAACTGTGAGCATCTGGGTAACTTGCTTTTGATGATGCCATTGATGGTTAAAAGAATTAGGGTTGAAGAAATACGATGGTGGATTAGAGAAGGAAAGAGACGAATTTTAAACATAGGGTTAATGAAACAGGAGTTTTGGTGATTACGAAAGGAGAGAGACAAATAATGAGTGGAGAGTGGGTTTTAATGAGCATTGGGGGTTTCAAAGTTTAGTAAGTGTTCATATGAACAGTGATTTTTACCCTTCCCCACGTTGAAACATTAATTCCCACAAAACACAAGAAGAACATTCTCTTTTTCAAGAAATTTTGCAGGGGATGAGACGGCTAAGGAAGTGACAATTGTGAGCAATTAACACGATCAAATCACCAAGAAAGTTGCTTTAACCTAGCTGCCAAAAAAAAACTTTGACAGTTAAGTCTAAGTTGAATGATGATGGGTACATGCGAGATAGCTATGGGTAAACTTGCCTATAAAACAATGACAATTTTTGAGGAAACTCATTCAGATTGTTTCATAAACACAGATGGGTAGATTTTCTTCAAAGTTCAATCCCAAAAAAATGGCTCAAACAGCAAAACAATTGGTTTTTGGGAAGAATTGTGAGGATGATTTGAGGGGGGATGAAAGGGAGAGAGAGAGAGAGTCCTTCAATGTGGTTGAAAGTTCAGAGGGAGTGAGTGACAAGGGTAAGAACAAGAGGGTGAGAGTAGATCGAACTATGGTGTCCAAGGAGGTAGGCTGTCGGAGAGAAAGTTGACGAGTAGAGAAGGAGAGGGAATAAGGCTTTTGGAAAAACCATTAAGGTTGATCGGGGGTGAGTCCGGTAGGGGAAAAAGTAAGGTAGAGAGGGTTTATACATTGGGGGATTTGGTTAAGCAAGATAGGGCTCGGACGGCTATGGAGAGGGGCTTGCATTTGTCAAGGAAGAAGGTTGAGCACGAGAAGTTTGTATACTCTGTGGCGGGGATTCACTCTCTCCAGGGGTTGGTTTGTTAGAGGGGAGAGGTGATAACTTTCTTTGAAGTGCATGTATCTCCTTCTTCAACAATATCATACCTATTCAACCAGGTTATAGGTTGTTTTAGCCCGCTCGAGTTCAGTTTGTGGAGAGAGAGAAGAGTCAAGAGCTAGCCAACCACTTGTAGTTCTTGGGAATGGTTCTTATTACGGAGATTTCAGCTTTGTGACACCAATGGAGGGTTTGCTTCAACCTTATGATGCGGTTGAAGAATGGTGGCCAAGGAGAGCAAGTCCTTCTCTTCAATATTCGGTCACTTCCAATTGATCCCTTCTGGAGAGGCACCCAGTATGGTTGCAAAGGTATCATCAGACCTTGCAGTCTACTCAGGAGGCTAGGTGTGAAGGAATGAGTGCTGGTGGAGGATCTGGAGAGACAGTGACATTTCCTAAGAATGTCTGACAGCTAAGGTAAAGATTTGAAGAGGAGAGTGGTTCTGGAGATTGTTTGGTTTTAAGGAAGTTTTTGGTGAGTGAATGCAGATGAAAGAGAGAGGGATTTCATAGTTTGTTGTATGTTTTTGTTTTTGTTTTTGTTTTTCATGACTTTTGCATAGATAGCTATCAGAAATGTTTTTGAGGGAATAGGCATGCATGGCTTCATTGTAAACTGACATTGCCACTGAATTATGTAAGCCTCTCCTTTTTATTTATGAAGAACAACCTTTTATTTTGGCATGTTTATCATTCCAAGCATAGCTCTTAAAAAGCTCAAATCTCTTTTCATCCATTGCTTTTGTAAGAATATCGAGAGACATTATCCTCGGTACAAACTTTTGCAAGGTTGATATTCCCTTTTTCAACATGGTCTCTACGATGAAGTGATGTCGACCTCAATATGCTTTGTTTTTGAGTGTTGGACGGGGTTTTCTGTCATGGCAATAGTACTTGAGTTATCACGGAAGATGGGAATGTTGGATAATTCAATTCCAAAGTCTTGAAGTTGACTTTTAAGATAGAGAATTTGATAACAACACAAGCGTGCGGCAATATACTCGGCCTCGAGTTTGTTGAGGTGGCTGCGAGGTTTGCTTTTTGCTTGACCATGAAATAATTCTTGATCCAATAAGCTGGCATCCACCACTTGTGGATTTTCTATCTAGATTGCATCCGGCATAGTCGAGTCGGTGAATCCAATTAGAGAGAATGGGGATTCAGTGGGATACCACAAGCCATAATCAGGGGTTCCTTTGAGATATCTCAAAAATTCTCTTGACAGCAGAGAGATGAGATTCCTTGGGATTGGCTTGAAATCTTGCACAGAGACAAACACTAAACATAATGTCAGGTCTTGAAGTTGTTACATAAAGGAGAGATCCAATGTAACTTCTGTAAAGTGTTGGATTTACACTTTGACCATCTGGATCAGCATGGAGTTTGATTGTGGTTGACAAGGGAGTTTTGGCAGGGGAAGCAGTTTTCATGTCAAACTTCTTGATCATATCCCTTGTATATTTAGCTTGGTTAATGAAGATTCCTTCCTTCATTTGCTTGACTTGAAGGCCCAAGAAGAAAGTAAGCTCACCAATCATGCTCATTTCAAACTGGTCTTTCATAATATCCCCAAATTCAGTGCACATGTCCTCATTTGATGAACCAAAAATGATGTCATCAACATAGACTTGGATGAGCAACTGATCATCTCCATATTTCTTGATAAACAAAGTGTTATCAATATGGCCCTTGGTAAATCCTTTGCCAAGGAGATATCTAGATAGGGTATCATACCAAGCTCTTGGTGCTTGTTTAAGCCCATACAATGCTTTGTCCAATTTATATACATGATCAGGAAAGTTTGGGTGCTCAAAACCAGGGGGTTGAGATACAAAAACCTTTTCATTTAAGACTCCATTCAGAAATGCACTCTTGACATCCATCTGGAATACTTTCATCTTCTTGAATGAAGCATAGC
>JAFEMH010004739.1:0-7500 GCA_022495995.1 Adenophora triphylla var. japonica
CTAATAAATTCTCATAAGATTCTAAATTTACTTCTCACCCAATTTATCTTAAATTAAGAATTTAAAGACATAATTGAACACATAAAGCTAACATAAATATTAAAAGCATATAATATAATATTTAAAATTAATGCCTAGGGTTGGGGTCGTCACAACGTATCTTCAGCTACAGTCTTCAGAATGCCCCAATGACGGTCAGATATCAAGCATACTTCACGACTCTTGATAATATGCTTGCAAACCAGGTATAAGAACCAACGCCAGTTCGGCCAGTCCTCCTTTTCAACAACGGCAAAGGCAAGCGGAAGTATGCTGTCTTGGGCGTCAACACCCATGGCAATCAGTATTACCCCTTTATATCTACCATGCATAAATGTTCCATCCACAGAAATGACTGGCCGACAATGAGAGAAAGCTTCAATGCAAGTCCCAAATGCCCAGAATACTGTCGAAATAGGGAGGCTTCACCCGACAGAGGAGGAGGTGTAGAGTACTCAACAATTGTCCTCGGATTGTATTTTTGAATGGCTGCTAGGACGCGGGGTAACCTCTTATAAGATTCCTCCCAATCTCCAAAAACCTCTGCAATGCCATTCTGCTTTCCACACCATGCCTTCTTGTAAGTAATTACCTTGTCGAACCTACTAGAGATGTGTGCAATAATGACTCCAACCTTGACATACGAATCGGCCTTAATAAGACCAACGACTTCCCGACCGATAAACTTGGCATCTAGATTGGGGTGATCTTGACTTGCTCCGAATATAAGCGGCGGTGAGGAGCCTTATACTTGATCACTTCCCAATAGCCAAACTTCTTCCTACTCACACGAACATAAAAATGACATGGATAATTTTTTAACGGACACTCAATTACCCATGTGTTCGGTGTGCTCTTTCTTACCACCCAACTGCGATTGTTTTTAATATGGAACCTTTTCATATCAAATTGTGCCTCGTTCTTGCCGGAAAGCGTATCCCTTTAGCAATCGGCACCATTGTTCCGGATCCCAAACTGGAAAACTATGTGCATGATCGTAATTAATCAAGCCTTGTTCTTGTCGAGCAGATGTACCAATATCACTGTAAAAGGGATAACTCGCTCTCTCATATCTTCGATTTTGCGGCACTTCATAGTGAACAAGAGGTGCTTCCACATCATCATCAATCGGCCCATCATCATCGGCTCCCAAATCGACATCAGAATCACTACTACCCTCCTCATATTCATCATCATCATCCTCTAGCATTGCATCTACATCAGTGTGCACTTCCTCTTCTTCACAGTCAACATCATAATCATCATTAACGTGATCATTATGCCCAAATGCCCGATCATCATCATGAACATGATAATTATGGCCAAATGCCCCATCATCATAATTTGGTGGCCACATCCCGGCCACATAGGAAATCTTACATAAAATCACAAAAAAAAAATATTTTCGAGTTAGTGGCCACATCCCGGCCACATAGGAAATCTACATAAAATCACAAAAAATAAATATTGTCAAGTTAGTGGCCACATCCCGGCCACATAGGAAATCTTACATAAATAAATAAATTCAGTGACCACATTCCGGTCACATAGAAAAATATTACATAAATTCAGGTACATATTAAATCCGACAGAAATTCAAATAATACATGTCCAAAGATGAAATTAACAATCCTTAGGGAAGACCTTAGAAACATTGGAAGGAACAATGTTAAGTAGTTTTTTTGAGCGTGATATGGCCCAAACAACAACCTAATAGATGAACAAAACAAAACATTTAGAACAAAAAGGTAAGGATATATTTAGGGAGTGTAATGTTAAGGAAAATATTTCATACCTGAGTAAGTATCAGAACAGCACCTTCACCTATGTCACTTCCGCCCTCAGTTTGCTTAAACACTTTGTCACCTAAGTAAGCTTCAATAGTGTCAGTAGGATCCTTCAAAATCACGTGAAAAGAGCCATTCTCAGTTGGTGTGCACTTCTTGACAACAACCACAACCTAATAGAACAAAAATATTATGACCAATTAATTGTAAATTTCAACCTTAACTATAATTAATGTAAAATATTATACCTGTTCCACCCTTTCATGTTTTTTGCATTTCTCCTTGATCATTCTCAACGGATAAAATGTACCCTCTCCAGTGAGATAATCCATTGCAGAAAGCCAAGCTTTGCCCTGAAATTCATCATCGTCCTCCGGCTCTTCAAGCTTTCTACGTATTGCCTCTTGGGTCGACTGAGCGGGGGGTCCCTGAGAGACATGAGCTTTTCCGGTGTGATGCCGACGCATGGCTAACTGTGCTTCACCAGCGGGACCAGGTATGATATGACGCGGTGGAGATTCTCTCTCTCGTTCGATTTGAGGCGGTGGAGACGGTGGAGATTGAAACTCTCGTTCAATTTGAGAGAGATTAGATAGACGATTGGAGGTTTGACCGGGATGTCCTGGAAGAGGTTTTCGTCCAAGATACCAGCGGGGTTTTGATGGATCCATTTTGAGAGAGATAGATGAAAGATGGACTTAAGAAAGAAAGAAAGAAAGAAAAGGGAGAACTGGACTGAGAAAGGAAGAGAATGGTAAGTTTTGTTGGGACTGACGGAGAGGAATAAGTAGGGGTTTGGAATATATTAAACTCGCTACACGGTGTAGCGAGTTTGATTTAAATCTGGTCAAAACTCGCTACACCGTGTAGCGAGTTTTGTTTAATTAAATGCCGTAATTAATTTCCCAACGGCCTAATTAATTGCCCTATACTCGCTACACGGTGTAGCGAGTTTTGACCAACCCTAGTCAAACTCGCTACACGGTGTAGCGAGTTTCAAAAAAGAGGACAATCTGGGCAATAGTTTGAACAGTAAGTCATTTTGGTAAATAAAAAAGTAAAACGAGATTATTTGGGAAAAAATTCGAAATAATGCTCATTTTTTTTTGATAAAAAACGTAGTATTATTTTTGGGTTATTCATTTCGAATCGAAAGTAATATTCATTTTTGAAATATTGTTATGTTAGTGCCTTCGTTTCAAAATATGACATTAATTTTTTAAACAACTTAAGTAATATTTTATAAAATATTCATTGGGATGAAGATAGTATTTTATTTTTTTAGCCGAAGTAGCGAAATCAAATTATGTCCAAAGGTCCAAAGGTTCGTTCTTCTACGTCTCACTTTAAATTGCAAAATAAAAATTATGTCTTAATAATGAAAACTAAAATAAATAAAACTAGAAGGGAAAATTATATTTTCCGTCTCAAGTAAACTTTAAAAATTGTCATTATATAAAAAAATTATTTCCTTCATTTCAAAAAATGAATATTACTTTCAACTCAAAAATGAATAATAAAAAAATAATACTACTTTTTTTTGTCAAAATAATGCATATTACTTCCTTCATCCCAATAAAAATTTAAAAAATTAAAACTACTTCATTCGCCTCTAAAATTAATGTTTGTAATGTTAGTGCCTTCGTTTCAAAGTATGACATTAATATTTCCTTCATCCCAATAAAAATTTTAAAAATTAAAACTGTTTCATTCGCCTCAAAAAAGTTTTTTTTTCCCTTAAATTGTGACACTTGGCGATGTTTGATTTGACGGTTTTATTTCAGATTTTTTCCCCTTTTTTTTACCTCAATTATTTTATAATAAATTTATTTTTTTACACCAAAATTCATAAAAAAAAAATTCCTCTATAAATAAAATAGAGCCTATTTTCATTTGATTTGGACACAGAAAAAAATACACTCTTTTTAAAATATAAATTTCAATATTTATACTATTATAAAAATAAAATAAAATAAAAACTAAAATTTTGAAGTATTGAAATCAAATTACAATAACAGTAACTACATGTCCAAAGGTTCGTTATTCGACTTCTCACTTTAAATTGCAAAATAAAAATTATGTCTTAATAATGAAAACTAAAATAAAAAAACTAGAAGGAAAAATTTTATTTTCCGTCTCAAGTAAACTTTAAAAATTGTCATTATATAAAAAAATTATTTCCTTCATTTGAAAAATCAATATTACTTTCAACCCAAAATAAATAACCAAAAAAAAAAAAAAACTACTTTCTTTGTCAAAAAATTGCATTATTTGTGCTTTAACTAGAAGGGAAAATTATATTTTCCGTCTCAAGTAACTAAAATTTTTGAAGTAGCGAAATCAAATTACTTTTTTTGGCCCAATTCTAGGAAAACAGTGTTAGTATGTGCTTTAACTTGATATTGCCCTATTTAAAGAATTTTGTAAGTAAAAAACGGGTTGATAAAATTTTCGAATCCGTCCTAAACTCGCATTGATCCGCTTCTAATTAAAAGAATTTGGAAAATTTTTCTTTTAAATCGGGCGGCTTTGGGGTGGATTTGGGATTAGCTCGAGCCGTTCCATTTAACCCGAATCCGCATAGTATTCATCTTTTTTGAGAATAAATTTTAAATATTGATAATATTTGTATATTATTATTTATTTATTTATTTATAGTTTATTGTATTTTCTTATTTTTCTATGTCATATTATTAATCTCTACATTTAGAGTTGGTCTTATGAAAAACTAGTTTTTTCTTAAGATATGAAAAAACGTGTTTTCAAATTAAGCGGTGGCAATTTTGTAAATACTGGCAACCATGTTCAAAATAAACGGTGGCATTTTTGTAATTACTGGTTTCCCCGTTTATGCCGGTGTCTGTTTAACAAACCGCCGGTGTGATAAAGTGCCGATTCATGTATCACAAATTGCCGGTGAAAAAGTGCCGCACAATTTAACAAAGTGCCAGCCAGAACCGACACCGGCAATTTGTTTAACCGGCACTGCACTTTTACACGGGCACTTTTATAAACATGAACCGGCACTCTTCACACCACTCGTTCAACTAAAACTGGCACTTTGTTACACTAATATTTTTACCGGCTCTCAAAACACAAGCACTGGCATTCAAAAAACCATGAACTGGCATTCAAAATCACGTACACTGGCACTCAAATACACGTACACCGGCACTCAAAAACACTCGATAATCATTTTTGCTGGCATTCAAAAAATATGGACTGGCACTCTATTATACACTAACTGGCACTCCAAAATACATGGACTGGCACTCCAAAACACATACACTGGCATCTAATTACCCAGTCCACCAATGCATCAAATTCTCAAACTGGTACTTAAATTAACATGTACTGGCACTCGAAAAAACATAGACTGGCATTCAAAAAACAATCCTCAAAATTCCAAAATAAACTGGCACTCAAAAAAACAAAAACTGGCATTAGTTTGAACTGGAACGGGCACATTTTATACTCAAATCAACAGAGGAAGACCGGCAATTGCAAGAAGAACGGTGAAGGAATTGAGAGGTTAGAGTTAGGTTGCTGCCGGTTAATTGGTTTTGGACTGGGAAGACGCCGATGAACGGGAGAGAGGGACAGGGAATGGTGAGGTCGGAATTGTCGTTGAATCAATCGGAGGGAGTAGGCTAGGTTGTTGTTGATTTTAGAGGGAGGAATTCGATGGAGGTTTGGCCGGAGCTAGGTGAAGGTCGACGGTGATGGAGGTTGAATTGGGTTGAATTTGCCGGAGAAGGAGAGCTAGGTTAGGGAGCTTGGGGGACGGCAATGGCTTTTGTGCGTATAGAGAGAAGAGGAATCCGGATAGAGAGAGAAAGGGTGAGGTTGAAGCTGGGTTGTTGTCCGGTGAGGTGAGATAGGGAGGAGCTTGGCCGGCAATGGAGGGAGTTGTTCCCCTGGGGAAGAAGACGCAACAGAAGACGCAGAGTGAGGTTTGCGTATAGAGAGAGAGAGACCGGATAGAGAGAGAAAGAGAGAGAGCCGTGTGTGTTGTTAACGGGAAAACACGTTTTTTGTTAAGCTTAACAAAAAACGCGTTTTTTGTGAGTTTTTCGCCTACATTTATAAGGAAATAAAGGAAACAAATAGCATTGTATAATAGAAATATTAATATATTTTTTTCCACTTTTGTCCTATTTTAAAGGTTAAAAAATGGGTTCGAATATTAAAGAGATGAATGGTTTTATTATAAAGTATAAAAAGTTGGGTACAAAGTAATTAGTGAATAGTTGTTGTGAGTATGACTTATAAGATCAATAAATAAATAAATATTATAATTTTTTCATTGTAATTTTTTTAAATTTAAAATGGGACACCTTTTATTAAATAAAATGGAAGTTTAAAATGGGACGAATGGAGCATTTATTTATTTGATAGTGAAATAATTTATCCTAATGTTAAATTTAAGTACATGCATGCTATATAAAAGATAACATGATTATATAACAATAACTTTAAAGAAATATGTAAAAATCAAACGTGGATATAGAAGTTGAATACGGCTCAAGAACAAAATCACTTCTCAAAAATCAAAATTGATGATACTTGAAAGTTTCATTTCATATAATTTGTTTGTTTGAAGAATCAGTAGAGTCAAGAGTTCCGAATTGCAGTTGAAGAGAAAGATTGGGAGACTTATAACTAGATAGATTACGCTTTTCCAATCGTTGGCGAAACTAAGTGATACTGTGGGCAAATTATGCACATATCACGTTCAATACACAATAAATATGTTTCACATAAAAAAAATATGCGTTTAATTCCATAGCATTGACAAATGGATGCCAAATGTGATTATTATTGAATAGAACGGGAATTTACGTATAAAACGCATTTTGTACAAACTAACTATGCCTTAAATATATATTTATTTTAGTGACCTTCAATCTGATCTTTGTACTAATAATATAGTTTTCAAAAAAGTATTTTACAAATACACAAACATTTCTATTTCCTGTTATATTTATATGAATTTTCGTCAATATGTGTTAATAGCTGTCCGTGCATCGCACGGGAGTAACACTAGTTTTCTCTGCAATAGCTAATCAGCTCTAACAAATCATGAAATCAAAATACTTGGTACTACCTCTGTCCCAAATTGAATGACCTATTTTGTTCCAAAATGAATGACCATTTGAAACTTTTCCTTCCAAAAACTTTGTCCCTAAATGATTTTTTTTTTTTCAATTTTTTTTCATGCTTCATTATATTTCTGCAAAACTAAAAGTTTGAAAGTGAAAAGCAAATATATTTATGACTTTTTTCTATTAAAAAAAACCTTTCCAAAAAGACCCGTATATTAAAAAATGGTCATTCATTTTGGGACGGAGAGAGTAGTATATGCTAGCAGAAAAGCAACAGTTTCAGCAACTGGTTAAGAAATTAACCCCTGTTGGACATAGTAACATAACTAAACATAAACATACCCAACCATAGTTGCAATCTGATCTCTAGAAATCTATAACCGACAAACCTAACAATTCATCATCATAGAAAGATGAAAGTAGTCTATCTTCTCCCGGTGTGAGATAACTAGGAGGGAGGATCAAATGCACTATACGCTGAAGAAGATGTGCACATAAAATTATGCTTAAAACTTAATTCAGGAGCACAAAATTTTCAATAAAAGGTACTATAGCATTTTACACAAAAT